>BMAC01000150.1:192843-210405 GCA_014905375.1 Phtheirospermum japonicum | reverse complement strand
AAAAAAAAAAAACGACGATTCTGACGGGCCATATCCGTCAGGGATTCCGTCAGTATATGAAATACTGACGGCCTCGTGACGGATAATGGCCGCCAGTATTTTCGCGGTCAGGATTCTTGTATCCTGACGGGAAATATACCCGCCAGGAATGCCGGCGGATTCGTAGTGTGTGATATAATAAAACTAGGAGTAATATTTGTAAAATACTAAAATTTATTTTTTCTTTGTGAAATAAAAAATTAATATTAATTATCTTTTGAAGATTTGAGTATAACATGTAAATATAACAACTTTTTTATATACGATAAATAGAATAGTACGGAGTGATAGGAATACTATTTTTATATATAATCAAGGTTCAAAAAGCCGTGAGGCGTGGTAAGGCGGCGATGCCAAAGACTCAAGTCTTGAAAGCCTAGGCGAAACTTAGGCGTAAAAAGGCGTTTTCAAATATTTTTATTATTTTATTTATTATATTGTTATAATAAGAAATATATATACATATATATATATATATATATATATATATATATATATGTTAACAAATTTGTCTACATATTTTTGATATAGTTAGCAAAATACTAATTATCTATACAAATTAACGTATTATTCACGGTCTCGTGTAAGACGATCATACTTTTTAAATCATAACTTATACTTTTAAAGTATAAAATATACTTTCCAAAACAATTATTTATATTTTTATGAAAAGTATGAATTTTATAATAAACTGTAAAAGTATGATCGTCTGCATAAGACGCTTTTATAATAATTTTTGCGACATACTAATTATTTGATCATTTTTTGATGTTATTATAAATTTTGTAATATCTAACTAAATTAAAAAAAAAAATATTACTCATCTAAAAGGTAGTTGCTTTTTCAGGCTGGTCAGGCACGAGCTTTTAGAAGACGGTATATAGTTACTCTGCACCTTCATGTATACTTCTGTTCAATAATGCAATATATTAATTATATTGACTGCAATCTCCGTAGAATAACTATAAATTTGTCTTTATATGATGAAAACAGTATGAGTTAAAAAAATTGAATAATTGTAATTGGTGATGGACAAAATGAAAACGAGTGAAAAGTGTAATTTAATTTTTATTTTATTTATTTACAAGCAATCACATGTCACTTTTAAGTTTATTTAACATGAGCTCCAGCATAATAGAATATTAAAAAAGAGAAATCTAAAAAAAGTAAGATTTTATTAAGAAAATGTCAATAATAATTTGAGTGCGAAAGGACTGAATCTTCAATTCTTATTTTCTACAACCAATCGCTGAGTTTTTCAAAATGGCAATGACGTTTGCTACTCGAAAACAAGAAATTCACATAACCAATCGCTGATTTTCCTGCGAAAATTATTTCATTGCCAACAGTCCAAAGTGAAAAGTCCCCGAAAAGTCAAAGTCCGCGTACTAAGAAAAAAAGATCAATTAATTAATTAATTAATTAATTATAGTATTCATTCATTTATCTCTTACTACTACTATTTTTTTCAAAACATTCCATCGACATTCTTCATTTTCTTCAGCTCCATCGCCGCCCTCTATCACGTCTGCCCAACTATTCCAATCTATATATGCCCGATTTCGATGGCATAATTTAGTTTGAATTCTGGGTTTTTTTGCTTTCTTTCTTTCTTATTTGTTTTTTCGCTCCCCTTAAATCTGTATACACATCGGAGGAAATTAAAAATATATATATAATATAATGAAGAGTAAAAGCAATGCGAAGGTTTCTGTTACTTGGATTCCCATTTTCTCCATTTGCTTCTTCTTCATCGGCATGATTTTCACCAACAAGTATGAGCTAGTTTGAGAATTTTAATTATTTCGATATTTTTAATTATTTACTATTTCTAGTGGGGTCTTTGAGATTAATTGATCTGGGTTTTACAGATTATGGGGTCCTCTGGAATCCAACAACATGCTTATAACTCAGCAAAGACGGGACCAAGAGCTGCAGATCGTCTCTGAGAACTGCAATACCAAGAAAAAGGTACAATTTTTATGGCTTTTATGTTTGAACTTTCAAACTTTATGAAAAGTACTAAAGATTCAAATTTCCAGATTTTTTTTCCCTTCCTGATTTCTCAGGGATAAATCAGTATAAACAATTTTATAATGCGCAATCTGATTCCTTACATATGTATTTAATTCAATTGTAAAGACATTTTTAGGGTTTTCTGGGTTTTAATTCTTCAATTCAAACTATGAAGCTTTTTTTTATTTAATTTATCTCAGAAAGCAAAAGATCAGGACAAGGATGTAATGAAGGAGGTGTACAAAACCCATGAAGCAATCCAGTAAGTTTATAATCCCCTAATCTAGCAAATTTAATTTGCTAAATTAAGTAAATGCCCAAATTTTAATCCTAGCTCGTTTCAGGTCATTAGACAAGTCAATTTCAATACTCCAAATGGAACTATCCGCTTCTAGAAGCGTTCAGGAGAAAGGAAAAAATGACGGGTCGTCGCCAATTTCATCGCCTCCTAGGAAAAAGGCATTTATGGTAATCGGTATAAATACAGCTTTCAGTAGTCGAAAGAGGCGCGATTCAGTCCGAGAGACTTGGATGCCTCAAGGTAATGTATATCTCTTTTTCAATCTTGATTGGATTATATTTTCTACTTTATACATATGAGAATGTAGTTTTAAATTTTGTGTGATTTTGCTTAGGCGAGCAGCTTCGTAAATTGGAGCAAGAGAAGGGGATTGTTGTGAGATTTATGATTGGACATAGGTAAATTTGCCTATATGTTTGATATTGTTTTAGATGTTGATCATAATTTATGGTTCTTAGGAAGTGTTTGGAAAAACTTATGCCTTTAGAAAGTGCTTATTTGTTTGTAAAAGTCAGTCCAAAAGTTGAAGAATAAGAATTTCTAAAGCAACCTTTCCCTACTTTTGGATTATGATTAAAATTATCCAAAATCAGAAGCACTTGAAAACTCCTAAAGCTACTATTTCTTACATTTATATATTTTTTATTAATTATTTTAGTGATGGAATTAATTTTTTTTTTTTCTTGTTTGATTCAGTGCTACATCTAATAGCATATTGGATAGAGCTCTTGACTCTGAAGAAGCTCAACATAAGGACTTTCTCAGGCTGGTAAAATAAATTCAGTTCAATACCCTTTTTTTTAGCTTAAAAATATGTGGGGCTAAAATTCTTAAGTGTCGAATCTTGTAGGCACACGTTGAAGGATATCATGAACTCTCTGCAAAAACTAAGATTTTCTTTGCCACGGCTGTTGCACAATGGGATGCTGATTTTTATGTAAAGGTTGACGATGATGTTCATGTTAATTTGGGTAAATACTCTACATTGCCCTTTTTTTACCTTCATTTTTAAAAATGTTAAAAAATTACTATTCATTATCGAACCCACTAATTCAATTGTTTTGCTCGTACAGGTACATTAGCTGCAACTCTTGCCCGGCATCGATCGAAGCCCAGAATTTACATTGGCTGTATGAAATCTGGACCGGTTCTTGCTCAAAAGTAATTCTTGAAATTTAATATTATTATTATTATTATTATTATCGTTATTATTATTATTATTATTATTATTATTATTATTATTATTATCATTATTATTATTATTATTAAAATTATTATTACTACCTTAATGTTTCTTAATTCTATGTTGGATATTTAACAACGGGATATATTATCCAGGAATGTTAAGTACCACGAGCCTGAGTACTGGAAATTTGGTGAAGATGGAAATAAGTATTTTCGGCATGCTACTGGGCAGATTTATGCTATTTCTAAGGATTTAGCTACTTACATCTCAATTAATCAGTAAGTATTTGCCCTTTTTTGGTTAAGCTAGATGTCATTCTCGTACTCTTTTTTTTGGGGTAACATTGGTTCAAAGGAAAATTACAAAAAGTACTCTCGAAGTTTGACCTTATTACAAAAGGAAGCCATAATTTTTTTACAATGTTACCCAAACTTACAAAAAATATTTTTACGTTTTTGTAATTTACAAAAAATAATGTTTAACCTAATTACCCAAAATCTCAGGGTATTTTTGTAATTGTGAAATTAGGTCAAACCTCAAGGGTACGCCTTGTAACTAACCCCTATTTTTATGTAAAATCAGATTTATATGGGCATTAAAACTCGAAACCAGCCTCCTTCATGCATGATCATTTTTATTTTTTTTTTAATTTTTTTGGTAAACATTATTTTTATGTAAAATTAGAATCATTACTGTGAAGAGCATTAGAGTCGATTCGCCGATGCTACAAATTGTTAAACTGGATGTAACCTGGACATATGCATTAATCAGGGATTATTATGATTGCAATTTGTAGGCCCATATTGCATAAGTATGCCAATGAAGATGTGTCTCTTGGTGCATGGTTTATCGGTCTTGAGGTCGAGCACATTGACGACCGCAATATGTGTTGTAGTACTCCACCAGGTACGTTTTTTTGAAATAGCTCGTTCGTCTGCGTTTTCCTTTTATCTTATCATCATTACATTTAAATAATATCTTTTATTAAAACAATATAATAATACAACATCAGCCACTTCCTAAACATTATTTGGCATTTACATACAATATGACATACAACATCATGCACTTTCTAGATGTGATTAGACATCTACTAGTAAAAAGTAAAAGATTTTGAATTATAAAACAAATTAGGATTCTTACTATTCACAGACTTCAGTAAAAAAAAAAGTTCATTTTCATTCCATTTGAGAAAAAAGTTCTCCCTCAAATTTGTAGTTGTTTATAATTTTTTTTTTTTTGAATAATGCACTTCACTTATTTTTATTTTTATTTCCAATCACATCAACACACTTTTCTAAAAATTACTTCACATTTCCCTACAAATTTCACTTATTTTTCAATTTTTCTTTCCAATCACATCAACACACTTTTCGAAAAGCACAAAACCATTACTTCACATTAACGTACAGATTTCACCACTCACACGCTCTCATAGTTCTAACTACCAATCATTATCAATCTGTATTTAACTATTTTTACATCGTCATCATTTTTTCATCTCACAACACTTCCTCAAAATATTTTTTTCACTTGAAGAAATGAAAGCTCATCCAGTCACTCTGGCATCTGAAAACACTATTAAAAAATTTTTAGTTTTCTTTGGTCAAATATACATTCACGTACATTTTGTCTGACACTAGTTTAACACCGGTGTGTTACACGGGATGTATCAAAAAATAAATATAAAAAATAGTTTTGGTAATTACATGGTTTAAATCAAAAAAAATAAAATAAAATAAAATAAATTCATAAGATGTTTGTGCTTTATACTCGTGTCTAATTACTATTTATTAATTATTTTATTATTAAATAATTTAAAATTTTAATATTTAAATTAAATTCGTTAATAATTTACAGTTACGTACTTAAAAAAAATTCAAAAGATGTCATATTCTCAACCTATGTTTAGATTGGATTCATTAATAATATTTAGTTACATAATAGATTGTTGCAAATAACTCACAATTTACTTATATAGAATATTTGTAATTCTAAAAAAGGAAAATCATTTTAAATTTTAATATAAATACAACTTATTTAGATTATTTTTATAATTTTTTTTTATTTTTTTGTAATTAACATTATCTTGTATTAATTTGTTTTGTAATATAGATAACTAATTTAGATTTTTTTTCTAATTATATAAGACTTGTTTATAATTTTATATTAGGATAATAAAAGAAAAATTATAATTTAGGCAAAATATAATAAAAGGAAAAGATTAAAGTATGATACTATAATAAAAGTAGTGGATCTGAGACTCCTATAATTAAAATTCCTATATTTTAGTAAGTCTTCAACCTCCAAAATTCTTAAGTAAGCCTACGACCAGAAAATTACACATCAGCCTAGGATAGAGATTTTTTTTTTACTATATAGGTGGGATATATTATTAGTTGTTCATTTGCAGATTGTGAGTGGAAAGCACAAGCGGGCAACGTTTGCATCGCGTCGTTCGACTGGAGCTGCAGTGGAATTTGCAAATCCGTAGAAAAGATGAAATTTGTACACGAACATTGTGGCGAAGGAGAAGAGGCTCTTTGGAATGCTTTGCTATAAGATTTCAAAAGCTCCGTGAACGATATTCGTAAACTCCCCATTTTC
This sequence comes from Phtheirospermum japonicum, assembly GCA_014905375.1. Taxonomy (NCBI): domain Eukaryota; kingdom Viridiplantae; phylum Streptophyta; class Magnoliopsida; order Lamiales; family Orobanchaceae; genus Phtheirospermum; species Phtheirospermum japonicum. The sequence goes on along the minus strand of BMAC01000150.1, from coordinate 204,256 downwards.
AGCCATCAGATTTTTTTGGACCAAAATGACGAGCAGGGCTGTGAAGATTTATCGGCTTTATCAAGTCGGAGCAAAGATTCGGTGCTTATTTAGTATGAAGGCAGTCGTGTTTTTTCCTAACCGAAGTTTTTCATCGTATAGGAAAGTTGAATACATGTACACATTTGTCTAGAGATTCGGGATTATTGCGATTTTGGAACCAATATTTGATTTTTGACACACATTTAGCAGGCTAGATACACATTTGACAACAATATTTGAAGGTTTTTATGACATTCTATTTTTTGCTTGTGTTTTATAATTGGATAAGCTGTCTAATGTTAGATTAGGAAACTGCAAATCCAAAGTTGGTTTCACTGTCAATTCTTGATATCAAAAAATGGGAGTGTGAATTATTGCATACTTAATCCTACTTGGTGGGTTGGTGTGACAATTAGGTTAGAATGGATGATTGTGAAATTTAAACATCACAATTAAGGTAATGATTGTCGAACATTTTTCAATTCTAATTATAGTTAAACACCCTAAACATTAGCTCAAGGTCAATTTTAACCATTTTTTGGCAGCCATAATTCATAGACCAAGTCGAAAAGAATTGTCCAAATTAAGACGATAGATAAAAGTTCAATTAGTTTTACTGATATTTAATTATTTTTTATCATAATAGTCTAACTGAGCCAAGAAAAAGCTCATGGTGGGCCTATTAATTTGTCTATAAATACCTATGATCCTCGTTGAAGCGTAAGCAAATCATTATGCATTTATTAGCTCTCAAGCTCCTTTATTGTTCTTACTTGCTCTAGAGCTGACTTGAGCATCGCACGATTTTAAATAATACTCCGACGACTATTTATGACTATGATCGTGAGTCGTGACCTACTCAAATATTAAACTATTTATATTATATTGATGATATATCAAAATTAGAAAAGAATTATTGGTAATGGAGTAGGTACTGCAACAAGGGTCGGCAGTATAATATTGATATATCAAAATGTAAAATTAATTACTGTATTGATAATTGGTAATTCTAAATAAAATCATACATTTGGAGCAAAATAACCATGCACTCGGTGCACTCGCTTTCTACTTTAACGTCTTGTTTATTGAATAAGGATGTTGTTTGTGATAAATATAAATATAAATATATATTTTGTGTGATTAATATAATATTTATATATAAAAAATAAAATTGTACTATATTGATTTTATATGGCGATGAATATTTATATTTTATGTAAGATGAGTATTAATGTATTACTTGGTGAATATATGTATTTTGTATGATAAATATGAATGTTATATTTGATGAATATGTATATTGAAATAGGTGAAAATTGTGTTGTGTATATGTAAGTGTGATGAATATAAATATAACTCGAGTAATTAATAAATATGATTCAATATATGATGAATATGACTTATGTGTAAGTAAGATGATTATATATGTTAACGAAATACTAAGTTCATATTTACCATACATACATATGTATATATTTCATATCAATTATTAAAATGGAACCGAGTGGATTATCCATTTTGTATACAACTAGGGGTGTAAGTGAGTCGAACCGACTTGTGAGCTACTCGTAATTGACTCGGAAAAAGTTCAAAATCAACTCGAGATTAATTGAACCGAGCTTGAGCCCGAGCTACTCGAGTATGTATCGAGCTCAGTGATACTCGACTTGATAGGCTCGCGAACCTAATCGAGTTTTGATAGATTGACAATTTTATCTTAATTATACTTACTTATTTACATAATACCCTAAATATATAAAAAATTAATGTTAAATATTTTATTTTATGCTTTTATGTTTTTTTATTAATATTATATAACTCGAGCCGAGCCGTGCCAAGCTCGAGTTTGCCGTATTTTCAAACGAGTCGAGCTCAAATTTAAAAAACCGAGCTCGAATTTTGAATTTTGTAATTGAGCTCGAGCCTGACAATGTTTGACTCGTCTAGCCCCCGTTGTACCCCTGTAATACAACCTCTATATTTGAAGATTGATCGTTTTTTTCCTCCATTTTTTCCTTTTCTTTCTCTGGGTTATTGTACATTGGGCTGGGGTTGTTAATAAAAATCCGAGAATAATTTGGGCCCACGCATAAGTATCGGCCCTAAAGAAAATGGGCCAATCCACCAGGCGGTAATATCTTTTTGTTCTTACCTGTATCATTAGCCCGGTTACTCGTTTGTTGACTCTGAACCGAAACATAGTAAATTTCAGCTGCAAGTCCGATCAATTGCCGATGGAGAATTCCGACGTGTTCGGCTCGTCGACGGCTCCGCTGACGTGGCACGACTTCCTCGAGCGGATGCGCCACCCCTCCGCCGCCGATTTCGTCAAAGGCATCAAAAGGTATTGCTATGCCTATACATACACACCTAATTCGTATGTATACACGCATTCTCGTTTTAGTCTCTGTCATTTGATAATTGGATTCAATGGCTAAATGAACAGTTATTCTGGAGTCGACGTTTTCAATTTTCATAGATTTAATTATTACTAGCTGGCATCTTCACAAGGTAGGTGGAAATTGATGAACATTAATCGAATGTTGAAAGTGTTATTTTCCAGGCTCGTGAGATTTCAATCACTTGAGTAATGGCATTGCCAATTCTTAGTTCCAACCCTTGCAGGATTTTTTTGTTTTAATTTAGCTAAGCTTCCAGCGTGTGACATTTATTTGTGATTTTTATTTTAGTTATCGATTTATGGTACATATGAGCTGTTATTATTATCATTCTATTTTTATTGCACATTTATGATGATTATGATGATTTTAGTGCATAACAAGGCATAAAATCTTATGTTTGGTATTATCACACATTTTCATTTATTTGCTTGAATGAATGTTCATTTTAGTATAGTATGAGCCTGTATATGAAAACCAACTGTGCTTTTTCTAAAATTTGATGTTGCAGTTTTATAGTGTCCTTTTTGAACGATGCACCGGATGCAGAAAGGGACAGTGTAGCCGTGCAGGAATTTCTTGGCAATATGGAAGCAGCATTTAGGGCTCATCCCCTTTGGGCTGGATCTACAGAGGAGGAGTTAGAGAGTGCGGGTGAAGTAAGTTATTGTTTTCTTCTTAAAAGACTAAATAATATATTGATTAAGTTAAAGACAGCATTTGGAATTTCTAGTCTTGATTCATGTTTGTATATTTGACTCAAACACTCCATAGCTTATTTTCTGAACTGATTTGCGCAAATATGTGGTTATATATTAGGTATAGCTAGAAATAGATGTATGTACAATGGATTTGAAGAGATGTGTTATTATTTTATCTTAGTATAATGTAATTTTCTGTGATTTCATCATGTCAATATCATTGTTCCGGTTCACAATATTTGTTGTGATAGGATTGTGCACAAGAATTAAGGAATTAAAGTGAATGACTATACTAGCCTTGTTAAATTATTCTAGACTCCATTTTCAAGAGGGGCAATCGCTCCGTTAAGAATATGGGGGAATGAGTAAATAATAATGAGTAAGGATAAAATTGGGAGCATAAGTAAAAAATTACATTGAAAATGTAGACCAACAATTATTTAGAACCATTTTTTATTTTTTGTTTTGCTAAAACAACAAATACTATGAACCATAGGGAGTATGCACTTTCTCTTTCAAATTCTTCTGTCCACATCATATGAAATAATATAAATTATTCTTGCACTGATCTTATTTTTCTTTTTTCCTTTATTAAGCTCTCTTGTTTTCAATTGCAGGGACTGGAGAAATATGTCATGACAAAGTTGTTTTCCCGTGTATTTGCTTCAATTGCCGAAGATGTCAAAGCTGACGAACAGCTTCATGAAAAGATGGCTTTGATACAACAATTTATCAGGCCAGAGAATTTGGATATCAAGCCAACCTATCAAAATGAAGCGTCATGGTTGGTGAGTTAAGCTGCGCACGAATGATTGTTTTCCCTTGAAAACTGAAAACTTAAGACAGATTTAAACTCTTACCACTTTAATGTTAATGGTTCACCACCCTATATTCATCAAATATATTCTGTGTCTTAATTTAGTGATTACAAAAGAACTCATGCATTTTATTCACCATATAAAAGCGCTTTCTTTAAGTAAATGTGTTATATCTACTGACTCCATTTTCGTTCTTCTGTTTTGGAAGCTTGCCCAAAAGGAGCTCCAAAAGATTAACATGTACAAGGCACCGAGAGACAAACTAGTCTGCATTCTAAATTGCTGCAAAGTTATTAATAACCTTCTTCTTAATGCATCCGCTGCTTCGAATGAAGATCATCCTGGAGCAGACGAATTTCTCCCAGTTCTAATTTATGTCACCATAAAGGTAATTATGCTTTTCTAGATTATTTACACTTGAGATCTCAGCTTGTTAGAATGTACAAATTAAAAACTGATGCAAGAACTTGTCACTATTATGTAAGATTACATTAAAACCCAGGTTTTTCTGTTTTGGGTTAATTACAAAAACTACCCTTGAGGTTTAGATTAATTACAGAAAAAACCAGTTATTCTTCAAATTACAATTACCCCCTCGAGGTTTGTTTTTGCTTTGCAAAACTGCACCCTGAAGAGGGGTAAAGAGTGTGCTATTCTTAAGGTTAATACAAACCTCAATGGGTTACTTGTAATTTCGAAAGATAATTGCGTCCTTTTGTAATTACAGTAGAACCTCGATTATTCAATATTCGTTTAACTAACAACCTCGCTTAAATAATATTTTTTGTCGGTCCTGACCTATGAGCAACGTGTTAAATTAGTATCTCGATTATTAATAATCTCGCTAAATTAATAAATTTTAGTGGTCCCAATGCTATTAATTTATGGAGGTTTTACTAAAGAAAAGACCTTAAGGGTAGTTTTTGTAATTAACCCTTGATTTGTTTTTAAGTTATTAGTTGATATCAGGTTCTCTGCTTGTAATTATATGTTTGTATTTGATTTTGAAGTTTAAGAATTATGAACCTTAAAAAAAGAAACTATTTGTGATTTCTTGACCAGGCAAATCCACCTCAGCTGCATTCAAACTTGTCATACATCCAACGATTCAGACGACAAACTCGGTTGGTATCAGAATCGGCTTACTTCTTCACAAACATGCTCTCCGTCGAGTCGTTCATTACCAATATAGACGCAAAAGCTCTCTCGATGGACGATCTAGAATTCCAAAACAACATGGAATCTGCTAAAACCCTCCTCGCCGGCCTCTCCGAGAGCTCAGATTACTCCGACAACCAAACAAATCAAAATACCCAACATGTCCCCAGCAGCAAACAACAACCCGTCGAGCCAAAATCAACGAACGACGAAACCACTCCATCGATCTCGGATTTAGAAAATAATAATAATAAAATTCCGTCGATCTCGGATTTAGAGAATAAGGGCGCGGGCGAGGTTTTGAAGGAAAAAGACGAGGCGAGCCGACTTTTTCGTGATTTTCCGTATTTGTATTCCCAAGCCGGCGATTTGACGGTTGGTGATGTTGAAGATTTGCTGAGCAATTATAAGCAGATTGTATTAAAGTACGTTTGCCTTGCAAAAGGTTTGGGAGTGACGGATCAAACCCGAAACTTAGAACAAACAGATGATGATATGCAAAAGGAAAACTCTACGGTTGTGGATGAATCGGGCCAAGGATCGGGCTTTGGGTTGAGTAATAGCGAATTGAAGGTCGAGGAAGGAGTAGTTTCTGCGCAAATTCAAGTCGACGAGGGCAATGAAAATTCTCAATCATGATTAGAAGCATATTTCTTCTGTTTGAGAAAAAGTACCCATGCTGTTTTGACTAATTACAAAAAAAAAAAAACTCCACTTACTTTTCGAAATTACAAATACCCCTTGAGGTTTTACGAACGTCTTGAAATCTGAACTTATCTAACGCGTACTTTTCTCGTGAGTGTGCAAAATGTAAAGTAGAAAGAAACGTTAAGCGGGTAATTGTAATTACGAAAGATAACCTGGTCTTTTCTTGTAATTAGGATAAACTTCACTGGTAGTTTTACAATTATCCCTAATTTTGTGTATTTTTTTTCTTCGATAACGGAAGGATTGAAATTTTTTCTTTTTTTTTTTTTGGTAATTTAAAGAAGATATAGGCAACTATGAGGAGAATATAGGTGTAGTCTATGTATCAATATCTTACCGGTCCATGGGACGGACGGGTTTATGAGTACATATATTCATATTCATATTCATATCGTTCTGAAGTAAATGATTAACAATAACTTAAATCATTTCATATATTTAATAATATAGGTATTCAGTTGATTTAACGTATCAGCAGACACTTCAATCTCCGAATCTGGATTTGATTAGAATTCAAAAGCTCCAAAATTTTGAAAAAATCAGATTACGGGTCCTGATTGGTTGAGCTGATAGTTGATGGTTGGTAGATGCTGCTAGCTGAAAATAAATAAATACTTGGTGAGGTAGCTGATTGAATATTAATTTACCAATATAGATATGATATAAAGATATAAAACAATGATGGTTGGTAATTACTGCTAGCTGGAAATAAATAATTGCTTGGTGAAGTAGCTGATTAGAGTAGCTGATTGAATATTAATTTACTAATATAGACATGATATAAAGATATAAAATAATACACACACTTATATATATAAAAACATAGAAATTTAAGAAAAAAAAAACTTATTGAACTACTCCTAACAGGTGCTTATTATATTAATTATTAACATAAAAATTCAAGAAAAACATCATCAACAAAAATAAATCTGAATAGTTCTGATTAGTCGTGAGGAGAACAATAATTTTGTGAAAGACTTTGGAGGATAAAAATGAGATTTTTTATAAAAAGCTGATGGAAAAAAGTTACATTTTGTAACTTTTTCCTAACAGGTGCTTATTAAGTCCAATAAGTTATCAGTAGCTTATTGAAGTTTTTTACCAAACACTTTAAAAGAGCTTATTGGGTGAGAATAATCTATAAACTACTCCAATAAGCTCTAACAAGCAGGGCCTACATATAAACTAACACTTTGAATTAGGGGTATACACGGGATTCGAGATTATCGAACCTGAAACAAAAATATCCGTTGACGTTTTGATTTTTTTTAACCGAATTTCGAAACTTTTTATGTTATCATTCTGATTTTTTCAATATCTGCAAAAAAACCATACTAAAACTTATCGAACCAAAGAGATGAAACAAAAACCGATTTTTTAGATTTTTACTAAAACTTATCGAATCAAAGAGCTGAAACTAAAACCAATTTTTAAGATTTTTTTTTTATATTTATATTATATATGTATACTACGTTTATCTTATTTGTATTTTGATATCAACTACACATTATGTAAACTCTATTCTATTAAAATATGAAATAACAAGTATTAAAAGTTTAATATTAATAATAGAATAAACTATTAATTTTGGCTAGGACAAAGTAGTTGATAATAAATTTGTTACTTACATGACAACTTTAATATATACTAATTTAAAAGATAATTGCTTGCATAATTACAATTTACAAATATGTTTAACTTTTAATCAACTAATAATATCAAATTAAAAATATTAGCATATAAATAAATAATTACATCTGAATTTAACTCACTAAGAATTACTTTATATTAATAATTATCTATCAAAAGTCTTTTGCCATCATATTAACTTGATAATGTAACTTTATTGGGATTTTTTCATTTCTTGTTGACCACATATTTTGATAAATTATACATGCTTGACTTTTGTGTTAGTTTTACTACACACCACACACACACACTAAAGCCCCAAACCATAGCGTACTTATACTAGGGTCATGGAGAGATATATTTTTAGATCTCACATTGAAAAACCTTCTTTGATCACTTCCTACGCGCATGCATTTCTAACAAAGGAACCAGCTCTTCACTCGAGTCATCAGCCCTTCAGCCGGACATTGCGGTTGGGTGAAACCTAATACCACTGGGCTGTTCCCGTAACTCTACTCTCGACTTGGATTATGTATCCAAAAAGGTCCGCTCCCATTCCACACGTTGCCAAGCAGATCCTATTACACGAATAGCCTCAGATACACTTGTTACAAAAGGCCACACACACACACACATATATATCCAACATATATAATAAACAAAAATATTTTTATCTTACGTGTCAGCTTAGAAAGACTCGGGCTGATATGTGATTTTTTGGCGGTTCGAATGTTTACTTGGCGAATTTTAGAGATTTGAAAAATTACTGAAATATATGAATTATAATATATACCAAATTTAATATATTTTCTATTATTATATTTGTCTAACTTGGTCTTTTCATTTTAGTATATTTTGTTTAATTTAATATATTTTTTTTATTATATTTACCTAACCCAATATTTTATTTTATTCTTCTAATATAAAAAATAAATTACTTATAATATAATGTTAATTTAAATAAAGGTTAATTATGAAAATAATCTAAATAAATTTTGTTTATAGCAAAAGTTGAAATAAATTTATTAATAGAATTTTAGAGATAAAATATAATTAAATTATGATTTATTTTTAATATCTAAGTATTTGACTAAATATTATCAATGAATTCAATTTAAAAATAAAAAATAAAATAATTATATAATAATAAGTAATAAATATTGATTAAACATTGGTAGGACGCAACAAGATTTAAGAATGGATATCTTTTGAATTCTTATAAGTATGAAACTAAAAGTTATTAACGAATTTAACTTAAATATTAAAATATAAATTATTTAGTATTAAATAATTAATTAATAGAGATTGTACACGGATTTGAAAATGTGATAACTTTGAATTTTTCTAAATATGTAAATAAAATTATTAGCGAATTTAATTCATACATTAAAATATAAAATTACTTAACAATAAAATATAATAGTTAATAAATAGTAATTAGAAATTGATATAAGGCACGAGTTGAGAATATGGTATCATTTGAATTATTTATTTTTAGGCAAACACTTGTGTTAGGCCAGATTAACGGATCATGACTCGTTAGGCCATCTGATCCGGTATTGTAATGTATTAGTTGTATTGTGATGTATTAGTTTTTTACTGTCATAAATCTTTGACCCGTGTTATGATGTATTGGTTTTCGTACTGTAATGCTTTTGTACTAGATATATTGGTTTTTTATTATAATATATTGGTTTTTGCACTATAATGTATTACTATAAAATTTTGGCCTAACGGATGATCTGTAAAAGTCCGGCCTAACAAGAGTGTTGCCCTTTTTTTTATATTTAAAGACACTGCAATCATCACAAATATTTTGTACATTTATCTTTTGATAAATCTCGTGTAACATACGGATGTTAAACTCTGTGTGTGTGTTATGATTCTTTTTATTGAAAATATATTTACACCTTCTTATGCATAAGTTTTGCATGTAACTTTAATGATCACATGTTTCAATATTTCTCGTGTCGAAATATATTTTTGACAAAGTTTTATTGAAGGAATCATGGTGAAATCTAACAAACGAGAAAAAAAATTATAAATTTGTAGGTGTTGTCCGTACTTTGCAATACTTAGCGATAAGAATGACGAGAAAAGAAAGATCGTGTCGGTGAGAACAAGTTTTGGGCGCCTCTCGCCTCTTAATTGAGGTGTTTTGTACATTTTCCTTACTTATTATACCCAAACCCTAAATACACCTTAATCCTCACCTAATTATTCTCGATTCTCATCTGATTATTCAATCCTCACTTAGTTTATGCAAGGTGATTATGGTTTTTACATATAATTTGGATTAAATGACGATTAGGTGGTGAATGTCTTTTTTTTTTTTTTTTTTTTTTTTTCATTTGATACAGAATAATAGATTTTTTTACCAAGAAATATACTAATATAGAGAGAGTGCAAAGGGGGCCCACACGTAAATTGATCACGTGTCCCCCACATGTTGTAGAGATGTGATGTCGGTTGAATAGGACGCGTGTCCATCATCATTCATGTGCTCGGAGTCGCACCGTACGATCTTTTCGAATTATATTTTATTTACTGTATATGCTGTATGCGCCTACATATGAAAACGATTTATTTTCAAAGATATTTATCAGCCGGAGGAAAAATGAATGGAGCTAAACGAGTAAAATTCAATTGTCTGATTTATTAAATGATATTGGCTACGTATTTCAACACATTTTGACGTAAACCTTACAAAATAATTGATAGGACGATTTGTCACACTTATATATTTCCATAATAATTGGTAAATCTCTCTATATATGTATCTTATAATAATCAATTTCCTATCCACATATGGGCCATGAATGAGCTCGAGTGATGATGGTAAGGAATGTATGTCTTATCAAAATTTCCTGATGCTAGAAGGCTATTTTGTATCCGATCTCTATGAAGGTTATAAAGTCTAAAGTCACGTTGGTATTAACATTTATTGAAATTTTAATTCACAAGTTTTACAATTTGCTTCCTCAACTGAATAAGACAAGTTAGCAAAGACCCCTTTTTCTTTTTACCCGTTGAGGTCGGCGTTCTGGTTCCCGACGTGCTAGCTCTTTCGGTCGAAGCCTAACTTTGGATGGCCCCGAGAAGTAGAACAGATATTGGTTGAATTCAGCCTAGTAGCGTACGTTGGCGGCAAAAACGTTGCCTTCAAGCGATCAAACAAGATCAATTCACGTTCGCTACGAGGATGCTCCAAAGAGTATCCCGAAGTAAGCAAAGCCCTGCAAGACTTCCAATTCCCCGTAGGAGGGATTGAAGTCGAAGCAAGGTTGAGCGATAAACAACGAGGCCCTTGAGCCCCGGTAGCCCAAAAGCATTAGGGACTCAAAGGCCGATCAGCGAGCGAGGCTTCCGAGCCACATTGGGTAAAAGTGAAAACCGATATGTGCAAGTATTCATAATTATATAAATAGTTGATAATGTCCTCTTAACCAGTTTTTCCATTGATTAATTATTTTTTATTTTAGAATTTATAATTCATTACTTTTTACTGTATATATCAAATTATATGTGAAAAGTAGATAATAATGCATGTTATATTTTATTTGATATCAAATCAAGTTGAAAAGTGAATAATATTGTAATAATGTATAATATTATATTTAATAGTATTTAATTGTAACAATTTGTTGGTTAAGTATTTATTTTTTAATTTTAGAATAAACAAGAGTATCCGACATTCGAAATATCAATCTAATATTCTAAACCTAGGGCAAGCAGGTCTAAAGTTGTCAAGTTTATTATTTTCCGATTAGAGTTGCAAATGAATTGAACTCGAACTCTCTTCGTGCCCTTCTCAGTTCTTGTTCGTTTAGTAAACGAGGAGAGCTCAAGGTAATAGAGCTAGTTTAAATACAACAGAGCTTGAGCTCATGTGTGAGCTCGCGAATCGGCTCTTTAATAGGCAAGTGAGTTATACATATAATAAAATACATAATTTATATATATATATATATATATATAA
>BMAC01000150.1:158467-178703 GCA_014905375.1 Phtheirospermum japonicum | reverse complement strand
CTGATAGCCAGTCCGCTATTCAATTGGCTAAGAATCCTATTTTTCATGATCGAACTAAACACATTGATGTGAAGTACCACTTTATCCGAGATGTGATTGCAAAAGGTATAATTCTTCTTGAAAAAATCCCTTCTGAATCGAATCCTGCTGATATGGGAACCAAGTGTCTGCCCGTTGAGAAACTTGAATCTTGCCTTGAAACCTTGAGTTTTGATCCTTGTGATTAGGCTATCTATTGGGCTTGTGTTATTTTGTTGTAGCCTGCTCTGTTGGCTATAAGTTTGTGCTTTTTCCTGTTACTGACTTTTGTGTTGAGAACAAGTACGTTGGAGATGGCAAAAAGGTGAAAAAGAAAAAAAAGAAAAAAGGGGGCTCATTATAATTATAATTGCAATAGCTATTGTAAAAATGAATAGTAATGGGATTAATTTTGTTGCAATTTAGTGCAATAAAAAAGAAAGAAAAAAAAGAAAAAAGGGAGCTCATTATAATTATAATTGCAATAGCTATTGTAAAAATGAATAGTAATGGGATTAATTTTGTTGCAATTTAGTGCAATATACCGACACATGCCTATGTATGTGTCTGCATGTGTTTGTTTTCACATATACATACAATATATATAAAATATACACACATCTCCCTTAGTTGACTCTCCCTCTCTCACTTCATTTCTCACACACTTCACACAGAAAAAACACACTCCCATAAATTTTTACACAACCAATACTTGCGCACACAACAAAACACACACAAGAGTAGGAGAAAAAAAAAAAAGAAAGAAAATGGGCAACGGATATGATCACCACAGCCTCCACCACCGCCGCCGCCATTTCCACCCGAAAACCATTTTCTTGCCAATGTTCTGCCGATTATCCATCAAGGACATAATCACACTCAACCACCACCGCAAAAACCCAATCTCCGCCGCCGACGAACCCTCTTCCCCTAAAGTCAGCTGCATGGGCCAAGTCAAGCGAAACAACCGCGTCATCGGCTTCCCCGCCGCCGCCGCCGGAGCCGCCGTCCCCGGCGCCACCCATCACCACAGATACTCGAAGCTCAAGAAGCTGTTCTCCGGCAAAACCCTTTTGCCGCCAACCGCCGCTTCGGGCGGCGGTGCTGCCGCCGCCTCCGCCGCCGCAGGCGGTGGCAGATTCCGGAGCAAGAGTTTCAGATTCGGCGGAGAGGTGTGTGTGAAGGATCGGAGAACATTGAAGTTGAAGAATGAATGCGAACAAGATTGTGTTAAGGTGGTGAATATTGGTGAGATTGATCCGCCATTGCCGGTGGTGAAGAGGGCGGCGCCGCCGCGGGTCGGTGGCGATGAGGTGAACTTATGGCGGAGAAGGTTTAATGGGGCGGCGGCGCTGAAAGGGTTGCAGATTGAACAGATTACGCGTTTGCCGAACAGTAATATTTGTTCTCAACCACCAACTGTTTGACATTATTTTCATAAATGGAAATAGATTGAAGAGCAATTGGTCCATTGGATCCAGTTCATAGTTTGGTAACACTAATGTAAAAATTAATTCAAATTGTAGAATTCTTTTTTTCTTTTTTTATATGTTTAAATATTTTTCTTGCTTTTAATACGGTAGTTTTGAGTTTTGACGGTGATAGTCAAGATCTTATGTTGACCTCATAATTGACAATTCAGGGTTTTTTATTACTTTGATTTGATGAATTATATGGTTGGTCTCTTGTCTTTTTCCATCTTTATTATGTTAGCACTATTCAAGCGGCAGTTTGGAAAATAAATAAAAGAACATTAGCAATGCATCAAGATTCATGAAATTAACAAAGAATGAGCTGTACCCAGTGGGTCATTATTACTGTTTTAAATTAGTAACATATTTGGTGATTTTTTTTATAAGTAATGTGCAAAGAGAAGATGTAATGAGAATCGATCCTGTCTTAGTTTTAATTAATTCGACAAAGAACATAAATTAAAATGCTAGACGATGGTATCCTATTTAGCTATCGACGTCCAGTGATCCATATTCAACAAACGTCACATGTTTGGTAATCATAAATTGGTCAAAAACACTTTTAGGCTTTAGCTAACCCATTCCATCATTACATTCAATATCATGCGTTCCCGTTGCACTTAAACAGTTAAACCGCGTCTATTTGTCCTAAAATCAACAATATAAAATACAAAATGATATGTTGTTACCTAAATTAGTGTTGAAAAACTTGATATCCACAAGATAACAAGTGTGGACCCACTCCGGCTTAAAACACAACACAAATTGTCAAATTCAATTCAACAAACTCTCATACATTACTATGTTACACCGCTACAATGCTATACTAGGCGTTCGTAAAGTACGGTGTTACAAAACGGTCAGATACGAATTTGCGTCTGATTTTTCTATATACAGACCATAATAAATTCACGTCACGAGTGAATGAAAAGTTGGTAGTAAGAAAAGAAGATTATTCAGCTCTGCTCTTTGTAAGGAGTCCAAATCAATTTAGTGACATCAACATCAAGACCACCTCGGCCTGCAGCTTTAAGATGACGATCCAAAACCTTAGGATCCGCGCATATAACATGCTGCCCCTTTCGGTATTGGATCAATTCCAGACTCTGAAGGGTGGACAAGATATCTTCGGCCTTAATGGCTGTCATGTCACTCAGCTCCTAATTAAGGAAAGAACTTCATAGTTAAAAAAAAATTCAAAAATCAATGTTTTGAAAACCGGCCTGGTTATTGACATGGTTATTGACAGGGCTGGCCTTCAGGTCACTGGGTCAACCGCTGGTTTGATAATATATATATGTGTGTGTGTGTGTGTGTGTGTGTGTGTGTGTGTGAACTTCACACATTCAAGACTTGATTCATAGTAATTAGACATAAATTATTAACATACTAATAATGTTCACAAATCATTTTAGTCGCAAAATTTAAAATATTTAGCGCAACTTCTTATATTAGATGATTATATAATATGTTTTTGTTATGTCCATATTGTTATTGATTTTATCTTTTACATCAAAAAAAGTTCTTACTCTCTGAATATAATTTTATAAGAAAATGTGAGGTGTGACCCAGCCCAGGTCACCGGGTTCCAGGTCAACCCGACCTGGTCGACCTGGGTCATAAGCTATGGGGAGAAAAATGCAGCTACTTCGATGCAAACCTTAATAGAGATGTTGCCCTTGTGCTTTTTCAGTATATCCAGAAGAACACGTGTCCAGTATCCTCTGTAGCTCAAAAGTCCCAGGTCTGAGAGGGGCCGTTCCGGTGTTCCGACTTTACCTTCCTTCTTGGAAAGCTCATACGCTGTAAGATTGGAAAGAGCAATTAAGCAATTTTTCGTACAATAAAAATAAAAGCAGAACCAAATAAGTGCATAATATCAACTTGCAGCTTTTTGGCAGGAATAACATTACATATGCAAGCAGCCTAGAATTGTAATTCTTGTTTCGGCATCTTAACAGAATTTATTCATCTATAACAGAAGACTCAAAAATCTACCGTCTCAAAATGTCCACATCTCATGGGTTTTCTCCAACGATCAATTCTTTTCATTTTACAGTTGAAAATGAAATTCTCTCTACCTAAAAATACTAAACATATGCGCCAAGTGGTCTAACACCCCATGTGCTCATACATAGGACTGAAAAATGTACTTACACAGACTTTTCTCCTTCAACCACCCCCACCCGAGATAAAAGAAAGATACATAAAAAAACATGTCAGAGAAGGGAGAATTTTAAAAAATAAAAATGAGGCAAATGTTCAGCAGTTGTATTTGACTACATGTTAATTGAGTCATTAGTGTAAATATTTCAACTAAACTACGCTTATATTGGCTGAAGGAAGGATATTAATGAAAAACATACAAAATGCAATAAGGAATTTTCCATAGCCTTTTCTCTGATATGGAGGAAGAGTGAGAATGCAAGCTAAATTGTACGACTCCTCTGAATGTTTTTCCTGCATACCAATCCAAAAAAGGTTAGACGGAA
Organism: Phtheirospermum japonicum; assembly: GCA_014905375.1. NCBI lineage: Eukaryota > Viridiplantae > Streptophyta > Magnoliopsida > Lamiales > Orobanchaceae > Phtheirospermum > Phtheirospermum japonicum. Next base: position 174,721 of record BMAC01000150.1, on the reverse strand, counting down.
ATGGAGAAAAAGATGAGGAAAGGACAAAAGGGGGGGAACTATCATTTATCCTTGGAGACTTTTACAAGTAAAATACTCTTAAAGTCAGAAATTTCAAAAGCCTATTTTCCTAACGACTGAAATTCAATATATTTATCAGCGATAAAAACAAGCTTGTGTACAAATATACTAAAATAGCAGTGCTTATTACCAAAATAGCTCGCATCAGAAACTAATCAATTCAAATATTCATCTACTCATGCTAAGAAATGTCTCCAAAATATGATTTTGATCAAAAGGTTAATCTATGGAACTAGGACGTGACGCTGCACAAATTAAAGTGGTAATGTGGTATTACAAGTTACAACTGAACAAAATTTGTCCTGAAAAAAATATTTTTCCTGAACAAGGGAACATAAATAATCAAACCAACCAACCCTAAATGATACAAAAAGTACCTTGGAGAAGTAGCCGACCATGTGGCATCCCCGATCATCACATTCACACAGCACATAGAACAGAAACAAATCAACATCATAGTATAGGGTCTTGTGATCAAGAAACAACTTAGCCAGGTAGCAAAGATTTTGCCCGTACACCTTGTTCTTTTTCCCATCAACCTGTTTCCATACATAATTCAAAATTCCAGATAACATTTTATCAAAACAATTGCTCCCATAAATATTGGACCAAGGGGCATTGCACTGGCAAACCAGAAAAACTTTCAAAAAATGCAAAATTGTACCTCAAACATTGACAAGGTTCCATTTCGATATATCTCATCACCGGGAGGATGCTTGAGATCACATTTCCTCTACACATAAAAGAGTAATACTTAAAACAAAGGGCACTGCAGCCAATTTAAATTAAAAAAGATAGATGACAAACACACAAGATGATTAGGCCGTAGATAAATAATTTCCAGAGATTAGTTTAACTATACTGACACCACTGCAATAGACTGAACATGCACAGGTAAAGATATGTAACTGAAAAACTTTCTTATAGAACACCAGATGTGCACAAGCCAGATGACAAATGTAAGGAAATGGATAAAAGGGAAAATAAAGAAAAGCTCACCATGTGCCTCTGAAGTTGTTCTTTGCGCTTCATGAAGTTCAGGCAAAATTCACAAAAGAATAGCTTGGTACAGTCGTTGTATTCTGGAGGAAAGGGCGAAAAGTACCAAGTCTCAATCTCATATCTTCCAAGTTCTATAGTGGCAATATTTTTTACTTTCGTAAATTCTTCGTGTTCCCGTAAGCTAGCAGCATCAAGCTCCTCATGACCCTGTATAATTCCAAACACCGCCTCTTAATCAACCCAATAAAAATTTGATGAACCTCTGGAAGAGAACATACAATCAACACATTCCAAAAATTTTACGGACAAAAACTTGTGTTATTCTGACAATATCTCCGTAATTAGCAACAACAATGATTTGCTTAATTATACTGAGAAAACAGAGACAAGTAATCATACATTTGTTGATAAGCATACAAAATTAACTAGGGTTACCTCCACATGTGTCTCGTCAATCTTACGCTTTTGATGCCGCGTCATTTTCAGGCTAGTTACCTGAAATTTCAAATGTCATATGGAGAATAAGGCATGCTGTACAAATATTCAAACTTGAAAATGGTAATATTTTTATCATGTAAAGCTAAAGACAAATAACAAAATTGTTGCTATGTATATGTGATATGACGAAGGTGTTACCTTGTCCTCAACCTTCTCGTCTACATCTGTTTCTACAGAGTTGAGATCAAGTTGTTCCAGTTTAGTCCATTCATCGAGTCTACGGTTAACTGCCCAAGGAAATAAACATTTACTTCCAGGTATAAAAGAATGGAATCAATTTTCACGGACAGCACATTGAACTTCAACCAAGAACCACGCAACGACAAGAACAACCCAAAATCTCTCAATCAAAATATCAGTAAGTAATACATGAGCAATAATGAGGAAAATATGAAGGGGCTAATAATTGAATACATAAAAACAAAATTTACTATCATGGAATTTAAGAAATAAGCCAGTTCAAAATTGAATTTATACTCATCAAGATACAGGCAGATCACTACCGAGCATAAAAGCTAAGAGATTTCATCAATTCTAAATTGATTTTAATTTAGTACATCTGCATCAAATAAACCCTAAATTCAAACCCTAAATGCACTATGAACAAATAAAACGGAACTTATCACTATTCTCACATTCGGTATAGTGCACGTAGTACTCGTAATCGTTGGGTCCCTCATCAGCAGGAAGCTTGCGGCGCTCGATAACCTTGACGGGATGGTATTTCCCGTCCCTCCACCGGCAATTGACACGTGTCCCGACCTCCAAGGGCAGAACCGTCATTTTTCTCTTCCGAGAAGGGTCGTTCTCCGGAGGGACGCCGTTGGACAGTGCCGGAGGATGGGAGACTCCGTCGACGGTCACGGCTGCATGGCCGTTCGCGGTGGCGGCGGTTGAGCCGTTGTCAATTGAAACCATTTTTTCTGCACCGGAAGAAATTGCTCGTCGAAATTGGGGTTAATGCCTATATTGTTATTTTAATTCGTCTGTATTTGCAGAAAGCTCCCTTAAAACTATTATATATAAGCATATGCCCCTGCTTTTTTAACGATAAGCATAAGCACCCTTAAAGTTTTTTGGTTTTTTTTTCCCTAGTACATCACACGAATTGACTTGATATCGTTATATGCAAGTTTACCAAATATTATTTTTGAATTGCGTCACGAAGTAAAATTGAAATTGCGGTTTGGGCACTGGTGGGAGGTTTAAGTATCATGTAATTAACAAAACACTATATTATTCTTAGAATCTTTTAAAATTAAATAATAAATGACAAAATTTATTGCGCCCTCGTCCCATCGAATTTTAGCATTTCCCACAACTTGTAAATAGTATTTAATGTTATAATTATTAACACAAAATTAGAAATGAGCCATTATAGTTGTAAATATTAAAGTACTACCCATTCTTTATAGGAAGACTAAAAAACAGAAATTAATTAAAAAATTGGTAAAATTGAAAAATGAATATTTAATTTATTTTGATAGGGTAAAAGTTTTTCATGATAGTGTTACAATAATTTTTGTTCTTATTAAAAAATGTTTATTATTTATTACCCTATTGCAATTTTCCTGATGCAATTTTGATGGATTTTGACGAAATTAGACAGTATATGTGATGTAATTGTTGTGACTGCAACTGGAATACTCAAATTCACAGAATTTTATCATTGGAAAATCGATCGAAATTTTTTATAGTAAAAAAATATACCAATCGACGAAATTGCATTTTTTTTCTTTAGAATTATATTATAATGTTATTTGATATTCGCATACAAAATATTCTTTATTTTTAACTAAATAACAATATCTTATTTTAATTATTCGCATAGAAATTTATTCTTTAATTATTTATACTAAAACACATCCATTTGTATGGTAGGATATTATTTAATCTAAATAACTCCAATTCATATGATACAATATATCAATCTAGAATTATTTACATTTCCATCAAATATCTAAATATTTAGAATATTTCCACGTATAACTTAATACTCTAATATTTTATTTTTTATGAAATCTTATTTAATTATTAACTCATAAATATTTTTCTATTTCTAACAATAGAAGATTATATACATTACATATATATTAGGGATCGTTACAAACAAACTCAAGAGTCGCTACAAAATATAAATAGTCGCTACAAAATATAAATAGTTAGCCCATTCGACCCTTTAAAGTATCTTTTTTTTTTCTAGACTACACTAAAAATGACAATGGGCATGATATAGGTAGTTTACTTAAATATTCTTATACTCGTATTTTAAAAATATACCCGTCTCCTTCCCATGCATGTGTGGATAGCAAATTTTTACCCATTCCTGTACCTTATGGGTACTTTAGTACCCAAAACGTACTCATTACTTGCACGTTAACAACATGCAAAAAGTTGAATTAAAAAAACATTGATTAAAACTTTAATCATAATTCAATAAAATATGAACTAATGATAATTGACGTTATATAAAAAGCCCAAACATGACAATATTATGAATCATTTAAAAAAACACTTTAAAAATATAATTTACCACCACACCACTAAATCATGATATTTCAAACGTGAACTTCCGACACTCTCCACAACTTTCCAAAAAAAATATTGATATCATATCTGCTTGTTCAATAAAAATTGATAATACAAATTGAAAATATTACAAAATTTATTTTACCTTATTTTTAGATTTCGAGTTCAAAGATATTACGAACGTATCCATACCTATACCCACCCAACAAATATTGTGGGTATTTATCCATACTCGTACCCATACCCATTAAATGGGTAATTTCTCTACCCATCATGGGTAATTTTTGTAGATATCCATCAGGTACATACCCATCGGAAAAATGCGGTATTTTTTCGAATTTGTTTCTATTTAATTGAAAAAGTGACCACTATCAAAACATGTATTATGTTTTTATATTGTTTCATCAGTTTGTTTCCAATTCATTTATATACCTTAATAATAAAAATATAAATAAAACAAACTAAATTAAAATTATATAATTAGATTTTAACTTAGGGTTTAATTTGGGGGTTATTATATAATTAAATATTAATTAAGGTTTATTGATAATTAGGGTTTAATTTGGGGGTTATTTTATAATTAAATTTTCATTTAGGGTTCAATGTATAATAAGGGTTTAATTTGGGGGTTATAGTATAATTAGGATTTATTAATTTAGAGTTTATTGTATAATTAAATTTTAATTTAGGGTTTATTATATAATTAGGGTTTAATGTACAATTATCTTTTAAAGTGTATGTGATGGTGGTTTTTATGGTGATCGGTTGTATTTAATATATATGTTATGGTCTGTTGATATCGTATACATGTTGTGATTGATTGATGTTGTGATTGGTTGGGAAGACGTCGGTGATGACGCGGTGTACGGTGCCGGAAGGGAGGTTTCATCCCTCCAATAACGGTTTTCAAAATTATTTTAAAAAATGATGGTGGTTAAAATATTTTAAATTGTTGGTAGTGGTGATTTTGAAATACTGTGTGCTCGGTACGATGTCGATTTCCAGTTACACGACCCTAATGATAATGACGTGGATGAACTTGGTGACGAGGCAGGTGATGATGCAGAAGAAGAGTTACTCACCGATCAAGTCACAGACGAAGATGAGTTTGGTGATAACTTTAATAGTGAAAGTGTCGGTTCAGATGATTAGTTTAGTTGAAATATATGTAAATTGTTCATATTATAAAACACTCTTATTTTAACTAATTTATTTATGTTTGAATTTATTAAAATGGTTGGTATATATATACTGGTATTTTGTAAAAAGCTCATATTATATATACTTTTATCAGATGTCGAGAGGTCGTGGACGCGGATCTAGCCTAGGTCGATCGGATATGGGGTCAGCTAATCATTTAGTTGATTTTGATGACGATTATATGGGCATTGGTACTGATCATTCAGCGCCAACCACAGATATCACCACACCGACACCGTCCAATGCGGGTACATCCCAAAAGGACTTGGACCCACCACAGAGGCGATACCTTATTTATATCACCGGGAATAAGTAAGTAAACTGATAGTTTTAAAATTTTAATCATTGTTAAATTATATTTCCAACCACAAACACAATTATAGACTACATAGCAGGGAGGTTAGGTTGACCAACATATTTCGGGAGATCATGGAAAATGAGTTTTATCCCGTCGGGTGGCAGCTTAAGCTAGTCCCAGAGGAGACTCGTCGATTATGGTGCGACATGTTTCAGGTAATTATTATTCTTTGTCCAGATTTATTAATCTTTATTGTTACTTGAGAATCATGTATCAATTGAATTGTAATTATTATTTTATTTTATAGGAAATTTGTTATTATGACACGGACTTATATACTCCACGAAATAAACACACGGCATTTCTCCACACAATGCAGGACAAGTATGGGAAGTGGATTAACGAGTATAAGCAGCATCGTGATCAGACTGGTCAGGTATTGAGAGTCGTTGATGAGAGGGTCTAGAGGTAAATGATTTTGTCGCATTTTCTTATTAAATTAAAAAATATATATATTATTAAAGATGATTTATATTTTATATATAACATGCATTTCAACTAGGGTTTGGAATATTGAGTGGGATAAGCCCGAGAATAGGAGGAGGTCCGAGCAGTGCAGCATCAACAGGAGGAGTGAGACTACTAGTCCGGATACTGGGATATCGAAGCATGGGGGTGCAGGGGAGGGGGGGTGCTGAGGTTCTTGATCTACGATCGATTACTTATAATATCGTAAGTAATTTCAAATCATAATATATTATTTATTTATTTTTAATGTTAATTATCTTTTTTTTTTGATACAGGAGCAGCAGGCGGGTGAGCCGGCCACTGCGTACCAGATCTTTGTGCGTACGCACAAGAAGAATGATGGCACGTGGATCGATACGAGATCCAGTAATACTAATGTGAGTCTGTTTTTTATTTAACTTGTTATTTGGTCTTAATGTAGAATTTACTAACGAGTTGTATTTCAGGAGGAGTACGAGCGACGTCTGGATGAGGCACGTACTTCTTCACAAGATGCGGATAACGAGGTTGACCCTGACCTTATTTACCTCGATGTCGTCGGGTCGGGTAAGGGCCGATATTGCAGCACCGGCTTGTTTGGGAAGTTAGTGGCTACTAAGGGTTTCCAAGACAGTTGTTCTTCTTCCTCCTCCTCCTACCAGCAAGATAGTACTCACGTGAGGGAGCTCGAGGCGCAGCTCCAGGCGCAGAGGGAAGGAGTTAGAGGCCACGAGACGAGCTCAACAGACAATGGAGCAGCGATACAACGAGTTTGAGCTACTACGTGAGCAGCAGCGCCAGAAACAACAGCAATTTCAGGTGGAGATAGCCAAACTGTTAGCTCGATTACAACAGTACCTGCCGCAGACTCTCCCGTCATAGGACTATTGAATATTTTTATAAAAATTTTTACTAAACACTTTGTTGAGCAAATTTAATAATTGTGAATTTTCAGGTATTTATATAATAATTAGTTTATTTATTTATCTGTTTATTAATGATTTTTTAAAAAACTTTTGTGGTATTTTAATAAAGAAATAAGGATTAAAATAAAAATTATAAAAAAGAAAAAATCGATGGGAATATTCCTCTCGGAAAAATCGAGGACAATCCCCTCGGGTTTTTTCTTTTTTTTTTTAAATACTATTTTTTTTAATATTTTTCCGAGGGGAAATTTCCATTCGGTGTTTCCAAGGGGAAATGCTCTCGGTTTTTCAGAGGGTAGATTACCTTCGGTATTTTCGAGGATAATCACCTTCGGTTCTTTCGATGGCACACAAATTTTGAGCCCCGTAAATTAACAAGAAAATACACCTTCGGTAATGCCCTCGAAAAAATTTCCGAAAGCGAAATTCCCCTCGAACAAATTTATTGAGGAGGGTTTTCCTGATGAAAGTTTTTCATCAGTTTTATCGAGGGTTTTTCCCTCAGTAAAACACTGTTTTTTGTAGTGTGAGTTATTTGACATTTTGTATAATTAATTTTAGTATTTAATAAAAATATTTTTCTCTCACGTAATATTTTATAATTATCCCTTATTTTTATAATAATAATTATATTAATATATTATTGCTGCTGTTAATATTAGAAAATCTAATATCGAGGGACAGGTTTTGTAATTATTCACACTTTTTTGTTTGGTTACTTTTATTTCTCACCTAATCATACACCACTAGACATATGCAGTATGGTGACACAGTCTCATGTGATAGAAACAAAATCTGAATATGTAATTGTAGCATATACTATCATGGTTATTGTATAATATGTATATATAATACATAACTGAATCTCCAAACTAAAATTTTATTAACAGAATTTACTATTGTATTTCTTGTTTTTTTGTTTTTCTTCTTTTTCATACTGATGATTGGAAAGTTGCTCCGCAACTTATTTTATCAAGATAATTTTGATCCTTATTCAAAATTATCATAAATAGAAAGTTTATTGGCCTGTTTGGCAATTAACGGATAACGAATAACTGATAATTAATTGTATTAACTGTTGGTGGACATCTGATTGCATTAATTGATTTGACTAGCTTATTATATTAGTTGTTTGTATTGATGTATTTCGTAAATATATGACAGCTGATACTTTTTGATAATGTAAAATGACCAAGAAAAGCATTCACACAATTTATTATTGGGTATTTCTTTTGTTAATAACATAAATTTATAATACATTGAAAAATTAAAATAATTTTTACATAAAAATAGTCAATATTTAAAAATTACTATTTATAAAAATTTCTTGAGTCGCAAATTCTTAATATATTAAATTTAATTTGGATATTTATATCTATTATTTAATCAAAAAAGTCGTAAATAACTTTTGTATGTAAATTAATAAAAATAATTTTGCAATTTGTCCAATTGTTATTTTAGCTCACATTCAAAATCTCTTTTCTCAAAAAGCTCTTATATGGAGAATTTTCAAAATTAACTTTATGAACCCAAAAATTTAGTTATAATTTTACCAAATATATCAATTAAATAATTTGACTTATCAATTCTCTCAATTGAGTAAGTTCCTCTCATTTTTTTTCAATCCCGTTTACTAGATGGGGCCATTATATTTCCCTCTATTAGTCGGTTGGAAGTATTTAACTAATTACACTTCCAAAAGCATAATAGTGTTAAAGTCAGAAGAAAAAATGTAATTAATTGTATGTATTGTAAAAGTATAATAGGATTAAAGTTAGAAGAAACAAAAAATGTAATTAATTGTATGTACAAGTAAGTGACAGTAAGAAGTATTTTTCTAACTATATGTACTCGTTATACCTAAATTCACTATTAGATTGTATCACAGCCTAATTACATCCTTCTATTTTATTACAGTTGAAAAAAAAACATTCAATATTACTCGTTGTAGTACTCCTTATTTATGAATTAATTAATATTACTTGAATTGGATAATTACCAAATTAACCTTTACTAAAAAATAAAATATAATTTTTAGCTAGTTAGTATTTTTAAATAACTTAGTTAATGAATTAAAGTCGTTATATAAATTAAAACACGTGTTATATTGAACAAATAAATCAAAACATTTATTATATTGACCAAAACCTCTTGGATGTACAATTCATATCTGAGGATGTACAATTTTCCATTCTTCATCTTTCAACGCACCATCTTCTTCATCTTCATCTTCATATTTTGGGATGTACAATTATTTCAGTTTTGAGACAAGAATTTCTAAGAATTGGGGCTTCGAAAAGGGTAAAACGGAGAAGAGGAGATGCTAAACGGGGTGGAAATACATCCATGTTATGTCAAAGTGGAGAAGGGGCGGAGTTATCTCATTTGTCGTGTCGAGCGATGCTTGGATGTCAAGGCCGCTCCCGCTAGGTTTCGTCCACTTAAATGGTGAAGGAAAGTGTTTTTTAGAGTGTGTTTGTGTGCGCACGCGTTTGAGTTTTTGAATAAACTTTGATGATGGCAGACGAAAAATGGCAACTTGTCGAAATTGGGAGGACAAATATTTAAAAAATTAATATAAATATTAAAAAGAATAAATAGAATCTTTTTTATTTAAACAATACACACTATGGCTCAATGATAAACATTAACATGGACATAAAACGTGAAAAAATATTTGCATTATAATGCTTCGTTGGTTGATATTTTAGAAAGTGATCGATGGAACAAAACAACAAACCCGATGAAGCTTATTTACCTATCATTTGTCTGTCACCCTTTATCATGAATTGAATTCACATTAGCATTCGGTAGTAGGTTTGTACAGAAGAAGCACTAGGCCGCAAAGTGGTGCCAGTACAGTTACATCAACTAATGATGTATTATAATGCAGTTATTTCTTTTCAAGTTAAATTAAGTATCTTTGTTAAATTATATCTAAAAAGTTCTAGGAAAATGGTAGTGTTATATTATTATATTATATTTAATTGTGTTAAATTATTAATATATATATATATATAGTAACATTAATAATCTTTATGATAAATATCAAATTATGTCAAAATTTATCGGGTAAAATAAAAAATTTAAATTATAAAACAAACAAATATTTTAAATTTGAAAATCCAAAATATTATCCTAAGAAACTTGTAATTCTCGTAAATTGACTTTATAGTTTATACATTATACAACCAATAGTGCAATATCAAACACGAGGCTCTTTCTTGATATGTAAATTGTTAAGAATTTAAATTAAAGCTCTCGAAAGTTATATATATACCGACAATTTATTAGATGCACCTAGGTGCACTTTGTTATAGGTGCACCCTGTAAAGATATATTATCAATCAATTATATGTGATGATATATGACAGTTATACGTGATGATATATGTTAGTTATACGTGATGATATGTGAAAAAGAATTAGAGTTTAGATTTATCTTTCCATTTTAGTTTTGCATTTTTAGGGTATAATTTTCCATTTTAAGGTTCAGTTTTTTATTTTTTTAATTTAATTTTTCATTTTAGGGTCCCGACAAGAATCTATATATCATTATATCAGTTATATGTGATGATATGTGTTAGCTATATGTGATGATATGTGTCAATTATATGTGATAGATATTTAGAATTTAGAGTTTAATATTCAAATTCAGTGTTTAATTTTTTATTTTAGGGTTTAGTCTTCCATTTTTAGGATTAAGTTTTTCGTTTTAGGTTTATATTTTTCATTTTAGGATTTTAAATTTTAGATTTAGAATTTTAATTATTTGTGATGATATGTATCGGTTATATGTGATGATATGTGTCAATTATAGGTAATAATATATGTCAGTTATATGCGATGATAAATTAAATTATTTGGTGCACCTTGCAAGGTGCACCCATGTGCACGGTATAATGACTCATATATGTTAGATACTAAAATTTTAGCGAAAATCATCACTGGAATCGAGTAACCATCATATTAAATTATTAAAAATCATAAGTTAGCTTACGGAAGTGTACCTGAATCCAATGCAATTGAATTTGGGGTTTGATTTTCTAGGGCAACACGTATTCAATCCTTTCAAAGAACTCTTTAGCTTTCTCTGTATGCTCTCTTCTGACGATGGGATGCAAAATATAATAGTTGATAATGATACGTATGACCTAGGGACCATAACCCTATATTTGAGTCATATAGGTTTACATATTTTAGCCCATCATTAAAATAGATATCCTATTGAGTATCTACATATTAAATGCCCACATCCTATTAAATACATTAAAACCCAATACCTTAAACTTTATTTGAGCACTTTTAATTAGGCTTCCTTATTTGACAGTCCACAATATATAATTATTTCACATATAATTCCAATGTTGGATTAAGAATCCAACAATCTCCCACTTGGGCTATATGTGTAACCTTATGATTATACATTGCAAAATATAACCGTACGAGCTCAACTTTGCAGTCATAACCAAAATGTATTTATATCCAATTCGGTCCATCAGCCATATCAACATAGGATCAAAGTGGTCTTTATTATATTTATCGTAACTCGACCTATCAATGGTCACATATGTCAACACAACTGAATGGCATGGATCATGATGTGGATGTACAGCATGGAAACTTCATATATTGTGATCGTAACATACTTATTTCCAACCAGTCCACCTTAAAACCTTAGTGAGATCAACCATATAGTAAAATCAAAGTGTGAATCAACCAAATAACTTTAATTTTTACAAAAAATAAATTCAGAATATCCTTAAACTGAAGTAACTGAAAAATATGTCTACAGAAGAGAACATTATAATCACACAACTCCCACTAAAACTAAATATCCTCAAAAGGTTTGACACCCATACTAGCAGTATGCTCATGAAACGTTTTGGGTGGTAATCACTTTGTAAGCGGATCCGCAATCATGGAGTTTGTACCGATATGTTCAATAAACAATTGTTCACTTTGAATTCTCTCTTTAACAACTAGAAATTGATGTCTATATGCCTAAACTTCGTCGAGCTTCTATTGTTATTGGAATACAAAACTGCCGATTTATTGTCACAAAATAACTTAAGTGGCTTTTCAATACCATCCACTATGCGCAGCCTCGTGATAAAGTTTCAGAGCCATATCCGTGGTTAGATGCCTCATAACATGGTATCAATTTTGCTGCCATGGTAGAGGAGGTTATAATAAACTGTTTAGCACTCCTCCAAGATATAGCACCCCCAGCCAGCAAGAATATATAGCCTAAGGTAGATTTCATACTATTTTGGCATCCAGCATGACCGGAGTCAGAATATCCAACGATCTCAATCCAATCTGACCTACGATATGTGAGCGTGTAATCTTTTGTTCTTTGCTAGTAACTTAAGACCCGTTTGGCTGCCTTTCAATGGTCTAGTCTGGCTTACTCAAGTATCTGCCCAGCATCCCAACAATGAGTGCAATATCCGGACGCGTACATATTTGAGCATACATTAGACAACCTACTGCTGAAGCATAAGGAGTCTTCTGTATTTTTTTTCCTCTAACTTATTCTTAAGGCACTATTCGAGACTAAATTTATCTCCCTTAGCCACAGGGTTATCTCATGGTTTACAGTCCTGCATGCCATACCTTTTAAGAATTTTTTCAATATAGCTCTTTTGTGATAATCTCAAAGCACCCAGAGAACGATCTCGGTATATTTCTATAACTAACACAAATGATGCGACACCAAAATCCTTCATCTCAAAATCCTTAGTTAGAAATCTTTCAGTGTCGTGCAATAAGCCTATATCATTGTTGGCAAGCAAAATGTCATCGACATAAACCAGGAATATGTATTTGCTCCCACAGAACTTATGGTATACACAATCATCGACCAAATTCATCTCAAAACTAAACGAGATGATCACTTGATGAAACTTGAAATATCATTGTCTAGATGCCTGCTTGAGCCCGTAGATGGATTTCTTAAGTTTGCAAACCATATTCTTTGAATCTACCTAAACAAAGTTTTCAAGTTACACCATATAAATCATCTCATCAATGTCTCCATTGAGAAATGTTGTCTTTACATCAATCTGATGCAAATTAAGATCAAAATGTGCCACTAATGCCATTATAATCATGAAAGAGTCTCTCGAGGAAACTGGAGAGAGAATCTCTTTATAATCGATGCCTTCTTTCTGTGTAAATTCCTTTGTAATAAAACGTGCTTTATATCTTTCCACATTGCTTCTTGAATCCCTCTTGGTCTTAAATATCCATTTGCAACCAATGGGTTTCGCACCTTCTGGCAATGGGACAAGTTCCCACACGTCATTGTTACTCATGGACTCAATCTCCTCATTCATGGCATCTATCCACTTTTGAGAATTTGAGCTTTCAATGTCTTGATGGAAGTTGATAGGATCATCTTCCATCACTCCAATGTCAGTCTCATTTTCTTGGAGAAGTGCCCTAGTGGATCTTCTTAATGGCATAGGTTCTTGAGGTTGTAGAGTTTGTTGATTTGGAACTAATTTGTGGAACGAGAAGTTCTCCGATATTGTCTTGACTTGTGTCTTGAATAGAGTCAGGAATGAAATCCTGATCAATGCCAACAACACCCGTGGGAATATTCACATATTCCTTTTCAAAGATAAAATAATTAACTCTATCTCCCCCCGCAAACTCAACATCCTCAAAGGACCGGGCATTTCCCATCTCAAAAATAACTTTAGTTGTGGGATCATAAAACTTGTACCCTATGTATCTTTCATAATATCCAAAAAAATAACAAATAATTGTCCTTGTATCCAGTTTCTTTTCATTAGGCCTATAAGGCCTAACTCAGCTGGACACCCCCAAACATGCAAATGTTTTAGATTGGGCTTTTTACCCGTCCAAAGTTCATAAGGGGTTTTATCAGTTGCTTTAGTTGGAACTCAATTAAGGATATATGTTGTAGTCTTAAGTGCTTCTTCCCAGAGTGATTGTGGTAAGGTAAAATGACTAATCATACTCCTTACCATATCTTAAGCGTTCTATTTCATCTTTCAGCAACACCATTCATAGTGGATTAACCCGGCATGGTGTACTGTGGGATGATACCGCATTCATCTGGGAATTTAGCAAATGGTCTTGGACGTTGTTCACCTAATTCGTCATATCAACCGTAATAATCACCACCACGATCAGATCTAAGGCTTTTAATACTTTTATTGAGTTGATTCTCAACTTCAGCCTTAAAGGATTTGAACACGTCCAATGACTGTGACTTCTCATGAATGAGATATATGTAGCCATGTCTAGAAAAATCATTTATGAATGTTATAAAATATTGTTGACCATTCCATGCAACTGTAGGAAACGGCCCACAAATATCCGTATGTATAAGTTCTAAGACTTCCGAAGTCCTGTTCGCTACAAATCTCCTTTTATTGGTTTATTTTGCCTTAATATAATTAACACAAACCTCATAGTTTGTAAAATCTAAAGGATCGAGAATTTCGTTAGACACAAGTCTTTCAATTCTCCGTTTGGAGATATAACCCAATCTCTTGTGCCATAACGTAGCTGAATTCTCATTGGTTAATTTTCTTTCACACCTCGTGTGTGTAGATGCGGAGATTCATTAAATGAAGCAATAATATCTAGTGAATAAAGATTATCGTAACTTGATAAAGAACCGAACCAACCAATTTTGAATCATGAAACATACAAAATTCTCCACTTCCAAATGAACAAGAATAACCAAATTTGTTCAAAACAGAAATAGAAATCAAATTTCGTCTAAATGACAGAACAACAAATGTCTCATCAAGATCCAAATAATATCCAGTCTTTAACAATAATCTAGATTTCCTATTGCTTCAACTTCAACTTTTTTGCCATCGCCCACATAGATGTATCTTTCACCATCACTTGACTTTCGACAATGGAGGCAACCCTGCATAGACACACTGATGTGAGTTGTTGTACTGGAATCTATCTACCATGTATGTGTAGGAATCGAAGTTAAATTAACCTCGGAACAAACCAAATTAAGAAGCATACCTTTCTTAGCACGCCAAGCGTGATAGTTGGTACACTCTTTCTTCCTATGTCCTTCACCTCCGCAAAAGAAACAACCCGTACCAGTACCAGAACTGGTACCGTTTTTTGCACTAGGTGCCTTTTGTTGTTTCTTTTGTGGTGTTGTGTATGCATCTTCCTTATCCCTCTTTCGCTTTAATCCCTTGCCCTTAAACTTGGAAGTTAAGGCAATATTAGCACTTTCAGTCTTGTCTTGCTTCAATCTTTCCTCTTCTTGGACACAGTGTGAAATGAGCTCATTCAGAGACCAAGTCTCTTTCTGACAATTATAGCTCACCTTAAACCGATTGAATTGTCTCGGAAGAGATATTAAAATCAAATGCACTAGCAAGTCCTCAGAGAGTTCAAGCTTAAGTGCTCTAAGTTTTGAAGCAATATGAGACATTTACATAATGTATTCCCTAATATTGCCTTTACTTCCATACCTCATTGAGATCAGATTTGTCAAGAGCGTACCAATTTCATCCTTTTCATTCTTGACAAACCTTTTCTCAATATCAGCAAGGAATTATTTAACTGTAGTGGTTTTCTCAGACATAGTGCCCCTAAATGCTTCTGAAATGGCTTTCTTCATGATCATCATACACATGCGATTTGATTTCTCCCACCTTTCCATATCCCTCTTTTCATCCGTAGTACTTTTATCCGTAAGAGGTGGTGGGGAATCAGCCCTTATCGCAAGGTCGAGATCCATGACTCCGAGAACTATTATAAAGATTCTCTTGTCATGACTTAAAGTTTGTGACATTTAACATAGAGATAGAGTTGATGCTGGCAGTAGTATTAGTAGGAGTAGACACAACTGAATTAAAAAAAAATAAACTTATCATGCTCACATAGAATAAATTTAGAATTATAATAATAAATTCAAATAAAAGGTAAATCTCCATCTCAAGATATCGGCACTCTATCAAAATCTCATCTTTTGACAAGAAATTAACTTGTAATTGACATCTTGGGGCAGTAATCAAACACTAATAATAAGAACATATCAAACTAGACGTGTCCAGGCGGTTCGAACTGTCGGTTCGGTTTCGGCGGAAACCTCCAAACGGAACCGAACCGTGAAACCGGACGGTTTGTGCCGGTTTGCAAACCGCCGGTTCACGGTTTGGTCCCGGTTCGGTTTGGACGGTTTTCACGTTTTTCGTTTTTTGCCGTCTTCCGGTTG
>BMAC01000150.1:105079-139159 GCA_014905375.1 Phtheirospermum japonicum | reverse complement strand
TATATAATTAAATGTATACAACACAAAATATACAAGTAAAAAATTGGTAGTATATTTTTTGGGGGGTTTTCATATTTTTTCTAAAAAAATTCATAACAAAGAAGCTATTATCTACTATCTATATCTATATTAAAAGAGAGGTCTAAAGAGAGAAAAGAAAAAGATGAGTAGGAGAGAGAGAAAATGCCACGTAGGATTATTTTCTTTTTTTAGTTATGTAGGAATTTTATTAACATAATTATGATAGATACCATAATTAATATTAATGATGATTTGATTTTCTTTTTTAATTAAAAAGCCACCTAGGATTTGTTTCTTTTTTTTTTAATTATGTAGGAATCTTCTTAACATAATTAGGATAAATACTCTAATAAGAATTAACATTATATATATATATATATATATATATATATATATATATATATATATATATCTTTATATATCTTATATGTTATTTTGATTTTTATTATGAGTTTTTTTTTTTATACTTTTTTTCATTCCAAGTCCAACAATATCAAATTTATCATTTTTCCTCAAAAATAATTTGATCACTTTATTTAATTAAACTATACAAAAATGCACAATATAATATAATTTGATATTATTTTTATTGCTATCAACATGTTGTTTATAAAATATTATTACAATTCAACACTTTTTTATTTGAATTGATTTCATAAAATAATGTATTTTTTTATTATCTCAAAAATCACTTAAAACAATACAAGTGCAAACCCAACACCAAGTTGGATGAACATTATAACATCAACTACAATAAATTTTGAAAAATATCAACTAATTCCAAAAAAAGAAAAAGTGGAAGGCCGCATTTGAAAGCAAATTTTTCTAAATACAGTAATTTTGAAAGCATTCATGTCATACTTAATATCGATTGAAATTCAAAATCGAGTTTATTATTGTTAGGTATGCAATTTATATTTTACATACTAATCGCTTCAATATCATTGTAATATTTATATTTAATTTAATACTTATACTATCATTTGCTCATTGTGCGGAGGAAAAAAAATTTATCTTCACACGAAATTATAGCAGGACCTACAATCCATGCTGGACAGTGAAAATAATAATAAAAAAAACATGTAAGAGAGAGAAAAAGTCATGTAGGATTATTTTTCTTTATTCAATTATATAGGAATTTACTTAATATAATTAGGATAAATACCATAATTAATATTAAAAATAACAAGATCCTTTATATATATATATATATATATATATATATATACACACACATATATACACACACACACACACTGATTTATTTAATTTCGTACCCCCAAATTCAAAATTTTGGATACGCCACTGATAATGATAAACAGTAAAGTAACATATTATCTAAAAAAGGATAAAGACATTGTTGAAAATCTGAGGCATTGTATTTTCTTGTTTTGCAGTATTAAAAAATGCAACAAAATTATATATTTTGTGGATGTCTAATTCTCTTGCGCTGCCACTGCCCATTACCATATGATGGAAATCTCGATCAACTTGTCAAGCCTAGAAGCAAAACGTGACCAACCTAACTCATCACCAGAAAACCTAGAGCCACAATCCATATCCAACTAGATCCACCAAACCAAGCTGCCATCGAGAGTCGTCACTTATTCATCATCGGGAAAGATCCACGGGGACCAAATCCGCATAGCTGGGCCCAAACTCTTGACCCAAAAACCTAAACACAAAAGATACGCAGCATCAAAATTCAGTTCGAATCCTCAAGCAACTATCTCCTCTGCACCACGAACACTTTTACCCACTGCCATAGACTGACTGGACCGAAGAGACTTGAATCATATCATGAATCAACCACTAAAGGCTCAAAATCTCTCGAGCTTGAGTTGCATCTTAAAGTTTAGTAAAGCTAAATATGAAAAAACAAAACTCAAACAAACATAAACCATTTGAGCTCGAAAAACATAATCACAGAGAAAAACAATTTACACTTTATGCTTCATAAATAGATAGAACCGTGGAAAAAGGACAAAACTTTGAGCATAAAGTAAAACAAACAAAATTATACTAGTTGATACAACACAAAATGTCGGCTTCAGTTATATGGTAAGAAAATAATGAAAGGATGGAAGATTTCAGGTCCCGGTGTATATGGTAAAATATAATTATGGTTATTATGGAATTATGGGAACTAAGAATCTTAATATGAGAGTATTTCCTTATTTATATTGAGTATAATTAGGAGATTTAATCACACCTTGGGAAGGAATACGATTGTTTGGTGGAAAAGTCACAATAATCTTATAAATAGGGGATTGAGGCACTTATTTCACAAGCTGAACAACTATCTCCCTCTCTCAGGCCCTCTATATCTCTCTCATTTTATCATGAATCATGGAGCATATATTATTCTTTCGTCTTTAATTATTATTTATAGATTTATGGTGACCTCTCCTGTAGAAGACCTCCTTTAGGAGAGGCTAGCTCTTATGTTTACCAGCTTGACGCTGAGTGGTTGCTCGGGGTTGGGTGTTGGGCTTTATGCTTTTTGGACCCGAACGGGCTAATAATGGATGGTATTGTGGGATCCCGATAAATTATGGTTTGAATTGATTTTGGGGTGTTTTATGTATTTTGATCTCTCGCACTCGATAACTTAAGCATCGGAGGGCCTTCGCCGGGTCTTCCACCGCCTTGGCTGAGGTGTTGTTTTGCAGGATCGATCAGGTTGTCAGAAGGCTCTTGGAGATCAATTAGGTCGCTGCGACGTAATTTGAAATTATTCAGGTCACTGATCTCATATTTGAGGTTAGTACCCCATATCCTTGGTGACCCAATCTTTTTGGTTTTATCAAGTGGCGCCGTCTGTGGGAAAAATGGATATCGATTTCTTGAGCAAAAGACGTGAGAAAACACAATTTTCGCATGTCTAGAATCTAACTGCGCTATAAATTTGAAAAATCGTTTTCTTACATTTCAACCGTTGGATCACGTTACAATTTTTAAAAAACCTGAAGTACTTGTTGAATTGAGGTTTGAATGGTGGAGATTTTATTTTGAGATTCGAGAAAATATATATAAATTTTCGAACAAAGCAGATTTTATTTTCGAAAAATCCTGCGCAACGTTTTTCAAAATACAATTGTGTTCAATAAAACCGTTGGATCAAGACAAAATTTTGATATATTATTATAAAAATATTAGTGTTAAATATTAATGGTGGAGATTTGAATATGAGTTTGGAAAAATCCTATAATGAATTTTGAACAGAGCTGATCCTGTTTCATTAAAATCAAATTGTACGTCAATAATATGTATAAATTGTAATGGTTTGGTGTGTTTTAATGGGGATGGTATGGTTTGGTTGATTGATTTGGTTGACATATAGCGGACTTGCTTATTGAATTGATTTATATGGGGATATGCGTATGGTTTATTTGATTTTATGTGGTTTAATTTAATGGGGATAAACGTATGATTTATTTGATTATATGGGGTATTAATCATACATGGAGTTGGATAGTTTGGTCTTTAAATTCTCTCACGGGTTTGATAGAAGGTATGATGGGGTATTAATCATGTGTGGAGAATGCTAATTGGATTTATTTTATGTGATTTTATTTTGTGGGCATATGCATGTGGTTTAACACTTGATTGGGGGACTGATTTGATTCTATATGGTTATGAGGATATTGTTATGAGGATATGCATATGTTTTTAAAGATAAATAAGATGAGTCTTTAAAAAAGATTAAGTGCTTATCAACTCCCAAGGTGCTCGAATGAGTAGGTTCATGAAAACACACAAATAGTTGCTCATCCTTCTAAATTCCCGTATGAAACGACTGCACTGCCACACTTCAGTCAAATGGTAATAACTCACTCGTGGATTATCTTTTTTGAGATCCGATTTTTGTATTAAAAACTAGACTTGTAGGGTTTTCCAATGGTATATAGTTTGCGTTTTAATTCATTACCAATAAAAATAGTTAAATCCTCAAAGTTGATATATATGTTGAAAATTCCTGTGTCAGTTTTATTTGATCCTATATGACTTAATGGTGATATGGTGTTTATGGTTATGGGAAAGGGCAATACTTGATTTGCAGTATGTTTGATTAACATATTTATCATTGTTTGGTTATGTGCTTGCGAATATGTTTGATTAACATATTCTTTTATTTGGTTAGATTTACTCATTTGCCAACAAGGAAGAAGAACAGGGGCTTACGTGTTGATTGATATGAGATTGATGTGATTATGTTTTAACTTTTAAACTATTAAAGATATTTGATTTTTATTTATCTGGTTAATAGTTTGAAAGTTACATTCTAGCTCCGCCTCCCCTTACAAAGAAATATATTAGTCATTTGGATGTAATATGAATAATAATGATTGTAGATTAATTTAATAATTATTGGCGCGAGTAAGGTTGCGGTATTCGAATGATATTTTCTATGATCATACTAATGGATTTAGTGCAGGATTACCTGTTTAGTTCGTATTAATTTTGGTCTTAAAGGGTTATGTGGTGCTTGAAATCTTACTCGGGGATGATCGACTCCACTAAACACGAATAGGTCGTATATTCAAGGAGATGCAATTGTGAAGTTTTGCATCTTGAAATTGAAAAGGTTGCGCGGTTGGATATTCGAGGAGAGGTAAATTTTCCTATGACATCAGTATGATTACGTATCAGGTACGCTTGGTCTCATACGACCTCATTACGGTCTCCGCGAACTCGTTACGGTCTCTGCGAACTCGTTACGGTCTCCGCGACCTCATTATGGTCTCATACGACCTCATTATATAGAACAAAGTATGGCTTTGTGGTGATGAAATTATTTATGCTTCAATGGCTGGAGATTTTATGGTAATTGGTTAGGCCTCGACGCTTTCATTAGGTCGGCAACTGAATCGTATACCCTCAGGGGCGAACATTTATTCATATACCTTTCGGGGTGGATGATTGTTTTATTACCCTTTGGGCAGATGGTTGTTTTATTACCCTTCGGGGCGAATAGTTGCTTTATTACCCTTCGAGGCAGATGGTTTTTTTATTACCCTTCGGGGCGGATAGTTGTTTTATTACCCTTCGGGGCGAATATTTACTTTATTACCCTTCGGGTGGATGATTGTTTATTACCCTTCGGGGCGGATAGTTGCTTTATCACCCTTCGTGGCGGATAGTTGTTTTATTACCCTTCGGAGGAGATAATTGCTTTATCACCCTTCGGGGCGGATGGTTGTTTTATTGGGCGGATAGTTGCTTTATTACCCTTCGAGGCGGTTAGTTATTTTATTACCCTTTGGGGCAGATAACTGTCTTATTATCCTTCGGGGCAGATAACTGTTTTATTATTACCCTCAGGGGCGGATATTCACTATTGTACCCTCAGGGGCGGACACTTATGCATGATTCATATACCCTTCAGGGGCGGATACCTATTTCTGATTCATGTACCCTTCGGGGCGGATACTCATTTTCAACTTATGTACCCTCAGGGGTGGACACTTATTTATGATTCATATACCCTCCGGGGCTGATACTCATTTATGTACCCATTAGGGGCGGATACCTATTTATGATAAATAATGGAAATCTTGGGAACACTTTATAACATTTATGGTTTTTATGAATGGTTGAGTACAGAACATGTTCTTTGTGATTTTGAGTATGTTTGATTTACATACTCGAGGTCGTTTCGGGGAAAGATATGTTTGACTTACATAATTTTCTCAGTCATTGTGGTTTGTGTAGATTTATATGCTTTACTCATCTATGTGTATGAACATATCTAACTCATATGTTCCTTCACACTCTTTGAACATATTTGATTTACATGTCCTTGGCAGACTGTGCTTGTTATTATGTTTGATTGATTGATCTTGCGCCTATGTGTAAAACAGGTTTACTTAGCATTTCCTTTAACATGTTACTGATAGATAACCTCGTTGAACTATTTGGTTGCATTAACTTGGTGGGACTACGTAGTTTTATTGGTCGTCATTGGTTTAGTTTTATTGAGTTGAAGCGACCTGGTTGCTTCACCTTGTTTGCATTATTTGGACATGGGGGATTGAGTGGTTTTCTCAATCTCATGATATTGTTATATGGACCTGGATTGTTTATGGTCTAAATATTTTATTTGGTTCAAATTATTCAAACTCGGGGGACTGAATGATTTTTTTGGGTCATACGTGGTTTAATATGGTTTTTGCTTGATTCAACATGTCAACTTGTGTCAGGCCGACATTAATTTTGTGATACACATTACTAAGCTAAAGCTTACATAGATCGACATATATTCTATGAGTGTGTTATGGGCTAAAGCTTTTATTAGGATGGTGATGGTTTATATGAAATGGGCTGACGCTTTTATTAGATCGGCGATAATTTATGGATGTAATGATTTTTTTTTGCCGACCTATTTTAGGTCGATGATGTCTTTATGGTTTATGGTATTATGGTTTTTTTATGCTTTGATGGTTAATAAAAGCTCGTTGGTATTAATGGTGATGAAACGATGCTTGAAGTAATAAGTTATGGGAGATGGTCTTATAATTTTATGAAATGGGTAATAGTATTTAGGTTTTATGGTATTGATCTGACAAATATTCAGGTCATCGAATATGCGGGTTTTATTTGGATTCAGTAAGTGACCTCTTCTTCTGGAAGGTGCAATCTTTCTGTGTGATGAGCGAGTTGGTTTTGAGGGTAACAACCTTTCATATAGAAGTGGCGAGCTCTTATGTGAGTTGGCGAGCTCTTATTAGGTAAATGGTATTATAACAGCTCGGTATTGAGAGCTAGGTTTTATAATTAATGCGATATGGGCCCTGCTGGGCTATTTTGGTTATGGTTATAAGGCGATACTTAAGTAATATTTCATGGCTATGGGTTATGGTATGAAGTGACTTTTTGTTTGATTCGGGTCGAATAAATGATTTATGTCTTTATTTTTTATATTCTACCTGATTTCGTACCTCAATCAGCCAGAATATGGGGGACTAGCTGATACGACACAAAATGTCGACTTCAGTTATATGGTGAGAAAATAATAAAAGGATGGAAGATTTCAGGTCCCGGTGTATATGGTAAAATATAATTATGGTTATTATGGAATTATGAGAACTAAGAATCCTAATATGGGAGTATTTTCTTATTATGGATATTGAGTATAATTAGGAGATTTAATCCCACATTGAGAATGAATCATATTGTTTGGTGGACAACTCACAATAATCTTATAAATAGGGGATTCAGGCACATATTTCACAAGTTGAACAACTCTCTCCCTCTCTCAGGCCCTCTGTATCTCTCTCTTTTTATCATGAATTATGGAGCAATTATTATTATTTCATCTCTAATTATTAATTATGAATTATGGATTATGGTGATCTATCCTTTAGGAGAGGCGAGCTCTTATGGTTTACCAGCTCGGCGTTGAGTGGTTGCTCGGCGTTGGGTGTTGGGTTTTATGGCTTCTGTACCCGAACGGGCTAATAATGGATGGTATTGTGCGGTCCCGACAAATTATGAATTAAATTTATTTTGGGGAATTAAATTGTGGTTTTATGGTATTTTACATATTTTGATTTTGGGGTATTTTACATATTGTGGGGTCTCGCACTCGCTAAATTAAATTATAAATTGATTTCTCGCCTTCGCTGGGGCCGTCCACCGCCTTGGCTGAGGTGTTGTTTTGCAGGATCGATTAGGTCGCCATGAGGCTCTTGGAGATTAATCAGGTCGCTGCGACGTAATTTGAAATTATTAAGGTTACTGATCTCATATTTGAGGTTAGTACCTCATATCCTTGGTGACCCAATTTTGTTGGTTTTATCACTAGTAGTGAGAGTTTTAATCAAGATATTACTCCTGCACTTGAATCTTCGAAAACCTCTTCAATCGTGCAAAGATTATTGTATGTGCCATTGTTCATAGATCCTCCGTACACCTCACGCACAAACATGTTGCACAATGTGTTTTTTGGTTGTAACATTAATGGTTTCAAAATGAACTAAAACTCAGGACAAGAACGACAAAAAGGGGTGTAAACCAAGGGCATGAGTGGAATTTGGTTATTTTTTTCTTTTAGAATGATGGGACAAAGGAGTGTTTGTGAGTGGATACACACACACACACACAGAGAGAGAGAGAGAGAGAGAGAGAGAGAGAGAGAGAGAGAGAGAGAGAGAGAGAGAGAGAGAGAGAGAGAGAGAGAGAATAAGGAATGATCGACAATGATGGGATTTTTAGGGGTATTTTTGTCTCATAACTCAAAAATGTGTTAAAGAAAAAGAAAAAAAAAGAGATGAATGTTCTAGGGAGATAAAAACTCGTTACTTGTATTTATTGGTCATTCCTTCTATATTTCATATATATTAACCAGCATTTTAAAAAGACATAATAAATGAAATTGAGATTGTAAAATTTTTGTTATTCTCCTCCTTCACCCATTTTTATTTTTATTTTTGTAGAATATCAATAAATAAAGTAAATTAAATATGAGTGTTATAATTTTTTTCGTGTTATTATTATTTTTAAAAAGTAAACGAACCTATTTTTTATAGATGAATGAAAATAAAAATAAAAATCGTCTATTTTTGAAAAAATTATAAGGGAAAATCGCAATTTTTGTCCTGTAAATTTGACCTCTTTTAGTTTTTGTCCTGTAAATATAGGCGGGCAGTTCGAGAATTGTCATGTATCTTTAAAATTTCGCATTTTATGTCCTCTAAATATGGGTGGTTCGAAAATTGTCCTGTATTTTAAATAATTTTCGCATTTTATGTCCTCTAAGACCATAAAACGCGAAGATTTAGAGGACAAAAAATGCGAAAATTTTAAAAATACATGACAATTTTACAGGATAAAAATTAAAATGAGTTAAATTTACCAGACAAAAAATACAATTTTCCTAAATTATAAATTTATGTAAAATTAATCAATCAATATAAATGCATGGAGCGAGAGACCTGTTAGCGTAAGGTAATATAAAATAGGGTACGGATATACGCACCCCAAAATTTTATTTGTGTACCCCATTAAAAAAAATAAATTCATAAAATACCTAAACTACCCCTCAAACCAAAAGATATATTTTTTCATCTTCAATCATCTACCACCACGGCCCTGTCACCGCCGCTACCCAAACTACCAAAAGTTGTTGCAATTCTGAATACTCTAATAAGTCTTATACTCTACTCTCACACATCATTAAATCAATTTAGTATTTAATCATAATAGTTCATTTTGTACATTTAATCTTGACAAAACAGGGCCTGAGAAGAACATTCTCATCACTGCTGCTTCGGGTGGGGTCGGGCTCTACGCCGTTCAGCTCGCAAAGCTCTAGAATAATTATGTCACCGCCACCTGTGGGGCCCGCAACATCGACTTCTTCAAAAGCCTCGGAGCCGATGAGGTTTTTGATTACTGAACACCACAGGGATCGTCTCTCACGAGCCCGTCAAGGAAAAAATATGACGTGGTAATATATTGCGGGCCGGCCGTCGCCTGACCCGTTTTCGAGGAGAATTTGAGCGAGAATGAGATTGTGTTCGATCTTACCCCAGGCCCACTGCAATGTGGATTTACGCTGTGAAGAAAATCACTCGTTCGAAGAATAAGTGGGTGCCTTTTATTTTGGATCATGATTTGAAAGTAGTTTAAGTATTTTTATGAATTTATTTTTTAATAGGATACACAAATAAAATTTTAGAGTGCGTATATCCTTGCTCTATTGAAGAATTGTAAATGTATTAGTCTTGGACGGAAGGAACAAAGATCTCAATATTGATTTCTTAATTAAATAAATAAAGCCATGGTGGCGGGGATAATTATCAGTTTTAAGTGGGGGCAGTCAATCAGTCATACACTCACGAGTCACGAGACTCTTCCCCATTATCCGACACCGTTTCACTGGTATCTGTCATCTCTTTCTCAATCCAACTCACAAGGAACTTTCGAAGATGTAGAGAGAGCAGAAACCGAAACAACCTCTAAATTCTGATAATTCAGCTCTGAAAAATGAGCTGAGAGTTTTTTCTAAATCGATACATGGATTATGCTCACCATCACCGGCAATGCATCGCTTACCCAAAATCATCTCCCACAGTTTGAACCGCCGCAAAAATCGTGCCAGCGCCACCACCTCGAGCCGCCAATCCTCCGATCCGAGAAGGCTCGATCGGAGCTACGCCTTCAAGAACATCGACTACGACCTCTCTCCTTCCACTCCAGCTTCGTCATCGTCGCACGCGTCGGGGGAGTCTCTGCGCGGGCCCTCACGGGATTTGTGCGGCGGAAGGACGAGCTTACGTGTCGACGGGACAGACGGCGAGTTCGAATTTATCTGCCAAACGTATGGATTTTCCGGAATCGACGATTTCGCCATATCGCCGGAGGAGTACGAAGCGATGAAGGTAAGATCGTCTTCTGCCTCAGTTGTGTTTAGCCAGAACCCCGAGCCTGTAGATTACCTGAAAATTGAAGGTAGTGATTTAGTTAGTAAGAATTCTGAGGAAAGTCGGAATAATTTCGACTGTACGGACAGAATTAGGGCTGATGCTTTTGCGAGTGATGTTAGTGAGCTATCGAAGAGATTAGGGGATGGTACAATGATAAATGATGTAATTTATAATGATAATGTGAGTGGTAGAAATGGAATTAAGGGTTTACAGCCGCAGATTCTCGTGCCACCACCTTTAGTGTGCTCTAATTGGGATCCTTCAATAGAATTTGTGCTGGAAAGTGATAGATGTGTGTTAGGGTCTGAAAGAGGGATTTGTTTGGATGAGGATGGAGAAGGTGGCCCGAATAGGAGTGAGCAGGAGAAGGTTATTAGGAGCTATGTGCCGTTAGAGTCATGTTCTTTTACCACAACTTCAAATGATGACGATTCTTCAAGTACCACAACAGAGCCGATGTTGAGTGTTTCGCCTAAATTTAGACACGTTATTGAAGATTGGCAGAAGGGTGAGCTTTTGGGTCGTGGATCGTTTGGATCTGTGTATGAAGGAATTGCTGAGTAAGTGATATATTTAGTGCACCGCAAATGCTTGCTTGCATCGTTAATTCTGGGCATGGATGAAATGTAGCTTTCTTGTCTTGTATGTGTGAATGAATTCCTGAATTTGATGTATTATTGTTGTATGTTATTTGGACAGCTTAAGTAATGTTGTCGCTGAACCCTGAATTAAATTATTTCTCTCTCTTTCTCTGGAAATTGTTGTTTTTGTTAGCAGAGCTCTGTTGATGACATTGATTTAGTGCTAGTGATTTTTCCTGTCAAATGATATCATTTTACATTGTGAACGTGATTCTTTTGATAATTTTTTCCCTATAGCGTGTCGAATGTTGTAGACTGTTCCAACCATTGATGAAATTTAAGAGAAGTAGAGTGACACTGATTGTTTGAGAAGTTATCTTACAGAACATAGAGGAGATCCACATTGAAATTTTCTGGATTTTTTTTTTCCTTTTTTAAATTCAGTTTTTGTTCTTTCCTATGTACTGCTTTTGTAATTCATTGTGGTCGAAATTTGAATGAATAATGAGTATCCTTATGATGGACCTCATTGATGAAACTTGATTTGTGCTGCATTATGTTGAATACAAAGTTTACATCAAGTTTGTGCAAACTATGGGACTATGTCTATAAAAGGTGTCCTATTTAACTATTAATTTTACTGTTCTCTTTGTTACAGTGATGGCTTCTTTTTTGCTGTGAAGGAGGTATCTTTGCTTGATCAAGGGGATGAGGGAAAGCAAAGTATTATCCAACTTGAACAGGTATAGCATCCCGTGATAATGGTGCTGGTTGCTCGCCATGCAACATTATGTCACATGCACTGGCTCCCTCACTTGATTACAATTTCTTTTCTTTGTTCAGGAAATTGCTCTTCTGAGACAGTTTGAGCACGAGAACATTGTCCGGTATTATGGCACAATGAAGGTATTACTTTGAAATACGTCAACCTAGATTTTTATATTAGTTTTATGGCTTATTTTCTCATTTCCATGTTATATTCTCCCTTTTTCGTCTATTGTAAACACTGAGAAACTAGCTAAAAGTTTTGTCTTCCTTTTTTTTTTCCCTCCCACTTCCCACTTCTTTGTAGGATGCATCACATCTCTATATTTTTCTTGAGCTTGTTACTAAAGGCTCACTCTTGAGCCTTTACCAGAAATATGACCTCCGAGCTCCACAAGTCTCTGCTTATACAAGGCAGATTTTACATGGTTTGAAGTATCTGCACAACAGAAATGTGGTTCATAGGTGATTAAACCAGACTCTTTGGTGTTTTATGCATTTCTAGTTGACATTCGAGGCACTTTGTGAACCAGAAATATTCACATATTCTGTCTCATCTAATACAGAGATATAAAGTGTGCAAATATATTGGTGGAATCAAATGGTCTGGTGAAACTTGCAGATTTTGGTCTTGCCAAGGTTCAAACCCTTGTTCGCTTTAGTATTTCTCTTTTCTTATTTACAATGCTTTCTCATGACATTGAAATTGTTTGCTGTAAAACTCATGGCAGGCTGTTAAGTTGAATGATGCGAAGTCTTGCAAGGGGACTGCATTCTGGATGGCCCCTGAGGTTTGCCCAACCCCCCTTTTTTATCCAAAAGTACCATGTTAAATACTTGTATAAAATAACCTTATTGAAATTGGTGTTGCTTGTTCTCATGACTATGAGATGGATCAATACGCAATCTCTTAAGAGGCACTGCCTAAATGTTAGGCAGATCCCCTAAAATTAAATCTTTAAAAAAAGAAAAAACTAAGAAAAGAGAAACCCTAAAAAAAACTTAAACTAACTAAAAGACTGAATATAGAACCCTAAAAAAAGAGAAAATATATCACTGAAAACCGTAAAAGACCTAATAAAATAAAAAAATAATTAAAAAAAACCCTATAAAACTGGAAAACCCAAAGAGAAACTAAACTAAATAAAAATTTAGGATAAAAAAAAGAACCCTAAAAAACATTAAAAAAAAAAAAACTGAAACAAAATTTGGGCCTGCCTACAGAATGTACTCCGTTAGGTGGTTTGGCACAATTTTTGTCATCTCTTAATTGAAAAAGGCGGTAGCAAGCATTTAAGATAGGGCACATAATGTCTTTATTGGCAGTTAGCTTTAGTTGAAGTAGGTTTGATATCCATACATTCCTAGCATACTTTAATATGAATTTTGATGTTGTGAGTTTACATAAATTCTTTCCGTTTCTACATTGAAGCCAGTAGAGGAGGATATTGGATATATTAATTAAGATTTATCGGTGCCAAATTGTACTAATGATCAGTCTATGTGGTGGCAGGTTGTACGGAGCCAGGGGTATGGGCTTGCAGCAGATATATGGAGTCTTGGTTGTACCGTCTTGGAGATGTTAACAAGACGTTTCCCATATTCCGATTTTGAATGGGTAAAGTAAAGGCATCTTAAGATTTCTGAACTTTCTCTAGGTTCTTCAATTTGAGATTGTCTTTTAGTAAATTGTGAGTTTAATCTACATTGTATAGCTGTACTTTTTATTTTGGGGAACATAAGTCCGATTCTCTAGGTTCTTAACGACCCCTAGCCAAAATGACATTTTTTTCTTTTTTTATTTTTCAAAGGGTAAAAATGTAAAATTTCCAAAATAAGGGAGGCCGGGGCTGTTGATAAAACGCAACTATGCATGGGTTTTTCTGGAGCTTGACAGTTCATTATCTCTGATTTGGCAGATGTCAGCATTATATAAGATAGGAAAGGGCGAGAGACCATTTATTCCTGATTCTCTTCCCACTGACGCACGGGATTTCATACTTAAATGTCTACAAGTTGACGCAGCTTTGCGGCCAACGGCTACTCAGCTCTTGGACCACCCCTTTGTGAAGAGGCAGCTTACATCAGCATCAGGCGCTGCGTCTCCCCACAGTTTTGGCAGGCAGTTTTGAAGTTTGATGGTAAGCAAAGACTCTGTTTCCAAGTTCTAAATTCTTGCATAGCTTATGTCACTGCCTCGGTAATATATTACTCTTGAGGCACACTCCTGTCAAACCGTCAGGTCCCCTAAAACTAAATCTTGAAATAAAAAATATTTAAGAAAATACCAAAAAGAAAACCCTAAAAAATCTAAACTAAGAATATATATATATATTATTTTTTTTTGAGAGCCTAAAAAAAAACTACACCCCCTTAAAAATTGGAAAACCCTAAGAAAATTAAGCTAAATAAAAAACTAAAAACAAGAACCCTAAAAAATAAAAAGAAAAACTAAATAACTAAAATTTGGGCCTTGGCTAATGGAATGTACTCCATTAGCATTAGGTGGTTTGACACAAGTTTTTGTCATTGTTCTAGTTGGAAGTTAATGCTTAAAACAAGATTCTTTCATATTTAAATAATATATGTTTTATATTAATCGCTAATGTAGTACACAAAAAAAAAAAAAAAACACCTTTCGTAATTAATTATTATCCATTTGATATATTTGTTTCTATTTTACAAATTGCACCACAAGTTTCAGTGGATGTTTATAACTCTTTGTAATTTTGCGAAATAATGCCTCGTCTGCAATCTCTTTACTCACTTCTTGACGTGTACTTGATAATCGGACCGTGCGTGCGTGTTCCTTTTTCTCAGTCCTTTCCTTCTCACTGCAGGTCTTTAGTCTTCCTGTGAACCATCACGGCGTGCGTGTATATTCTAAACCCTTTGTGTTGAAATAGTTTTTGTGAATACACACAATGCAGAGTTTCTACTGCTCAATTATTTTCTTGGGAGCTTTTTAGATCCAAGAAGGAACTCTTTTCATATTGTTTCTTCGTGTGCGGTTTTTTCTTCCCAAGCATGTTGTATCATCACCTGTTTGTTTTTCTCGTGTTCTACATTCGTGAGATGCAGTTTTGGCAGAGTTCAATCAGATGTATCTACTAATTTGTTTCTGATAGACATAAGTTTCTGTTGTATTCCATTTTCCCCATTCAAATTCAGAATGACCTGAAATAGGATTATTAAAATTGAGTATTTTCCAGGACATGCTAAGTTTCAAACAGTAAGAGCATGTACAGTGAACTTTCATTTGGCACGGTGAAAAGCCCAATCACCGCAACAATTGCTCCATTGTGCGGGGCCGGATGGTAGGCCCCGCCGTAATCTGATTTTACTTTCTTCTTTTTTTTTTATCGATTAAAAAGAATTAGAAAAAAAATCAGAAAAATTAAAAAAGTTGGAAAAAGTATAAATGAATAACAGAATTTATAATTTATATTTAAAAATAAATACAATAACTAATAAAAATTCGAGAAAATAACAAAAATATATAAAAAAAAATTGAGAGAACATTTTTAAAAATCTGATTTTTTGGGGGGGAAATGTAAAAAAACAAACAGACAATTTATAATTTATAATTCAAAAACTAAAATGCAATAATTTATTGCACGAAAACTACATTGATGGGTACAAATGAATTCTAATACGTAACCTTTTTACAATTTTTGTTACGTTAGATTCTACATTTCTCGTGAAATTTACAAGAATGTTGCTGAAAGATCGTGGAAAGTAAAGGATGAGTTCATTTTTTTTATTTTTTATAAGAATCAGTCAACTTAATTTAGCAGAAGATATTTAAATTTATTAGATCTAGTGAATAGCATAACAAAAAATTTTTAATAATAATAATAAATCAATGGACAATTTATTTAACGTGGATGCTATATTTGAGCTATAGCTCAGTCCCTCCTTATTTAAATAAGGGAGATTCTACGGGATATTGTGACTATATCATTTTTCACTTAATTATTAGATCATGTTAGGGGATAAGTAGTGTGGTAGATCAATGAATGTAAATGCAGGGAGTGGGAGGCATGGTGCCTTCACGACACAGTAGTCATTTCCTATAAATAATCACTTAGCACTTTCTCCTCTTATTTTACTATTTAAGTTAACTTCTTCTTATTATTGGATAATTCAAAATTATCTATTATTCCCTTTTTTAAAACATGAAAATTGAGAAGCTTGGGAGTCCAAGTTTCAACAAAGAGAAAAACAAAATGAAAAATAATAAGAAAGATGCGAAAAAGTAAACTTAGAGCGTGATTGGATACCATTTCATTTAAGAAATTTTTAAGATGTGAGATAATGATGACTTTTGTTCAAAGTAAATGAAGATTTTAAGAATAAAAATATAAGGCAAATGTGTTGATTTGACATAAAAATAAAAAATAGTGATTGATAATTGAATATATAATTGAGTAATGAATTTATGAAAACAAACAAATAATAATAATAATAATAATAATAATTAGTGCTTGATTTATTGTTAAAAATGTGTTGAACCTGGTACGAGTAAAAGTGAAAGAGAGTGAGAACGAATAGTAATTATGAAAAAAATCAAAAAATAAAATTTAAAAGGAAAGAAATAACCACTTGATAAAAAATTTGAAAAAAAAACGATGTTTTTTTTTCTTTCTTTAGCTATCTATTACATTTATCATCAACCAATGAATACAATAGGATTTATGGCTACACAAATTGTTGAGAACATTTCTAAATCTGATAAAGACGTTTCTCAGTAATATCATCATGACTTTCAAAGTCATGTGCGGTAGCAATACCAAACCAAATACGACGAGTAGTGGGGTTCTGAGCTAACCCTTGGCATGAAGAAATAAAGAAAGCATTGCAATTGCGGAAATACTAGGCCTACTAAAGGCACAAAAATAGAGGGAAATTGAAAGTTGTCATAATATAATAATGGGTACCTCGATTTACTATTTGTATTTGCATCTGTTTTTTTTTATTAAATATCAATATTTATATTGATTATAATTAAGAATTGTAATTATTCTAAATTCGTATATGTTAATTATATTGACACTTTGCTTAAGTGTCAACCTCACAATCACAAATTTGACATGTGTCATTTGGTGGTGTATTGGCAATCTGATTTGGCATTCTCACATCGTTTTTCTAAAAAAACTTTATTTTTTATAAATTTATCAATAGTATAAAATATCATATTTTTTTTTCCATAATTTACCTTTCTTTTAACGTTTAGGGTTTACTTAGAACACCCTCCTCATTTGTTCAGCCGAAAAAATATAACAAAAAATCATTTTCTTTTGTTCATCATCTGCAAAATAAAACCATTTCTATATCCGAATTATTGTACCAAATTGATGATTATCCAAAAAAATCTAGGGTAGTGAAAGCATCCCCCATCTCTCTCGCTCCGCTTCTTTCAATTTATTTTCTTCTGCAAACTATTGTTCTAGGGTTTGGCCACCTATCTACCGCCTCTCGACATTGAATCAATGTTGGCAGTCAAAATTTACTGAATTCTTTCGCTATTTAATATTCTGAAAAAAAATTGTTTATCAATGCTCGCCATCGTATTATATTCTTTGAGTAAACATGAATTGAGAAATCTCAAAAGGGATCTGCAAGTTAAGGTGTATAAGATTGTGAGTTATTTTTTACTCTCCGGATTGCTTTTTTTCTTCATAAGATTGTTTGGATCTTCTATGAATTGGATACTTATGCAGGTTTTTGGTTAATTTGAGGTTGAATTGATTTTTATTTTTTTTTATTTGTATTGTTTTGATTTTTGGTTTATTTTCTTCTCATGGAATAGCAAGTTCGATATTAAGATGGCGAGGACAAGAATTGAGATAGTGAGGAAGAAAGGAATTGCAATGCAAAAGTATATGAGGAATGACGTTGCTGATCTGCTCAGAAATGGACTGGATATAAACGCCTATGGCAGGGTAATTTACTTTTATTTTTGTGGGTCATCAATTTTCATATTTTGTCAATCAACTTCCCTGAGTTTTCCCACGTTCATGAGATTCAAGAAATATTAACTGTTACGACTTTTCCGAGTTTTTATTTCATTACAATCTGTATATTCTGTTGAGGAATTTATTCTTGGCAATAATTCCTTTTTTGTTATTTGCCTTTCTTGGGCACAAAATAAGTTAGGAAACTAGATTTAGGAATATATTGTGTTTTCTAGTTTATGTACAAGACTTTAATTATTCCTAGATTGTGATTAGGATTTATTTTTAGGTATTTACCAAGTTTAGAATTTTAGGATTGTCTATTTAAGATAAAGAATTCTAAAACTTGGATATACGACTTTTGAGCACGGGATTTTAAGAAGCACAACGCGACGCAAGACGCACGAACAAAAGCAAGAACACGAAGAACTACTTGGAGCCATTGATCGAGATTAACAAGCTCTTCGAAGTTGCGTGACCAGCGGAGAAGATCTTGCCATTCCGGCAATAAGTATTTAATATCAAGTTTATTGATATTTAGTTTGTATTGAACGTGAACAAGAAAGTAATATAGTTTTCGGGTTTGTACACCCAAGTTCACAAGTATTTTACTTGTGAACTGAGTTTGTTCTATCGTGATCTTATCGTTTTATTCCGCTGCATATTTATATTTTACTCTGGTCGATGTTGCTAACCAGTGTTGTTAAACATTGACTAACAATATCGTAAATCTGAGAATTATTTTTAAAACCATAGACCTTCAAATTTTACAATTGGCATCTAGAGCGGATTACTTAACCTTTTAAGTACTGATCCTTTTTTGTCTAGGTACTAAGGATACTCCGAGGAAGAAGAGCATGGTTGCTACAGAGGATGTTAATGATTTCGAGTCAACTGAACCTGATCATTCCTTATTTACCAATATTGTGTGGGACGACGATATCCATGTTGGTTTGCTTGAAGACAGTATTGTGTGTCTGAATGCAGAAACAACTGATTATCGAGAGGAATACGAGCAGCTGAGTGTTGACCACCAGAAATTGTTTGTTAGTTGGGGAAAACAGGTACTCAAGGCCAAGGATCTCAAGGAAGTAGAAAAACTAACCAAAGAAAAGGATGATCAGCTTGACATAATTGTCCGCTTGGAAACGTCGCTCACCAAGTAGGATGCTGAGTTAGAAAAGGTGAAAATCGAGTTGACAAAGGTTCAAGGAACCATCTCAAATCTCAACAAAGGCAAGACCAAGGTGGATGAGATTCTGGAATCGAGTATCCCGAATTGTTCAAAACACGGGATTGGATACAAGCATGTTCAAAAGTCAAATTCAAGTCAAAAGGTGAAGTCGACCAAACGCCACCAGAGAAGAAGAAGACAATACGAGTGCCATCACTGTGGTGAATCAGATCACATACGACCATACTGCTGGAAGCTAGTTGGTAAGCAAACCCATTTTAAAAGGTCGAAGCTGACTGCTGAATCCCATGTTGGTTCCCGTGTTACCAACATCAATACCAACACCAGGTTCAAACAAGTTTGGGTCAAAAAACTGATATCAAGTGCAACATGATCCGTACCTCCCTGAAATCCCACATCCCTGGAGCCTGGTATTTTGATAGTAGATGCTCTAAGCACATGACTGGCTCGAAAGATCTCCTCTCGAATATTGTCAAGTTTAATGAAGGAAAGGTGAAGTATGGTGGAGGTGCAAATGACCAAATCATTGGCCAAGGAACCCTTCATGTACCTGACATTGCAAAGTTTGAGAACGTGTTGCTAGTCAAAGGTTTAACGGCGAACTTGATAAGTGTTAGCCAACTGTGCGATGGTGGTTTCAATGTCAAGTTCAATCATGAAAAGTGAGAAGTCTATGACGAGGATGGTGCATGTATCCACACTAGTCAGAGGACTTCTGACAATTATTACCAAATTATTGGTGATGTGTTCTGCAGGTACAAGATACTGGAAAGATTGACCATAGATGAAGATGCACATGTTAAAACTGAAGAAACTGGCAATGTTGGTTACGATGATGGTTCTGGGAACTCAACATCAAACCCAACACCGACTCAAGCTGATCCAAAATTAGACTCAGATTCAGATAAGACGTTTGCTCCAGTCACTCGTATTGAATTGATGGTAAGTGAGTTTATTACGAAAGTATCTGATACATTTGAGATGAGCATGGAAGGTAATCTCTCTTACTTTCTTGGTTTGAATATTAAACAACTGGATGATGGTACTTTTCTTTCTGAGTCCAAATATGCTAAGAATCTTATATCTTGGTATAGCAAAAAACAGAATTGCATTTCTCTTTCTACAGTTAAAGACGAGTATATATTGCAGCTGGAAGTGCTTGTACACAGTTATTGTAGATAAACCAAATGATAGAGGACTACGGTCTACATAGAAGAACATTGACTGTGCTCTGTGATAATTCTAGTGCCATTGATATCTCGAAAAATCCGGTCCAGCTTTCTCGAATCAAACACATTGACATAAGGTATCACTTTATTCGAGACTTGGTTGGGAGGAAGATAGTTAGCCTTGAACATACATGAACAGTTAATCAGCTTGCTGATCTTCACGAAGGCATTAGATTTTAAGACCTTCTCTCGTTTGAGAAGAGATCTCAGTATGTGCATAGTTTAATCAATGTTGGTTTGTGATGTTGTGACACACATTATCAATATCAGTCACAACATTTGTATACTTTTGCATGTATTTTTATCTTTCTTTTCATACATAATTCTAATGCATTGAGTTTGATTGAAAGGGCAATAAGGTCCTTTGTTGCAATAAAAGTGATGACAAAAAGGACCAACCTCTTCAAAATTAGGTGATTGTGGGACTTGCCCGCAGAAACTGGTTTTCTCCCAGGTCCAAAAATAAGAGGTGTTTAACAGCAATTGCTGAAGATTAAAAGATTTAAATCCCTTCAAGGATGAAGAAAATCTAGACACAAAATACTCCAATCTTTAAAAACCACCTTCTTGAGAGATCTTGACGTAGTCATTAACTTGGGTTAAGGGGTAAGTTTCCATTGACTTCACCTAAGGCAATGTTGGTTAATAATGTTATCAGTAATAAAAAGCAACATTGGATCAAGTCACTGAAATCATAATGTGTTCTTTTTAACCTTTTTAGGTCATAATTTTTAGGCATCCCGTAGGACATTCATACTTTGAGAAGATGCCTTCTTGCTGTGCGTTCTGTTGTTTGTGTTCGTGTCTATCTTGAATTCTCTTAATCTTGTTTTGAATCTTGCTAACAGCGTATTTCAGTGGAGTTGTAATTGGACGGTTGGACAGGTAATAAGAGGTTAATTTTGCGAGTGAAAAATTGCTTTGCAAAGAATTTGTTCAACTATGGTGATGGTTTATAAAAATCTAGCTCTATCTCGGTTTTCTAAGTAGTTGAGATTTGTGGTTCTTATTTCCAGAATTGGGATGATGAAGTAGTTGAGTTGAGATCGTGTGTCTTATTTTGAGAAAGTAAAATTTGGGTTTTAAAATTGGTAGTGGGGGGTTACTTTTTTCAGTTTATTCTTTATTTACCCGTTTCCTTCCCTACTTCGGTCATCTTTACCCAAATTGACAAAGTTAAGATTTTTACTTTTTCTTTCTCCAAATTTTACTGCCTACGACACTCGATTTTCTGTTTGTAGTTGTTTTCAGTCTCTTGCAGATTATCGAATTCACCATCACCCAGCAAAGCTCCGGTCCCCCGTTGGTGTTTTCGTGAAGTAGAATCTGATTACCTTCTTTAGGCACCGAGGCACCTCTTCGAGCTGGTGTCATGTCCGGTGTTGGTTCTGGTATTACCAACATCAGTACCAACATGGTTCATTTTTCTGCTCCGTTTGTCCTAGCCCAGATTACTTTATTTGGTAACCAGTTTGCACAGCACCAGGCGCTTCGGGACTCGTTTGTCGAGGTCCTTTTGCTTTCCGAACAAAAAGGGGGAGAAGAAGACGTTGCTGTGAATTCGTTTTTGTTGGTTTTAAACAATGGTTGCTTCATTTAGGGGGAGTTTCTAATTTAGGGGGAGTTTCTAATTTAGGGGGAGTTTTTAGTCTTTTGATTATTTTCATGCGTCTTGGGTATTTTTTCCAGAAAAGCAAAAGGGGGAGATTGTTGAGGAATTTATTCTTGGCAATAATTCTTTTTTTGTTATTTGCCTTTCTTGGGCACAAAATAAGTTAGGAAACTATAATTAGGAATATATTGTATTTTCCAGTTTATGTACAAGACTTTAATTATTCCTAAATTGTGATTAGGATTTCTTTTTAGGTATTTACCAAGTTTAGGATTCTAGGGTTGTCTATTTAAGACAAAGAATCCTAAAGCTTGGATATACGACTTTTGAGCACGGGATTTTGAGGAGAACAACGCGACGCAAGACGCACGAACAAAAGCAAGAACACGAAGAACTACTTGGAGCCATTGATCGAGATTAACAAGCTCTTCGAAGTTGCGTGACTAACTGATGTGGATCAAAATGTCCGTACGTGATATTATTTATTTGATGAGGTTATTTGTGGTAAGCGACCTCATTTCTAGGAGAGGGTGTTCCTCTTGGAAGATGGGCGAGCTGTATTGTGTCCTTAGAAAGTGAACGAGCTGGTTTGTGTAGAGTAGCGACCTGTAGTATGGGGATGAG
The DNA here is from genome assembly GCA_014905375.1 of Phtheirospermum japonicum. NCBI lineage: Eukaryota > Viridiplantae > Streptophyta > Magnoliopsida > Lamiales > Orobanchaceae > Phtheirospermum > Phtheirospermum japonicum. Next base: position 116,745 of record BMAC01000150.1, on the reverse strand, counting down.
TTCTCATATAGGGTCGCGACCTCTTGTGATTTGAGCTGTATACTTGAGCTCGAGTGTGGGTTTTATGAATGTTAAGTTGTGGGCTTAAGGCGATTATGTTATGTGGCTTTCGGTGGGCTGTATAAAGGGCCCAGGCCTGTTGTGAAGAGGTTTATTGTATATGGGAACTTAACATGTGGAAAGAGTCCTAATTGAGAGTCGGTTGTGGAGTTGTATTGTGAATGGAATTATGGTTATAGAAGGTAACCCTAGATTGAGGGAGATCTCCCATATCTTTATATAAAGGGGCGAGTGCCTCTCATTATTTTCTTAAGTCGATATCATTATATTGCATTATTGTTGAGAAGAGAAGTGTTGAGTGTTTTTCGCTTATTAACTTAAGCGTCAGAGGGCCTTAACGGGCTCGAAATCCGGCCCGTTCGAGGCGTTGTTTTGCAGGATTGGCGAGGTCTCTTGGAGGATAATTGAAGGCTTTGAAGTTCGCTGTGACGTATCTGGGAGCAGTTTCAGGTCGCTGATCTCTTTTGAGGTTAGTACCCCCTTTATTTGGTGGTTCAACTTTTTGGACTTATCAAATTGGCACCGTCTGTGGGAAAGAGGGACATCGAGTCCTTGAGCGAAAGGCGTGAGAAATCTCATAAACAAAATATGAAGGATAACAACATAATTCCGAGGACATTACACTACGGTTCTCTGTCAAACAACAAGAAGAACAAGAAAAATAGACTGGTGGACATTAACGAGCAAGACGTGGCGAGAGATGGAAAAACGCCTCCTCAGGCGGATCCAGTTGTCCAAGGCACTGGTAACACACCACCGCCTTCCCCCAAGAAACGTGAAGGGAAAGGGTTGGCGGAAGACGTGGAGATAAGAACACTGGAGGCGGAGGCGCAAAAGGCGATTCATGTAGAGGTAAAAGACGGGGAAGATTTATTGAAGGATAAGCCCTGTCAGAGTAGAAAGGGGTTTTTAGATGGACTTATGGATTTCGTGCCTCTAGAGAAATAGGAGGAGTTACGCAGGTACCTAGCGAGCGAGCTGAGTACTGGGAGGGGAAAAGGTGGTAGATCCCATAGCGAGAAAGAGGAGGAGTCAGCAGTTAGAAAAGTAGAGCGAGGTGAGAAATCTATGTCGAAAAGACTATCTCATAAGAGAGGACGGAATACGCGGAGAAAGGAGGATGCTTCTAGTTCCACTTCATCCATAGATTCTCATGTTCGTAAGCGAAGAGTGAAAGGAGTGAAAGTAAGGCGAGGTCGTTATAGGCGAAAAAGTCGACGGCACAGTAAATATAATAGTGAAAGTGAGACTCCGACCTCCGACACGGGTAGCGAGTCTCAAGAAAAAACCAAGAAGAGCGGTAATGTGTTTAAGGAGGGAAAAGGCGAGAGCGAGATGGGGCCGCATAATAAGGCCTTTAGAGATTTACAAGAGGCTATGTTGAAGTTAGAAATGCGGATGAATGGGGAGAGATTTGATGGAGACGAAGGACATCCCTTTTCAGAAGATATGGTGCATGCGGCAATGCCTAAGAATTATAAGGCCTTGGAATTACAATATCGAGGAGTGACGGATCCAGTCGAGCACCTACAGCTCTTTGAGAATGCAAGGTTGTTGCATAGTTATACAGATGCTGTGGCATGTCGGACTTTGTGTCGACCTTGAGGGGGATCGCACAGAATTGGTTATACCAGCTCCCGCGGGGAAAAATTACCAGTTATCAGGTGTTGCGGGCTGCTTTTTTGAAATAATTTTCTAGTGTTAGGCAGAGTGCGAAGACAGCGCAGTCTCTCTTTACTATGGTACAACGACCTAACGAAACACTGAAACAGTATATTAATAGATTTACCAGCGCTACTTTGGAGGTGCCCGCTGCCACTGATGAGATGAAGGCCGGAGCCATACATCAAGTACTGAGAAGGGAGGACTTGCGCAAGTCGCTAGTCAAAAGAGAAGCGCGAACTTACGATGAAGTGTTAGCGAGGTGTCATAAGTATGTACAAGTGGAAGAGGCGGAAGATGAGCATCGAGCACGTTTTAGCAGGGAGGTTATAGATAGGGCTGATAGCGGGCCTCGAAGAGAATTACGGAAAGAACCAAGAAGGATAGTGCGTGGACTCCTAAATGCGAGTTCCGGAATTAGTAAAAGGTCAGAAGAAAATATGCGAGATTGGAGAGAAGAGGATTTCACACCACTAGCGTATTCACAAGCTAGAGTGTTTGGTATTATGGAATGTTTGGTACTTGATGATATAAGATGTCCAGAGGATCGCACACTTATCCCTACTCATCCCAGAACTACCTCCTTCTGTTTGTTTCATAACAACTACGGGCATTTCACCGAGAAGTGCAGGCACCTCAAGGAGGAGATAGAAAGACTCATAAAGGCGGGGCATTTGAAGGAGGTGTTCTATAAAGAGAGAGAACCGAAGGAGCAGGGGCGGGTGCTACCTCCACCACCACCACCAGAAGGTCCACCCCAACAATAGGTCGCAAGACCGAGACCACAAGGAAATCAGGGACACGATGGCACACGAGGGAATAGAAGAAGGATAAACATGATTTTGGGAGGACCAACGGATGGTGATTCTAATAATGCGCGTAAAAGGCATGTTAAGTCAGCTCACTCAGGAACATGGGAGGTTGCTAGTGTGAGTCGTCAGTCACAGGTTGTAGGGCCAATTATTTCCTTTGGCCCCGGTGATCGACGCGGGATTCAGGAGGATCACAATGACGCATTGGTGATAGAGGCTGAAATTGCAGGGTACGAGGTTGGTAGAATTTTCGTGGATAATGGAAGTTCGGTGAATATCATATATACAGACTGTCTGGAACAGATGGAGATAGAAAAAAGGATACGGTATGTAAATACGCCCATATATGTGTTCAATGGAGCACATGTGAATATTGAAGGCGAAATGACGCTCCAGGTGATACTGGGAAAAAATGAGGCACGAGTGGAAAAGAGTTTGAAGTTCTTGGTCATTCGGGGAAGGTCGGCCTATAATGCTATATTAGGGCGACCTGCCCTAAATACGTTTCAGTCGATAACATCAACTTATCACATGAGCATCAAGTATCCGGTAGGGGACAAAGTAGGAGAGGTCATCGCGCAACAGCAGATCGCACGAACGTGTTATCAGTTGGCAGTCAGGAGAGGGTTGATGGAGAATAAACGCGAAAGGGGTGATGATCAACCGGAAGGAGTGCTTAGTGCAAAGAAGTTAAAAGAGCAGGAGAACTCGGTCCAACCAAATGAAGAATTGGTGGAGATCTCCTTAGAAGAAGACCGCCCAGAATATACTACGAGGGTAGGGACCCTAATGCCTGATACATTAAGGAACGAGCTGATCAAGTTGTTGAGAGAGTTCAGGGATGTATTCGCGTTTGGGGATGGAGAATTGACAGGGGTGTCCCCGGAGGTCGCACAACATCATTTAAATGCGGATCCAGAAGCGAGGTCGGTAAAACAGAAGAGGAGGCATTTTGAGCCAGAGCTGGATAGGGTAATTGAAGAGGAAGTACAAAAGTTGTTGAAGGATGGTCACATAAGGGAGATCCAATTTCCTGAGTACTTGTCTAATGTTGTGATGGTGCCAATACCGGCTCAGAAGTGGAGGATGTGTGTGGATTTTCGCGACCTGAATAAAGCATGCCCTAAGGATCATTACCCTTTGCCACGGATTGATCAGTTGGTGGATTCTACCTCAGGATGCGAGTTGTTAAGCATGATGGATGCTTCGCAAGGGTATCACCAAATACCTTTGGCAAAAGAAGATCAGCTCAAAGTGAGCTTTGTTACTTCCACATGTACTTACTGCTTTGTCTCCATGACTTTTGGGTTGAAGAATGCAGGAGCGACCTATCAGAGGCTAGTAGATCGTATGTTTAAAGACTTGCTGGGATCCACCATGGAGGTGTACGTTGACGACATGCTGGTCAAGAGCAAAAGAGCATAATCTCATGTGGAGGATTTAAAAAAGACATTTGTTATACTAAGGCAGTACGGTATGAAATTAAATCCAAAGAAGTGTGCTTTTGGCGTCCGATCTGGAAAATTCTTGGGCTATATGATGACCGAGCGAGGAATAGAAGTTAACCCGGAGAAGGTACGAGCTGTTTTGGAGATGCCACATCCTCGCACAGTGCGTGATGTTCAGGTACTCACAGGTCGGATGGCAGGTCTTAGTTGTTTTATTTCCAGGTCGGCGGAGAGAGGCGTCCCATTTTTAGGGCGCTTCGTAAAGGGTCTAGGTTTGAGTGGACAAAGGAAGTTGCAGATGCATTTGAGGAGCTGAAAAAGTACTTGGCAGAAATACCATTATTGACCAAGCCCATGCCGGGAGAAGACTTGATATTGTATATATCTGTGGGGGAGGTCGCTGTGAGTTCTGTTTCGATAAGGGAAGAAGCGGGCATGCAAAAACCTATCTACTACATTAGTAGGATGTTGCATGGGGCTGAGTTGAAGTATACCGAGCTGGAAAAGGGAGGATTTGCATTAATATGTACAGCGAGGAAGTTGAGACCCTATTTCTTGAGCCACAGGATGAGGGTACGTACTAACCTAGCTCTCAAGCAGGTTTTAGGCAATCCCAATGTGTCGGGACGATTGGTGAAGTGGGCTGTGGAGTTAAGCGAATATGATGTAGTTTATAAGCCAAAGGTGGCTATCAAGGCGCAAGTGTTAGCAGATTTTCTGCAAGAGATGACGGGACAAGTCGACGAGAATAAAGAAGTAAAAGCATGGACCTTGTATACAGATGGATCAACTATGGCGTCAGGAGCAGGGCTGGGTGTTGTGTTAACTAGCCCGGATGGAGAGAATTTGGAGTTTGCGATCAAACTGGGATATAAGGCGTCCAATAATGAGGCTGAGTATGAAGCTGTGTTGCAAGGAATTAAAATGGCAGGTGAGCTGGGAGCACGCAGGTTGTGGGCATATACAGATTCACATTTAGTAGCTCGGCAGTTTGATGGCTCCTTTGAGGCTAAAGAAGAGCGCATGGCGATGTATTTGGGTAAATTACGAGAGGAAGTGGTTCGTTTTGAGGAATTCAAGCTGGAACATCTTCCGCGAGCTGAAAATACACGGGCAGATCAGCTCGCTCGGATAGCAGGAGCACTAGGGACGTGTGATACTCGGAGAATCACATTGATGGAGCTGGGCAATAGTAGCATAGAAAAGGGAGAAGAGGTTATGGAGATTGAGGATAAGGATGATTGGCGCGCGCCCATATGGGATGTTCTTCTTAAGGCGCAGGAGGGTGCAGAGAAGTTGACAACAAGAGAGGCCAGAGTTGCAGCTCGTTTTTGTGCAATAAATGAAGAACTGTATAAGAGGTCGCGATTTGGACCTCTTCTGAAGTGTTTATCTAAAGTGCATGGATCGGAGGTGTTGAAAGAAATACACGAAGGGTATTGTGGGGATCATGCAAAGGGAAAGGCGTTAGTAGGTATTACGTTGCGGGCAGGCTTCTTTTGGCATGGAATGAAGGTTATGGCTGGCGAACTAGTTCGGACGTGTAAAAAGTGTCAAATGCATGCTCCGGTTATTCATATACCGGCTGAAGAGATGATGGTCATGAATTCACCTTGCCCGTTTGCACAATGGGGAATTGATATTGTGGTTCTTTTCCCAAAGACTCCAAGCAACAAAGAGAATTTGGTGGTGGCTATTGATTATTTCACAAAGTGGGTGGAAGCTGAAGCAGTCACAGGAATAAGCGAGCAACACATCATGGATTTTATTTTTGACAACATATTTTGCAGGTTTGGAGTACCACGAGTGTTAGTCTCGGAAAATGGAACTCAGTTTAATGGACGAAAAATGCAGAAGTGGTGCAAAGATATGGGGATGAAGCAGCGATTTGCTTCTGTGACGCATCCACAGACCAACGGGCAGGTGGAGGTTACTAACCGGATAATTGTGCAGGGACTTAAACTATGATTAGAGAAAGCAGGAGGACTGTGGGAAGACGAGCTCGAGTCTGTCCTTTGGGCCTATCGAACGACTCCCCGAACTACCACAGGGGAGTCGCCGTTTAGTTTGGTTTATGAGATGGATGCAGTTATTCCAACCGAGATAGTTGGGGGTTCGCAGCGACTGATGACATTTAGCGTGGAGGAGAACGAAAGATTAGCTCGAGGATCAATTGAGACAATTGATGAGGTACGAGAGAAAGCTGCAGCTCGGGTTGAACATTATAAACAAAGAGTATAGGCTGCTTTTAATAAGCGTGTTAAGCATCGCTGTTTCTAGGTCGGCGATCTGGTGTGGAGGAGAGCTGATGCTTTGAAAATGACTAAGAAATTGGAGCCGAACTGGATTGGTCCATTTAAGGTGATAAAGGTATTGCGAGGAGGTGCATATATACTCGAAAATATAGATGGAAAGGTCATTCCACGGAGCTGGAACGTGTGCCATTTGAAAAGGTATTATGCATAGAAGGTGGATGGCGGGAGAAGGTAACTCTGGACCGGAGGGCACTTCTCCCGACAAGGCGAGTTGGTGAAGGTTGGTACTTTTGTACGTGTTTTTGAGGTGGGAGAGGGTAACTCTAGACCGGAGGGCACCTCTCCCGACCTTGTGATTTGTTGAAAGTTCGTGTTTGTGGCAAGTGATGTGTTTTGTGGTGCGAGAGAGGGCAACTCTGGATTGGAAGGCACCTCTCCTTACCAGGCGAGCTGTTGAAAGTAGTTGTTTTTGGGAGAGGGTAACTCTGGACCGGAGGGCACCTCTCCCGACCGTGTGATTTGTTGAAAGTTTGTGTTTGTGGGAAGTGATGTATTTTGTGGTGCGGGAGAGGGCAACTCTGGATTGGAGGGCACCTCTCCCGACCAGGCGAGCTGTTTAAAGTGGTTGTTTTTGCAAGTGTTGTGGTGGGAGAAGGTAACTCTGGACCGGAGGGCACTTCTCCCGACCAAGTGGGCTAGGGAAATTTGTGTTTTTGTAAGTATTTGTGGTGCGGGAGAAGGTAACTCTGGACCGGAGGTCACTTCTCCCGACCAGGCAAGATAGTAAAGAGTTGTGTTTGTAAGTGTTGTGGTGGGAGAAGGTAACTCTAGATTGGAGGGCACTTCTCCCACAAGATGTTCAGAAAGTTTAATAATATGATAAATAAAGTTAGGCGAGTTGTTTTGTTCTTCATGATTGCGTAGTTATGATGGATAGTTGTGTTGAAATACGTGCTCTTTCTGCGAGCTAATATGTTTTTGTGTGTTCATGATCTAATTGGGATCCTATGGTTGCCAGGTAGAAAGTGTGTACTTGGAATTACTGTATGTTTAAATGTCCTTGAGAATTTTTATTGCAGGATTATGTCTTGAGAGTTAAACAATTGTGTGGATACCAGGAGTAAATAAATTAAATAACAAGCACAAATGATAAATTGTTCATACAAAAGTTGCGAGCTAGAAAGAGATAGATGTTTTAAACAGTTTTTTCAGTGGCAGAGGCCGCAGCAGGGGGACTTATGAGGGTTAGCTCGGGCTCAGAGGTGATGGCTAGCTCAGGCGCAGAGGTGATAGTTAATGCTGGTTCAGGTAGTAGGTCGTCCAGAGGTGTCTCTAGCTCGGCATGTACCCCTGCAGACAAGGCAGCTCGGTTTTGACAGGATAGCCACCACTTTGTATCGATGGGTTGCGTCCAATCGCCCTTATAGCAGCTAAAAGGTGTTAACCTGTCAACAAGAGCCTTGACGTCGGGGGTATAGGCGACGTTTAGCGCAGCGACCTCCTCCTTTATCATATCGGCCGCCTTGGAGAGCCATTCAACAGCACCGCCGGCCATCACCCCAAAGTAGATGGAAGATTTCTCGTAGGCCTCCACCAGCTCCTGCCGGTAGGCGTCAATGAACTTCCTACTAGTTTCATTAGTGAGGAAGGTTCGCCGACCTTCAGAGATGCCTTCCTCGCGGGCTGTTTTTACTTGAACTTGGAGCTCCCGAATTAGCAGTTCAGCCTGTTTTTGTGCACCTTTGAGCTCCTCAGCCTGTTTTCGGGTGTCCCTCATCTCATTGTCCTTGCGAGCTGACTCATCCTTTAAACTATTTACCTGACTCTGCAAGATGGTTATTTCTTCCTCGCGGGTTTTCAACAGCTTGAATACGCCATCTAATTCCCCTTGGGTTAATGAGAGCTGTCGGGTTTGTTTTTCGGTTTGTATGGTCAGCTCGTCACACGTTTTTTGAAGTTCTCCCTCTGCTGAACGAGCTGTTAATTCCTTGGAGAGCTTGGAGAATAGGGGACTCAGATGCATAGGGTTACTTTGTAAGTATTCGTACAAACTAAACATAATTAGAGGGGATGGTTCTTTAGAATATACCTGTTTGGTCGCTTGTTCGCTCAGAAGGGTTTGTATGTCTGCCTCTTTTTCACACTTCGCCAACACCTTGCTTAGATCTGATTCAACGGAAGTCGTCGCGGGACCTTTTTGGAGGCGACGACGCTTTTGTTCCAGCGAGCTCGGGTTTTTCGCTGCTAGGCTCTGGGGTATGGGTTGGAGAGGTCGCTTGCCCTTATTGATGGATCGCCTCACTAGTTGTACCTCATCTTCGTCGACAACCACGCTGGAGGCCTGGTTCGCGACGGCAGGAGAGATGGGTTGAGCAGTGGGCTGTGAGGCGGATGGTTTCTTGGTTGCCTCGGAGCGAGCTGTGGTGCAAGTGTTGACAAAGGCAACTGTAACAAACAAAGAGATGTTATTGTTCAGATTTTTGCAATGAGAGATACAGTACAATTGTAAAACCTAGAACACCTACCAAAGTCTGATTCAGTGATGGCATATGCTGGCTTGATTGGGCGAGAGTCAATGCCCGCATAACGGAACATGTCGGATCGACTGGTGAGTTGCACCACATCGAAAGGGCGTTTGCTCCATTCCGCGAGCTGATCGGAGTATTTTTTGTACAGACGAGGGCATTCTTTGAAGGCAGGTGGTTTGTATTGTTTGGGGGTGCGATTTTGTACCTCGGTTATGAAGGGCCAATCTTCGGTGTTATGAATGAAGAAGAATTTTTTCCTCCACTCAGGGACTTTGTTGGGAGGATATATTAAAAAGCGAGCTAGATTCGAACGAGAAGAGAGGTAAAAGGAGTTCTGCTGGTATTTTATTTGGAAGCAAAAGTGGAAGAAGCCTGGCTCAGGTTGGGTGTTGTAATATTCACATAATAAAAGGTACCGTGCTAGATACTTCATAGAGTTGGGGGTGAGCTGTAAGGGAGAGATGTTGTACAAGTTGGAGATTTCGATGTAGAAGGGATGGGCTGGAAATCTGAACCCTGCTACTAGTAAGGTGTCGAAGAGAGTGATGTGGTTAGGTGGAGGTCGCAGAGGGTCTACGTGCGGGCTGTCAGGCAGGACCATTTTGGCGGTCTCTGGAAGATTAAGAATCCTTTTAAATTTCTTTAATTTCTTTGGGTCGGGGAGTAGCCAATAATTGTTTTTAATTTCTTTGGTCGCGTGAGACGAGGGTAGATCGTCGATTGAGAGGGAGTGGGCTATGGTCACTGGATTCTCCCTAAAGTGTTCGCAAGGAGAGGGGTCAGCAGTTTCAGGTAGAGGGACACTCTCTGGAATGTATGCAGGGGTTAATGAAGAAGAAGATGGGGTTTCGGGGATATTGTCTATTAAAGCTTGGGCTTCGGTGTGGGCTCTGGTTTGGGCTTGAAACTCCGACCAATTGACGTCGCCCTCTGGCTCGTCACGAAGGCCGAAGGAGGGCAGTAGGATTTGTTTCTGCCTTTTTTCTATGATGAAGGGGTTTTCCGTAGGGTCGGAATCGGGAGATAGGGTTGAGTTTTGTGAGTTATTGTTTGGAGACGCTAAATTCATCATAAATTGAACACGTTCAGGGGAGGGGATAACACATAATTAATATATCTCAGCAAAACGCAATTATAGATCCAACAGTGCAATTGTATTATTGTAAAAAAAGGGACTTACACATTTTTGACGAGCTGCAGATTGTTGATAGGGGATGAGCTGATTGGTATATCCTTGAGAGACCGATGGTTAACAAAGCTTTTTCGCAGAGGAAAAATGGCGAATTTTTGCAATTAAAATGATGTAAAGTGGTGAGTAAAGAAGATGAAAGGGTTTTATATTGGGAGGCGGAAAAGTGATGGGACAGATTGGAGCGGGCATTAATAGGGTTTATTTGAGGAATATTTTGGGCCTTTTATTTTGGGCCCACTATATTTATTATACCCGAGAAAGTATTGGAGTGACACGTACCCGACACTGTGTCAGGCTGCATTTAATGAAATTTAAATGAGGATTGGATGTAAAGGAGAAAGTGTGGTTTGACTTTTGTGGTTGCTTATGATTACGTTGTGAGGAATTATTTGAGTCAGGTTGTGATTTCAGGTCGGAAAATAACAGTAATATGGTGTCAGGTCATTCTTGAGGATTTACTCTGGGGACTTGTAGGTCGTCTCTTACAGGATGATGTTTTCGTCTCAAAATGAATGGATTCTGTGAAGGAACATTCACAGGTCGCCGATGCACTTGGTAATTTGCAGTGGCGATGTGGATTTGTGATTTTGAATTGTGGATTGGTAGTGTGAGGTGATTTATTCATGTTTATATTTGATTGTTATTGTTGTGCTCTTTGATTGTGTTTTTACATGTCCTACCTGATTTCGTACCTTAATCTGCTAGAACATGGAGGACTAGCTGATGTGGATCAAAATGTCCGTACGTGATATTATTTATTTGATGAGGTTATTTGTGGTAAGCGACCTCATTTCTAGGAGAGGGTGTTCCTCCTGGAAGATGGGCGAGCTGTATTGTGTCCTTAGAAAGTGAGCGAGTTGGTTTGTGTAGAGTAGCGACCTGTAGTATGGGGATGAGTTCTCATATAGGGTCTCCACCTCTTGTGTTTTGAGTTGTATACACTTGAGCTCGAGTGTGGATTTTATGAATGTTAAATCTGTGGGCTTAAGGCGATTATGTTATGTGGATTTTGGTGGGCTGTATAAAGGGCCCAGGCCTGTTGTGAAGAGGTTTATTGTATATGGGAACTTAACATGTGGAAAGAGTCCTAATTGAGAGTCGGTTGTATATAACAATATAATATATATATATTATATATATATATATATATATATATATATATATATAATATATATATATTTGATTGTTCCTATTTCCATGTTATAAGTGTTAAATAAATATTTCAAGAATAAACATCATAAAAACCAGTACGCAAGAATAGTGTCATCAACAGTGTGGTAAAAATGTCACCACTTCACAAATCCCCCAAACATTTATAATATTTTTGTGCGACGAAAAAGATAGAAATTTCGGCCTTCTCCTCGTAAACCCTTTTAAATCCCATTAAATTTAAGTCCTTGAATCTCATTTCTCACCAGATACATTTGCGTTTATAAAGATCGAATCTTTCTTGTTCTTCACTGTCAGGTAATCCGGATTCCGAATCTTTTATTTATTGGCTTTTTTTTTCATAATTAAAACAATATATATAGACCTGCTTGTAGTTTAATGGGTTCCCCCCTATATTTGTTAAAGGATTTTATTAATGGCGGGATATTGTGAATAAAAAATATTTTTTTTTTGTGGTTCGTTGATATTTGATTCTGATAATTTACCAAGTGCCAATCCTATAATACACTTGTTATACATGTTTTGCTGTTGCGGAAGCT
>BMAC01000150.1:70011-100271 GCA_014905375.1 Phtheirospermum japonicum | reverse complement strand
GGAGTTGTATTGTGAATGGAATTATGGTTATTTTTTTTTTTGGTTAATCTTGGATGTTATTATTTTTACATTTTTTATTTATTTTAAAATCTGAGAGAGTATTGTGTTATGTTTTATATGCATATGAATTACTGAAGCGAATCTTGATGTAGAATAAAGTTAAACTGAGTGAGAAAAATAGTCATTCATTTTGATGAAGTAAATATTTCGTTTGTGATTATTGTAATACCATATTTACATAGGTGTGAATAGATGTTTGGAATAGGCTATTATCCTTTGATTTGTCTATATTTGTTATTTACAAATTCTTTTTGCTGTTGTTGTGTTTATTCTCTTAATTTTTCTGTTTGTTGTTGTTATGCCATTTCTTGCATCTTCGTTCGTTCGTGTTGCTTCTTGTGTTTCGAAACCCTTATCATAACAGTTAACGAGTCCCTAATTACGATGTCTGTATTTAAGAATGTTTGGGACTAAGCAAATATTTCGTAATCTGTAAAAAATTAGAGATCTTGAGTTAACTTTCTCTTCGAGATGTGTATATATTTTCCAAAACTCATTTCACTTAAACACACATTATTTGTTTGCAATTATCTTTTTTTCCCCCTTTTTCCGGGCAGGTGTGTAAATGGCGAAATCCAACAAGCTGCACCGGAAAACCAACTCCCAATTTCATATAAATAATAATAATAAAAATAAATCATCCTCTTGCCGTAAGAAGGTTTCTAAAGATGCCCACAATCTCGATAAGGCTCGAAAACCCGAATCTATATTATCGAAAAAGAAGAAAGAATGGGAAAATGCCGTTTGCTCGGTCTGCATGGAGTCCCCTCACAATGCCGTCCTCTTACTCTGCTCGTCCCACGACAACAACTGCCGGGCCTACATGTGCGCAACGGGCCCTCAGCTTTCCAACTGTCTCGACCAGTACAAAAAGGCCCACGGCCCGCTTCTGTGCCCGCTTTGCCGTGGAGAGGTCAAAGGTTGGGCCGTGGTCGAACCGGCCCGAAAGTACTTCGATCTCAAGAAACGCGCCTGCGTGCGGGAAAACTGCTCGTTTGTCGGGACGTACAGAGAGATCAAGAAACACGTGAAAACGGAGCATCCGTTTGTGTGTCCTCGGGAAGTAGACCCCACGCATGCGGAGAAATGGAAGAAGTTCGAGGAGGGGAGGGATATTAGCGACGTGGTGAGCGTGATTAGGTCGACTATGCCTGGGGCGATCGTGATTGGCGACTATGTTGTGGAGAATGGATTTTATTCGGGCGGTGATGGGTTCTTTAGATGGAGCGGACCCGCTTTCTCGTTGGGTTCTAGAAGCACGAGGCGTGGGGTTTCGAGGATGGCTCGTCTGCATGAGAGGTTGTTGTTTGGGACGCAGATGGGAAGGTTAGGGAGGTGATAGAAATGGTGTGCCTTTTTTTTTTTTCCTTTGGGTTCATTTAGTAGATTTAAGCTTCAAAAAAAATCATTTTTTGATATGCTGCTTCTTTCTTTTTTAATATAAACTGGATTTTGGATTTTTATTTTTATTTTGGCAAATTTTGAAGTTTTTTGGTACTCTGTTCTGTACAGATGTTTGGAGGGATGAATTGTCTGTGCAGATGGCCAAGATCTTTGGATTATGATTTGTGGGTCCAATTTTTTTTTTTAAATGAATTGGTACAACTATTTATCAATTTTTATGTGGAGGGTCCTAATTGTTTATTAGCTTGTAGCTGACATATTTTTTTGGCTAGAAGTTGAGAATCAATGAAACTTTTATTCATGCTTTACATTTATTTATTCACTCCTTACACTATTTGGCTTGCATTTCTTGGTTTAATTTCTCCATTTTATTGAGAAGTGCTAAAAAGGGAAACTTGGTGTACTTGTCACCAAAATTGGACTTATAATGAAATGATTGCAAAGTTTCTTCTGGATTTTCATATCCATTATTCTAGGATATATTGTTAGTTTGTTACCATTATTTTATGTTAAGATTGATTTTGTAAATTGATAAAAAGGAAAAAAGAAGTTATAAATAGAATAGATCACTAAAATTGAGATGTTAATGCAAGTAAATAATACTGAGCAAGTAGTAACAACTAACAAGCATTTGTTTTAATCTGGAAAAATAGAGTATTACAAAACCACTGCAACCAATATAATTCATAGAATCCTAATAAAATTTTGACAATTATAATTCAAAATATAACAAATCTCTTTGAAAATAATAAATCAGCCATCAGCAGCTTCCATTTTTGCACTGCCATATCTTCTTAAAGTAACACCTCAGTTTCTTCTGCATATCATCACCAAGTGAACATAACTATATCAGTAAAACCTGCAAATTGAATTCTTGAAATAATTTATCAGGAATACTATTTAAATTAAAACTTACACAAAAATGAGAATAAATTCTAGTCCTTTTACTCTTCACCCTTTCTTGATTCAGTTCATCACTATAATCATCCGTAACAATCGGCTCGTATTTCCATCTCCTCTTTATTCCATCAAACCGCGAAAAAAACACTCTCATCTTCTGAGTCCATTTCTGCTAACGCGTCGATTTTATTACTATCGCATGCATGCGCAATATTTTTGGCCTTGAATACATGAAAATGAAAATAAAATAAATTTAAATTATTTCACCTTTGGTTTTCGCCTTGAATTATTGAATGGGGATTTTCGATCTTGTTGTGCATTTGCATGTCTTAGCTCGTGAGTGTAAGCGAGGAGCTGTACTCGTCGATCGTATGCTCGTGTTTTGAAAACACGACGAGCCTTGGAAGATAATAATGATAGTTTTGGGTTTATTTTCTTGATGGGATCATTTTTTTGATTGGATTTTAGATTTTTGGATTCTATGTAGACATTGATGATAACCCCTTTGCTGTTTGACATTTCTCTTTTTTTCTTTTCCTTTTTTTTTTTTTTTTTGGTGAATGTATGAAATTAACCTATATGTGCTATTTTTAGGATGAACTTATTCTCAAGAAGATACATCTCCTGCAGTTATTAATGATGCTATAATTAGGCCAGCGTTTTAGGACACCATTTGGACTGAGAAAATCATAAACCTTTTCTTAAAAAGGAAATAGACTAAACTTCTATGTCATTAATTGGGGAGATGTAAATATTTTCAAAGAATAAGTTATAGTTGAAAAAACTAAAATAATCATATCAGAATATAAGATTTAAATATTAAAAAAAACTTATATAAATAATGAAAATTTTGATTTTCACACATATATAACTTATTCTGGAAGATAATGATATGAACAAGATAAATAATTTAAGTATATATATTCTTGACAACTATCATGTTTAAATTATCGTACATCGCTAATTTTGTTCTTTTTTGCCCGTTTTTCGTTGTACTGCTCATTATGGTACAAAGTCGCAATTATTATTAATTTTTTTTTGACGAACATTTAACGTTTTTGAATTATTAGTCGGACCTAGTATAAGTATTCGAAAATTTATTTCGAACACTTTTTTTTTTGTCCAGAACGGAGTCGGGTCTATTTTGTTTATGGATAAATAAAAAACAACGTTCGAGAATTTTACTCAAATGTCTTTTTTGTCCATAAACAAAACATACCCGGTTATGTTCTGACAAGAAAATGCGTTCGAATAAATATTTCGAACATTAATCAATTGTTCGAAGTTTATGCCCGAACTTTAGGCATTTATTCATGAATTTGATACAAACAGTTTTGTTTTTCTTTTTCAGGAATCAAACACAATGTCAACCGAATGTAGTGTTGTTAATCCTGCTAGTAATGATATGGTTGTAGATTAGTTAAATTGCAACACAACGAATTACTTTAAATTTCAAAAAAAAAAATTAGTAAATTGAGTTCGTTTCAAAAGAATCGAAAACCATATAATAATAAGATTTAAAAGATTAGACAATAGAAAGAGTGAGAGGCGAGCTCGAGATAATCTAACATGCAAACAATGTGAAAAATATCGTGGTATGAACCAAATTGAAAACTTTACTTATCAAAAGCCAATGAGAAATATACCACATAATTACATATTTTGACAATTAGACCCAAAAATGAAATTAGCGTAATATAATATAATTGGCAAAAATAGAAGGTAGATTTGGTAAATTTATTTAAAATACAAAAAGCAGGAGATAACGCGTAATATACATATGATGATAGTGGCAATAATTTAATCAGAGAGCTGAGACTAATTATTATAAAACATTTTCCCCCTTTTTTTCGCAACTATTTTTTTTAACAGTTATTCGGAAATGGTGGATGGGTCTCAGCCGCCGGACGCAGTGATGTCGGAGGCGGAGCCACATCAGCCGCCGCCGCAGCCGCCGATGGATCACATACCGGCGATGCTTAGCCACGGCGGGCGATTCATCCAGTACAACATCTTCGGCAACGTCTTCGAGGTCACCTCCAAATACAAACCCCCAATCATGCCCATCGGGAAAGGCGCATACGGCATCGTTTGGTGACCAATTAAAGCTCTCACTTCTTTTTTTTGGATTCTACACAGTTCACGTAATTGTTGCAGTAATTGACTTTGATTATTGTTGTTATTATTATTTTTGTTTTGGGGATAAAAATTAAAAAAAAGCTCGGCTTTGAATTCGGAGACGAATGAGCATGTGGCGTTGAAGAAGATAGCGAATGCTTTTGATAATAAAATCGACGCGAAGAGGACCCTGCGTGAGATCA
The DNA here is from genome assembly GCA_014905375.1 of Phtheirospermum japonicum. Lineage (NCBI taxonomy): Eukaryota > Viridiplantae > Streptophyta > Magnoliopsida > Lamiales > Orobanchaceae > Phtheirospermum > Phtheirospermum japonicum. The sequence goes on along the minus strand of BMAC01000150.1, from coordinate 95,586 downwards.
AGCTTTTGCGTCACATGGATCATGAAAACGTTAGTGAACACTGAACACCATTTCTTTTTCTTTTTTCTTTTAATTGTATGTGCGTATATATTTGCAGATGATTTATTTGTTGTGAGACTCTTGCTGGTTAAAAAGTTGGCTAGGAAGTTTTGTTTTGTTTTTTTTTCAAGGAAAGAAAAAGAAAAAGAAAAAGAAAAAGAAAAAAAGTGGCCACCTTTGATGCTATCTGTTTGTTTCTGCTTGCATTGGATATATGAGTTTGATCTAATAACTGGTAATCTAATTCTTGATTAGTTCTGATGAATTTGTTGGATAAGTTGTGTGCAGGTCTGCTTTTCTTCAGAAGGAAAAACAATTGATTTTTGCTTCTGAAAAAGTACTTAGATTTGATTTTTAACTTGAGTTCACTAATTTTGGAAATTTCTAATTCAGTGGGTTTTGAACTATTGAGTTTGTATGTTAATTAATAAGTGTTTTAAACGTGCGAACTTTATTTGGAATCTGAATACTTGGGATTTCATATGTGCGGATATTAATGCGACTGATATTGATGGACTATTAAATGGAAATAATGAGTTTCAGCATGTTTAGTGAGGGTTCTTTTGTTTTTTTGGGGGGTCAACTTTATTAGTTGTAATTTTTTAGTAAGTAAAGAAATTGAATTTATGCCGACATAGTTGGAATATCGACATCAAAGTCAGACATGATCCATGACCAAGAGACAAACGTCAATAAATCCTTGTGTGTGTAATCTATGGCTTCACGAATGTTTGCAGTGACTGGAACTCTTTATTGATCAATTTGCCATCCTGCTGTTGATTTCTAGGACAGAGTCTACAAAGTCAGAATATGGGCACATTGTTGTAATCTGTAGTTACAAAAATTAACATGGGATCTAACAACGAGATGCAAGAAAATAAAGTTGAATAAATTAACTATTAAGCAGCATTTATATTGTTAATTTCTGCAGACCTTTAAATAGAAAAAAAAAAAGATAAATAAGTGTTCAGAGTGTTTCCAATAAAATAATTCAATTCAGGGGATGATCATAGACCAAGCTTTTTTCATTTTATTGTTAGATTTATTTTTTATTTTTTGGGTGGGGGTTTAAGTTAAGAATTTTGTGCTATTATCCTCCCTATTCATAACACCACTTGTAAATACTTGTTCAAAACTTTAGGCTTTCAACGCCTTCTTGGTACCGTGATTGATCCAAAAGAAAATTGTCAAGCTTGCAAGAATATAATTATAATAGTATCCACTAGACTTTTTTAATGAGTCAAATCGTCGTTCATCCTTGAATACAACTGTGGAGAATAATTCCACAAATCAACTTAGATTATGAAAATGTATGGACTTTGTATAGTTAGTAATATTCATTAACATCACCAATTGATCTTGAAAGAGCTCATTGTACCATTTTAGTGATCATTTATGTCCCCCCACCCATATGCAGGGGGGTGGGGTGCTGTGGCGCTGGGCTTATTGGTTAGGATAATATCCCACATCGATCGAACATTCGGGTGGACTATAGCTTATGAGCATGGGTCAAGCTCTTTTTCTCAAGAAACCCGTTTTTCATACAAACACGTTTTATTATAGCTACATTGTGAATTATACGCTGGATCTAACATTCTTAACTAGTTCTATTCTCAGACTTTATTTAGTCATTTAATGATGCAAATCTTTTATTTGTTGCAGGTTGTTGCAATCAGAGATATAATTCCACCTCCGCAAAGGGGAGCATTTAATGATGTTTACATCGCATATGAACTTATGGATACCGATCTTCATCAGATTATCCGTTCTAATCAAGCTTTGTCAGAGGAGCATTGTCAGGTTCCCATTTCTAATGTTATTTTGAAAAATAAAATAAAAAAAATCCATGTTTTTTTTTTTTTTCCTTCCTGTAATGTTATTATGTTTGCTTTTTTGTTGTTGTAAGAAACACTTTATCGGTAAAAAAAAAAAAGGGTATTTACCATGTTTTTCTACTGCAGTATTTCTTGTATCAGATTCTCCGTGGCTTAAAGTACATACATTCGGCAAATGTTCTGCACAGGGATTTAAAACCCAGTAATCTACTCTTGAACGCAAATTGCGACCTAAAGATATGTGACTTTGGATTGGCACGCGTCACATCCGAAACTGATTTTATGACAGAATATGTCGTTACGAGGTGGTATCGGCCACCGGAGCTGTTGTTAAATTCATCTGATTATACTGCGGCTATTGATGTATGGTCGGTTGGGTGCATTTTCATGGAGTTGATGGACCGAAAACCTTTGTTTCCGGGTCGAGATCATGTCCACCAGTTGCGCCTGCTCATGGAGGTATTTTTCCCTCCTCTTTTTTTTATTATTATATTTTTATGGTAGTTTTTTGTGAAATGAATGTGAATCCGTACCTTCATTTTTGGAGTCACTTAGCTTGGCATCATGTATTTGAAGCTTAAAATAGAAAAGGAAAAAAAAACAAGAAAAGAAAAGAGTTTTTTCTAGATACATGTGCTTGAGTTGAGTCTGCAATTTAGTCATCTTGCAAAAACATAGGCTTTTTGTCATTTATTGAGTTCGTTTATTTTTCACTCAATATTTGGTAAGAATAAAAGGCACGGTTTATGTTGGGAATACTCAGGATAGTCGTTAATCCATATTTTGTATTGGATATAATTTCATTTTTAAGTAAAAGATAAGTGCATAATTAATTCACGTAAAGGAGTGCAATGATCCTAGTCGCATAAGTTTACTCTGTTCTTGTGTTTTTTCATGAACGTTTGCTCATACATATATATGTGTGTGTGTGTGTGTGTGTGAGTATGACAGAGAAGTTTGTTTGTGCATTGCAGCTGATTGGCACTCCGTCAGAGGCTGAGTTAGGCCCACTAAATGAAAATGCAAAAATATATATCCGGCAACTTCCTCTTTATCGCCGGCAATCATTTCTCGAAAAGTTTCCTCAAGTGCACCCTCTCGCGATTGATCTCATCGAGAAGATGCTCACGTTTGATCCTAGGCAAAGGATTACAGGTGAGAACTATACAATAGTGTTGTAGTGATATTATTATTATTATTATTATTATTGGATAATTACAAAAAACTACCCTTGAGGTTTAAACTAATTAAAAAAAATCCAACCAATTTTGAAATTAGAGAAATCACATTGAGGTTACATTTTACCGTTACATCCTTCTGCTTTTCTAATTTTTACAAATGACCTCAGATTTTTGTCTTTTACGTTCTCAACTTCTCGAAATAGCCAAGACAAAAAATTGTGCCATCTGTAATATTCTGAAAAGTTGAGGGTTTAATTATAAAATATTTGATTACGGAAATTCCGTCATGTCACCTTGTAAGCCGAATCAAACCCCACAGGGGTAGTTTTGTAATTATCCTATTGATATTGTGTCGAGAAATTTCTGTCTCTGGAAAATTGTTAGCCAGATCAATTTCCCCCCCTCTTTTCATTTATCTGCTCTATTAATGTGAAGGATTCATTTTTTTTTTCCAAATAATTACCAAAATGTCGATTCACTAATTAATCCTTTTTTATTTTCTCGTGATTGCTTTTCTTCCAGTGGAAGGTGCATTGGCACATCCATACTTGAACTCGCTCCACGATGTGAGTGACGAGCCTGTCTGTACAACTCCATTTAACTTTGATTTCGAGCATCATGCGTTGACTGAAGAAGAGATGAAGGAGTTGATTTATCGGGAGGCCATTACATTCAATCCCGAATATCAGCACATGTAAAGTGTGGTGTTATCAATCATTTGTCGCCTTATTCTTCTGGGTTTGTGATAATTGTTGTGGTACTCATATTTGTATGTTTTTGTTGTTGTTGTTTTAAACTTCGTGTATATACTCTGTCCCGTCTGAAATATGGATGGCTTTGATTTTAGAACCGTGTTTGACGAAGTTGTAAAACTAGAATTTTGATAATTTTATGTAGTTTATCAGGTCAAATGAATAGTGATGATGTTTGGGTGAGGAATAAACTGTTTTGTCCTTGTATGTGGCTTGCCAACAATCATCATTTTCTTTCTCTAGAGGGTGCAATTTGTTGAATAAAAGAAATCCTTAGATGTCTTTGTAGTTTTTAAAGAAAAATAGAGTTTTCTGTCATTAGACTAGATTTCAGGGATATCTCTTGTAATTTTAAATGTATTAACTCATACAAAGTGGACAACCAATATCAAGATTCTATTCCATCCCATTTGAAATATATATCCAGTACCATATCATATAGGAATCTATGCTCTCTCTTTATTTATTTATTTTTATTATTATGTTGTTGGAACTTATGCTCTTAGCATAATTGAAAGTGAAAGAAAATTCTGAAAATGACCCCCATAAATAATTTACCTATATTTAAGCCAAATAACTAGTCATCTTTCATGCACAAAACCATCACAGCATATTGATCTTTAACATCCCATGGCTCAATCAAACTCCCTCTCTCTAGAAATGGAAACCCTAAACCATGTCTTGGGGCTCGTCGAAGCATTTCGTGCGTTCGACTCAGACAACGACGGATCGATCAACGCACAAGAGCTCGGTGGGATCATGGGTTCGTTTGGATACAAGGTTAGCGAACAAGAAGTTGAGGCCATGATGCAGAAAGGAGACACTAACAAGGATGGGCTATTGAACATCTCGAAGTTTCTTGAAATGAACACCGGTGATCTTGAACTAGGCGGCTTAGCCGCTCTTATGACGGCTTTCGAAGGGTTGGAACTTGAAGGACATGATTTGGTTACAGGTGAAAAATTGTATCAAGTTGTGGAGGATTTAGGGATTGGCTTGTGTTTGAGTGATTGTAAAAATATTATTGCTTCTATGGATGGAGACGGAGATGGTGCTGTAAGTTTTGAAGATTTCAAGCTTATTGTAGATTCTCTTCTCTAGATTCAAACTTATATAAATGTTTAATTCACATGTGATAGAAGTTTAATTAAAGTTCATTTAAACTATAATCTCCCTTTGGTCTTGTAATAAGTGGTAATTTTCTTTTTCTATTTTTTAAATAATTATGGTGACGTGTTGAACCGATTAAAATCGGCCGGTTAATTAACCGGCTGTTAAATTAATCGGTGCAACCCTACCGTAACCTAATCGGCGGAGAACCGATTAAGGTTGCGGTTAAACCGGTTAACCGAACCGGACGGTTAACCGCCGGTTTTTATATTTTTTTAAAAATAATATTAAATAATTGAAACTTAAATGGAATTAGAATGAGATAAATAACATTTGAATAATTGAATTTTTGAAGTAAGAAGGTTTTATTTATTTTGAAAAAAATAAATTAAAAAGAAGGACTTGATTTTAATTCTAATATTTACAAAAAACCAAATTAACAAGATGATGACATTTATTTCAAAATAACATTACAAATTAATTATAAGATTTTTTTGAAGTAAAAAGTTGTAAAAAAATATTTTTTTTAAAAAGGACTCGATTTTAATTCTAATATGAAAAACTAAAATTTAACTTTTAATATTAGAATTAACTTGCCTACGTATCCTCGTAAAGAAATCAAAATCCACGAAGTTTGATTTTTTTTTGAAAAAAATAAGTTTTAAAAGACTTGATTTTAATTCTAATATTAGAAATTAAAATTAAATTTGAACTTTTAATATTAGAATTAAATTGCAGACGTATCCTCGAAAATGAATCAAAGTCCACGTAGTTTTTAAATTTACCTCACTTACCTACTTACTCATTCGTCGTTGTCGTTGCTTCCCGAAGTGGTATCGTAATAGTCGCTCTCTTCACCTTCATCCAATTGCATTTCTTGTTCTCATTCTTCGGCTTTCACCCAATTGTTCATCAACATTTGATTTTCAAGATTTTTGGGTGTTAAGCTAAACCAACGTTCATCTAACAAATAATCTCCCGTGTTGAAGGCCTATTCAACAGAAACTGTCGAAACAAGAACGGCGAGAACCTCCTTGGCAATCCTAGCAATCCTAGAGAGTGTATGAAAAATACTGGCCACTTTCGACCAAAACTGCACATGATCGTTAGTAGTACCATAGGTCTTTTTTGAAACCGAACTCGATTCAAAAGCCCCTAAATAACTGTCTAATTTTATTGATCGACTAGCACTATCCCTAGCCCTTTACCGTCGCTTAATATCCTCAATCAACCTCATATATGGGGTTAGAGCTTGTCGAGGGTCGTTGAATCTTATATTAGAGTGGTGGGGAAAGGGGAAGGGGACACATTAAATCACTAGAAGAAGATTGATTGTAATCATTAAAAATATGTACTAAAGATTGTTGTGCTTGGAAAGCAACACTATAAGCGTTAGGAATTTCAATATTTGAAGTTTCTAAAAAAGATCCTAATGCATCATAATAAACTTTAAGTAAATTTTCTAAACACTTCACCGGATTATCCGGGTCTAATTTTGCAATCAAAAAAACGTCGGGAATGTACAGAAAATATTTGACCCATTTAGTCAACATATTAGCAATGCATTCACCTAATTCAGGCGAATCGAGTAAAGAAGTACTAACAAGTACAATTTGAATACATTGATCAACAAGTAGTGTGGAAATAGGATAATAAACACCGGATAAAGTCACAATGACGTCGTTAAAAGTTTTTAAAAGGGATATCATATTATAACAATCATCCCACATATGCGAAAACAAAACAAAATCGACATCTTGATTATTAAAAAATGCACACAATGCATCTTTATATTCAAAAGTATCATTAAGCAATTTATAAGTAGTGTTCCAATAATCTTGCACATCAGTTGAAAATTTTCTTGGATGCAAATCATTGGTTCGGCAAAATTTTCGCCATTTTTTTAAGCGAATCGTGTTTACGTTGATGATATTTTGCACTCCTAATCGGTTGAATTTTAGATTTAAAAGTATTTAAACTATCTTGAACACATAAATTAAAATAAAGCAAATGCATCTAACATGAAAAAATATGCCGCCAATAGCGGGTTTACAAAAAGTTTTTAACAAATCTAAACTAGCCGTATTAGCGGCGGCATTATCAAATGAAATTGAAAAAAATTTGTTACCTAAATGATACTCGGACATAACAGTGACTATTTTGCGCGAGATATTCACCGCGGTATGCGGACTATCCAAATCTCTATATGCAATAAACGTTTTTGCAAAGTTCAATAATTATCAATCCAATGGCAAGTAATCCCCATATAATTATGATTATTAATAGAATCCGTCCAAATATCAAAACATATAGAGACAATTTGAGGTAAACTATCAAATATTGAAGTCAAATTCAACTTGTACTCACCAGCTATTTTCTCAATATCGCGAGTAAATTTATTTCGTGAAATCCTAGTGCTAGAGGGATTAAATGCACCCCTAGTATAATCTTCATAATGATTACTATGCGCATGATTAAAAGAAAGACTCATAACAGAAATAAATTTTGTAAGAAACTTTTTATAACCACTTTCGATATATTGAAATAAACTACTATAAGTCGTACCTTAGCCGCCGGTCCCGACGCCGGCGGTAGAAGAAGATGAGAAATTTAGTTGTGTTTGAGAGCTTTCCACGCAATATTTGTCGGGATGCTTCTTCTCTATGTGGTATTTGAGCGACTCGTAGCTTCTGTTATTTTTAGAATCGAAGGCGTAATGAGTCGTGCAATAATTGCATTGCGCTCGAGATTTGCTATTGATCGTCGTTCTTGTGAAATACAATCGGAAGATGGGGGATTGGAATTACCTCGATTTCGATTGAGGCGGTGGCATATCACCTGCCGCTCCCTCCTCATCTTCATTCAAATTGACGGCGGCTGGCGGTTCAAATTCGTTGGAGCTAGGTAATTCCTCTTAAAAATTGGTTTGATTTTGCGAGTCGAAGTTAATTTGATTATATAGGTTTTCAATTTCATTCGTCGTCATCTCATCGAAAACATAATCTCCGGCAACGGACGGAGATCCTCGTCGAGATCCTCGACCTCGGCCTCGATGAGAAGAGGTTGGAGTATTGGTAGTGATATTACGAGAAGAGCTTGCCATAGTAATATTATAAAAGAAAATTTAGTAAAACGAGATTAAAAAGAATAAGAATATTATTGATATTATTACTTACACAAATTAGAAACTTGACTTTAAACTTGAAAATATAAGAGAAGAAGAAGAATAGTAGAGATGAATTGGTGTGAGGATTACTGTTGGAGAGTGGGGTATTTATAGGTGTCAAAATCTATTAAAAAAAAACAAAAACAAAAACTTTTTTTTTTGAAAAAGTAGTCGTTAACAGGTTAACCGGCGGTTGAACCGGTTAACCGCGGTTAACTGCCAACGGCTACTTTTTGGTTAGAATTTCAGCCATTGATCTTCAACGGCTAGTTGATCTCAGCCGTTGATTTTCAACGACTCTCAACCGCGGCGGTTAAACCGCCGGATTTTCTTTTTAAATGTTGGTCAGGTTAACCGTAACCTAATTTTCGGTGACCAGTTGACTGATACAATTTTAACCGTGATCGCCGATCAACGGTGAGCCGTAATCGGTAAATCAGTTAATGACCGACAATTAATCGGTTAACCTTAACCGACTCAACACGTCTAGACGTGATTGTTATGAATGAATATGATTATAAATCAATAAATAGAAAACGTAAAAAATACACAGATTTACGTGGTTCACCAAATTGGCTACGTCCACGGGCAGAGAGAAGAACGGATTTTATTAACTGATTAGGGTTTTTAATTTCTGATCTCAAATACCATATTTATAGTATTGAGAGAATACACCAAATTGGGCTTAAGGCCCAAAACTGCATACAACTCGTCGAAACGAGAGATTCAAGACATGTCAACAGTGATGATATCCAAATATCGAATTCTGATGAACACTTTTCAAACGATAATTAATACTATTTGAGATACATGCTTGTGGTAAATAAAAACTAAAACAAATGAGGATCGATTTGCTCATCATATGAATCATCAAATAAATAACATTGGACAATTAAATAAATCACCCCTAGTGTATTATAAAATGACCGAGAGGAAATTCAAAATTACCTCACACAGAAAACTCCACAATGTTTGATTATGTCTTAATTTAAAGTGGTAGCTATAATTTATGTAGAATAAGAAAATGGATCTTCGAAAAACAATATTCTTAAGGAAACAACTAAAGATGAAATCAAACCTTAATAATTCAATATGTTTTCATTCTGAAAATTTGGAAATTTGAAAATACTGGCTAATTTTTTCAAAGAAGAATGATATTATTTCATCTACAGAAGATGGGTGTTCTTTTATATTTTTGTCTCTCAACAAAAGATAGGTTTGTTTGTTAATTAAAAATAATAATTACACGTAAAAGTCTAAGAAAAATCTTATTTAAGTTATTTTTTTTATTGAAATACTAAAAAACCAAGATAAAATATGAAGAATAGCAAAAAAATTGTACAATTTCATTAACATTTAATTTATTTTCTTAATTTGCATGTTTTTGTCTACAAATCTATTTTTTGATTTCATTAACATTTAATTTATTTTCTTAATTTGCATGTTTTTGTCTACAAATCTATTTCTTGTAAACGGATAGAGAATTTGTTAAAGTATGAATGTATATGAAATGAACATTAAAATGATTAAAGTCGGTTTAATATAAATAATAATAAAATATTCTAAAATATAGACTTGTAATTAGTTCATACCGTCAAGAAAATACAAATTTATTTATTTAAAATCTTATCTTCATCTATGATCATGTGTTAATTGTTTATCATTATTCACTCATTTAAAAAATAAAAGTTAAAAATTGGTGGATACTAATTTTAATGAAAAATAATTAGAAATATGCATGAACATGAAAAATTAAACCAATTTATCATTTGGACACTTCAATACTCATCATTTTGAAATAATAAAATTTATGAGAAAAATATAAAATAATATTAATAATTTAATTTAAAACATATATTGAAGGTATTAGTAGAATAAACTTAAAAGGAATCGAAACTATATTTTAAAAGTTCAAAAGAAAAAAAATCCAAGTTGAGCAGAACCTTAAAAGTGAAAATATATTCAATTACTACGACCAAAATATTAGTAATTTAGAATTTTTATTGGAAATATTGCAATTCTTCCAACTTCTATCGAAATTCGAATAATCACGGATGAGAAGATAACACTAGAAATAACAGTGTGCAGTGAAGAAATGATTACATAAACAACAGTCGAGTACTTAATCATCACAAGTCCAACAAAAGACCGATATGCCCATGTTTCCATATCACCCCAGCTTTTCAATAAAAAAAAATCAAGGGAGAAATTAATGAAAACACAGGCCTCCTTGTCAAATCCCATCCAGATGATTACACCCATCACACTCACACACGCAAATTATCTTTAAACCCCATACTACAAAAACCTACTTCCACCTAAACACACACACACACACACACATTGGTCAGTGAGTCTTGCTGATATCCCGCCTCCAGATCCTTCCAACAACCAACGGAGGGGCAGGGTTAGGATCCGACCCGTTTCGAGGCGGGTCGAGCATCACGGGCAAGAAACCCGGTTTGTCACATGCGAATGTCGAATTCTGGAACCTCTTCACTAACCCCTCTTTGCCCTGAAATATATTATGTCATAATATCATATGTATTCAAAATTCCACACTATTTAATTAATTATTAAAAAAAGAAAAGAAAAAAAAAAAACCTGGATCCGGGCCCAGGTAATATCGCATATTTTCTTGGATGACAATAATTTGCCCCCATCAGTTTGAAAAGTATTCCATTTGTAGCCTTGCAAAACCTCCTTGAATTTCTGGGCAGCATCACCACTTGTGAAGTTCACAAATGCATAACCCAAATTGTCCAGGTATCTATTGTTTTGTTTCAAATTAATTTCAACCAAATTAATAAATAATAATTTGTTAGTATATTTTATTTGATTAAAAATTACCTGAAGTCCATGGGAAGATACATGAAATCATACTCCAGTGAGTATGCTTTGCAATAGCTGTCCAGAAACTTAAGCATAAAATCCCTCCTGACCAAATTTATGACTATAGTATTAATGAACTAAATCATTAGCATTAATTGAGGAAATTCAATCATTATTTATTTAACCATTATTAATTGAAGATATTGATTGAGTGGCATTTAAAAGACTTAGTAATACATATACAGAAATGGAAACTAATAAAGTGAAGAAAAAAAGTGAAAATAACAAATGTTGCTCATTTTAAGCTCTATCAATCTAGACAAAAGAGCAAATCGTGAGAAATCTTGACCACAGTCACAAATCTGAGGTACAGACAAAACTAAACATGCATTCCTTAACTATGTTACTGGGATCGATATACATAACAGAGGAAATAAATAATTTAATTAATTATTTAATAAATAAATACAGTAGGTTTCCTGAGACGCTACCTAACATGGAGTGACAGGACATGAAAATATATTAGTATTTTTTTCTTTATATCCACTAATAATAGCTTATATGTTTAACATTAATACTTGATATTTTTTAACCAACAGATTAAGAATCACAAAGTACGTTTATTTGTATATACTCTATGACTGCCACTTTTATTTTTATTTTATACAAAATGGTGTTTCATAATAAATAAATAAAATTAAAAACCGTTGAATAAAAATTTAAAAAAAAAAAAAAATTAGTGTATACCTCAGATGGTTTGGGATGTTCTTGATCATAACCGTAGTTTTCAAAGACGGAGAAAGGTCCACAGCCGCAGGCGGCGAAGAGGCGGCGGCGGCGCCGGAGTTCCTCGGCCTCCACTTCAGACGACTACCCTTCGGCTTTTTCTCAACGCTAAATGACAACATTGCCCTCCGGAATCGAGGGGGGACAAACTTTCTTCTCTCGGCACCCACCGGAAGGGTTTTCGGGCCCTTCTTCACCCCTGCTCCGCCACCAGGAACCGGCGTCTCCGGCGGAGGAAAATCAACCGCGGAGTGGTTGTAAACAGGCTGACGGGGCTGTTTGCATGGGCCGGAGAGGGTAAAATCCTGATAGGCCGAGAAAGAGAAGGAAGCACGGTGGAATGGCGGCGCGGCGGCAAACGGCGGGCGGCGGAGGTGGGGATGTGGCAGGAACTGATAGGGCTGAAGAAGAGGAGGGTTAGTGGCGTGGGGATTCGGGCGCCATTCTTGAGCGCTAGGGTTTAGTGCAGTGGTTTTTTTGGACACGAAAGAAGAAGATGAAAGCTTGTAATTTTGATACACATATTTGTTTGAATCTGGAAAAGCAAAAAAAAAAAAAAAAGAAAGTGAAATAGGTTTGGAATGAAGCTCCTGGACTGTATAAATCTGGGAAAGCAGAAAAGGGTTGAAACCCTTGAAGGGGACAGAGGAATTAAAATTGAGGCATATGATTTGGAATGAAGACAAAATACATTTATATGGTTTTTTAACATAGTTATCAGTTTTCGACTTTTAAAAAACAATTAAATAAAAAAAAGAATGATGGAACTAAAATGGAATATGATCAAGTGATTAGGAGACAGATTAGTGGTTAAGTTTAAAATTATGATCAAGCTTAAATAATAATTAGAGATTAGAAATATAGTTATCGGTCGTTTATATTTGACAATGTGAAAATACAGTCATTTCTTATTTTGGGTTAAAAGAAATTATCCGGTTCTAAGACATTTATTTTAAATAATTCAATTTATTAACACTACATTCAATTCCTCAGTAAATGTAAATTTTAATGTATTACATTACATCCACGAAACATAGACATTTAAACAATAATGTGAAAATTAAAAAGATAAAAAAATTTTGTTATTTTTGTTATTTTACTCTTAATTCTTTTAGTATTCTAATAAAAAATAAATTATATATAATTTTTTCAGTTTTTTTTAATTATTAATTTTAAACAAACAAGTCTATTTAAATTAAAAAGAAATCTAACCGTCCCAAAATAACCAATTATTTTAAACAGTTCTATTCTAGGGTTTATTAAATAAATAATATATTTTTTATTCAAAATTACAAAAATAGTACACTTTCAAAAATCTTTACGTTTTTGGGCCGGGATGCCTTCCCAAGGGCGTCCCGGGTATTTTTGCTCGAGAATTCTATTTTTGGGCTCAAATGAAAAAAAAAAATACTGGGGGGCGGGACGCCTTTGGGAGTGGCGTCCCGGGCTAAATTGCAAAATACGAATTATAACCCTAACCCTAACCCATCCATACTATTTATTTATATTAAGTTATTTTTGATTATTTATATTAATTTGTAATTTATTTATAATATTTTAGGTAAAATAAATAAACATATCATAATTATATCTAAAAATTACAAGAAATTTTATATCAAAATAAAAAATACGACAAGATCAAAATAAAACAAGAAATTCTACATCGAAAATAAAAAAAAATACAATAAAATTAAGATACAACAACAACGAAGATTAAATTAAAAATTAAATTAAGTTATTTTTGATTATTTAATTATTTATATTAATTTGTAATTTATTTATAATATTTAGGTAAAATAAATAAACATATCATAATTATATCTAAAAATTACAAGAAATTTTATATCAAAATAAAAAATTACGACAAGATCAAAATAAAACAAGAAATTTTATATCGAAAATAAAAAAAATACAATAAAATTAAGATACAACAACAACGAAGATTAAATTAAAAATTATATTAAGTTATTTATATTAAGTTATTTTTGATTATTTAATTATTTATATTAATTTGTAATTTATTTATAATATTTTAGGTAAAATGGGGAGAGAGAAAGAGAGACGGGAAATGGGGGAGAGAGAGAGAGAGAGAGAGGCTAGGGTATATAATTTTTTTTTTTTTTGTGCAATTTAGCCTGGGAAGCCACTCCCAAAGGCGCAGTTCAAATTTAGATTTTCGCGTATATTGATGTGCCCCCGTTTTTTTTTATTTTACAAAACCAACCCGGGACGCCACTGGGAAGGGCGTCCCGCCCCCCTAGTATTTTTTTTTTTTTCATTTTATCCCCGAAAGTTTAGGAATGTCAGTTTACACCCGGCCCGCCTTTGGGAATGGCGTCTCGGGTTCATTTTCTATAACGGTTACGTATATGTACCGTCTAGAAAATACCCGGGACGCCCTTGGGAAAGGCGTCCCGGTCCAAAAACGTAAAGAATTTTTAAAGTGTACTATTTTTATAATTTTGAGTAAAAATATATTATTTATTTAATAAACCCTTCTATTCTATGCAATGTAGCATGTAGGTCATTAGTGTTGGTGCCTAGGTTAGGTAGAATCAGACGGTGTATATAGACAATATACTTAGTATTTCTCAGTGCTTTTTAAAAAATATATTGAGCATTTTCACTTTTGCAAATATAGGGGGGAAAACAGTTAGTATAGTGTCAAAAAAAGAAAGCACATTTTACTTTTATAAATATTAAGATAAAGTAGTTAGTATAGTAACAAATTTAAAAATTAATTATATATTTTAACTATATCTTTTATTTTACTAATAATTCATTAATTATTATTAATGAGCATTTAAAAAAAGTACATAATTAAATGTATAAAATAAATATGAAAATGTGCTATATAATTTAGAATAAAAAAATGTGCTATAATGATTTGATAGATGGAGTATTAGAAAGCGCAAGTGACCAGAATTAGCATTAAGCCATTATTTTTCGGGGTATATTTGTTTAGGTTCCAAATATCACATTAGTATTTCGAATATTGAATATTTATTTAATTTTAAATTTAAAATCAAATATTCCATTAATAATTTTTTACATGTATTTATCTAATTAAACACTATTAAATATAATATTATATAATACAATATCAATCAATTTTTAGACATAATTTGACATTAAAAACGATACAATAATATATAATCATCAATTTTTATACATAATTTGAATTTGCAATAACAAAGTAAAAGATTTTAAATTATATAATAAATAAATAAAATTCTATATACAAAATTTTGATTAATCAAAATCTTACTATTAGAATTCAAATTTCCGATATTACTATGCTAAAGATTTATAACATTAATTCCTATTTTTTTAGATGTTTTGTGTTTGAGATTTTTTCAAATCATCCGAGTTGATACTACATCCATATTTCTTCTTCAATACACATGTTACATTAATAATATAAACTATTCACACCCTTTTGATAACTCGTTAATATTACGTGTTTGAGATATTTTTTGTATTTCGTGAAATAAATATATATTTTATATAAATTTACATTTTATATGTCAGTAATTATTTACATAATTCAAATAACGATAATAGTTACCATCGAAAATGTTCTTAATAATTAATATTCCGTCTTATTTTATCTGTCGTATTTTGAAATTTTTAATTTTTTTTATTTATCGAATTTATATTCTCAAAAGTTACTTGAATATTTTTACTCCTATATTTATTATTATATTTTTTATTATTTTAAATGCTTTATCTTTGTAAAATTATTTAAATATGTGCATAAAATTAAATTACATTTATTAAGTAGTGGAGGAAATGATAGAGTAATGTATCGAAATATATTAAAATATCATTATTTAGATACTTAATATAAAAGTGTTTACAAATAAACTCTTACTTAAAAAATGCATGTTTAATTTAACTATTGTGCTAAATACGAGTAGCAAAAGTTATTTTATTATTAAGGTTTTAATAATTGTGTTAGTTTTTGCTGATATTTTAATTTAGGGTACATGAATTATAATATACTTGCTCCTGTTGATTCTTGGCTGCCGAGAATGGATACCTGTACAATGTAATGATGAAATTGAAAATTGAGGTTATCTAATTATAGCTCACATTAAATGAGATGTTTCACAACGAGACAAAAGGAACACATGATCGGCGGCGGAGTATGAGATTTAGGGCATGCACAAATCAGCTTTGTGGGGCACGTCGTACGAGGAGGGGATTTGCTATGCTCAGCATCAGATTTTCTTATTCCTAATTATTTTATGTATATTCGTTAGTATTACTCATTCCGTCCCAAAATTTTAAAATGATGGTCTGTTGGTTTCACGCGGATTAAAAAATAAGTAATTTATATAGTTAAGTCATTAAATTTAATTAATAATTTTTAATTATATTTTTATTAAATTTATTAATAACAATTAATAATTATAAAAATCAGTATTGAAATTAGTATATTTGTTATTGGAATAGTAAGATTTTGCATTATAATCATTAGTTTTTAACTTACGAGGTAGAAAATAGTATTTCAAGAATATTAATTAATGGTATGTGTGGAAATGAAAAATTAATGATATGTTAAATATGGTAACTGAACTATCTTTGTGGGACGGACGAAAATGGAATACTGGACTATCTTTGTGTGACGGAGGGAGTACTATATTGCTACAGTATTATTTACGGTAAACATAATCAACTATGTCTATTAATATAAAATTATTCTAATCAATTTATTTGTTTTGCACGTTTCATCGAATAATAAGATTAAGATTTCAGTTGTTCATGAGTCATGAATATGAATGTAATATATATCTAATTTAATATTTTATCATTATATTTATTTTTATAAATTAAATTTTGTCAATTTAATAAAGTAGGAATTATAGTCTGGTAATATACTAATCCTCCTTATCATCATCATAATAATAATTATTATAAATTTTGGTGTTTCGTTTGTTTATGTATTGTAAAATTTAATATTTACCTAATTTAATATCTTATTTTATTATATATTTTTTTAGTTATATTTTGTTAATTTAATAAAGTAAGAATTATAGTTCTAATAATATACTAATTTTACTTATCATTAATAAAAATAAGAAGAAGAACAAGAACAAGAAAATAATAAAAATAAGAATAATAAAAATTTCAAACAACATGGATAAAACTAAAAAAAATGAAAATAAAGAGAAATAATATAGCAATCCTAATTTTAATAATACACACATAAAAAAATATAAAACAAAAAAAGATCAATCATAATCATAAAACTAATTCACGGGCAAAAAAAAGAGTAGGAAACTAATTTAATATTTTCATTATAATTATTTTTTTAAATAATTTAGTTGCTTAAGTGTCATTTAAGCTTAATACTTATCTAATTTAATATTTTTCTTATCACAATAATCATGATAATAATAATAATACAATTTAATATTTTTCTTTTATTATTTATTATATAATAATTATGTTACTTATATGTCATTTAAGTCTAATATTTACATAACTTAATATATTATTATTGATTGCTCATGTATCATCCAATCACACATGCCCTCCCGTGCGCGCACACATGTATGTATGTATGTATGTATGTATGTATGTATGTATGTATCATATATTACCACTACCACTTATATATTAAACAAAAAAAATTATATTCTAAATGTTTACTAAGTAAGTTTTGGGTTAACGTGTAATTTTTTTATGATTCGAATGTTTATTTGACGAATTTTAAAATTTTAAAAAAACTACTAAAATATAGGTATTATAATATCAATCTAATTTAATATATTTTATAATATCGTGCATAGCTTAATATTTTAATTTTATTATATTTTGCTTAATTTTATATTTTTGTATGATTATAGTTTGTTTAACTCACTATTTCCTTCTATTCTTTTATATAAAAATATAAAATTATTTATAATTAGGATTTTTTTTAATTTATTATCTCAGTCAAAAGATAAATTACTTATAAAATAATATTAATTTAAAATAATTATAAAAATAACTAAATAAGATATATTTATAATAAAAGTTAAATTAATTTTATTTTAAAATTTAAATATAAAATATATGTAAATTACGATTTATTTGCAATAATATACCTTTGTAACTAGATATTATTAATAATTTTAATCTAGATATTAAAAAAAGAGAAAAATATAATAATAATAATAAAAAATATGAATTAGACAACGGTACACACAGGTTGAGATTATGAAATCTTTTTAAGATTTTAAAATATGTAACTTAAGATTATTGACGAATTTAATCTAAATATTAAAATAAATGCATTTAATAATAATAATAATAATAATTAACTTACAGAAATTTGACACGGCTTGAAAACTGTGACAAATTTTGAGTTTTTATATGTATGTAAATAAAAACTAGTTTAATACCCGTGTATTATACGGGGTTTATCAAAAGATAAATATAAAAAATATTTGCGATAATTACAAATTTTTATGTAAAATGAAAAATTCAAATGATGTATTCTCAACTCTTGCATTGTACATGTCTATTTTATTTATTAATTATTATAATTATTAAATTTTTATTTTCATGCTTAGATTCAATTTGTTAATAATTTATTTACATACTTATAAAAATTCAAAAGAGACAAATTTGTGTCTAATCTGTACTTATTAATTATTATTACGTTATTTTGTATTTTAATAGTTAGATTAAATTCGTTAATAATAATACTTACATACTTTGAAAACATAAACGGATGTCATACTCTCAACTCGTGTCGCATTGTATCGATGTCTAATCAATATTTAATATTTATTTTTCTAGGCATAATAATTTATTATTAGTATTAGTAATAGTATTACGTTGTCTTTCTTGTTTCACTTTGTTTTTGTTTTTTGTTTGGTGTAACAATAGTTTTTTTAATAAGTTTGGCCAAGTGGTTGGAAAGTAGAAGATAAATCTCAAATAATTTGAGAGGTATAGGGTTCGAACCCTTGTCAACATCCTTATAAAGGGTTAGTGATACCACTTGAGATACAATAGTTTTTCATATATATTTTTAATATTATTTTTAATTTATTATATTGGGATTAGATTAAAAAACTTTTAAGTTTATATTTTTATATTTATTTCCCTTTTGTAATAACTTTATATAACTCATATTTTTCTTATATCAATATTTAGAATTATAATAAAATTATTTCAAATTTTATTGTAGATAAAAATTAATTCAACATATATATATTTTTTCTAATTAGATATATATATATATTTTTATATTAGAATAATAAAAGTAAGATATTGAATTGGACAAAATATGTTAAGAAAGTATTATAGTAGGTAAGATGTAATAAAAGAAGAATATTGAAATAGGCAAAATATAATATTAGTAAAGTATTAAACTAGGTAAATATATAAAAAGGAAAAATACTAAATTAGGTTAATATTAGGCTCGGATGATACCGAAGCACCAATTTTTTTTTTTTCAAAGCTAACGAAACATGGGAAGCAGACACATAAGGATAGGAGGATTTTGGATTAATATATAGGGGAGATATTAACTGATTTATTCTAAATATTAAAATAAAAAACATATAGAATAATAATAATTAATAAATAATTATTAGATGTCGACATAAGACACGAGTGGAGAATACTATATATTTTAAAAATTTTAATTTATTAAATTTAGTACAATATAAGAATGTTAAAGTGGTAATATATATATATATATATATATACACACACATATTGTACAAAATAACTATGAATACAGGAATACGATTTTTCATATACATCAACACATAATCATATCATGATATAATTTATAATATTAATAACATTATTTGTTTAATGTATAGTGAGTTTATTAGTTACAAACATTATAATTCAAGTGCTCACCCTCAACTAGCAAAGGAAAAAAAATAGCAAATAAATAATTATTTATAACTCAAAAAATATAATTCATTTTTTTTCTCAAAAGATTTTTCCTCATTTATCTTTCATCTATATATCTCATCTCTCAACTACCATTGATTTTCAACCAAACAAAAATTTTATTTTATTTTCTCTTTTTCTCATCTTTCCACCATCATTAAATCCCACCACACAACAATTTTGGTGGGTCACCATTTAAAATTTTATTTTCCCAAATAATTTTATATTCAATCACTTACTCAAAAAAATATAATTTATATTTAATTATTATCTTATTAAAAAATCTTCTCCCCCTAAAATTTTTAATTTCACTACTATCCAGACGAAAATTAATGAAAAGATATCTGATTGCTCTCATTCCTAATCATAACAAATGTAATTTTATGTTTATATATGCACAAATTACGAAATATAACTAAATGCCATATATTATTCTTAGCATGAAGTTTTCCTTTTTCAATTGATATGTTTATCTTTCAGACTACTTTAATTATCATTCCCAATGTATAACTGGCCATACAGGTAAAATTAAATAATCAAAATCTGTGCAATTTTTTCATTAAAAATTGTAGAACAATCGTTTTGAATAGTTTCCCTTGGTACAAGAATTACTGTGAAATGGAAGGAGTACTGTATTAATTTACAGAACTCATACGTGATTATTACATCTAAAATTGAAGAGACGCACAATCGATATACTTAATTCAAGAGCCACATTAGTTATCATTACACATCACTTATCATTACACATCATTTTGTCACATTCAAAAATTTACTATTCCCATTTCCCAATAAATGTTACTACCTCTCAATTTAATTTTAAATTAAGTGTCGTTTTAAGATTTTTCGCCACTTTATTCCAGTTTTATCCTCACTTATTTTAAGAAATATAAACAAGTTCATGGTAATAGAATAACTAAAGAAAAATAATTGAAGTAATTAAATGTGTATATTATTAATTGATTGAGGATGTATTGGTCAAATATTATGTTCCTTAATTTTGAACAAAAACTCTAAAACGACACTTATTAAGAAACGGAGATAGTATTTATTTTTAGGTGACATTTGATTGATCGATTTGAGTAGCTACTCAAACTGATAGATGATTGGAGGAAATTTTATTTTTATCCTTTTTTATAATTTTTTTATATACTATCATATTATTTTATAATTCTATATAAAATTACTTTTAAACATAGTAAAATATATATCTATAATAAAAGTAATTACTATTTTGATATAATTATTTATATTTTTTAAGGAAGTTTTTATTTATTATTTAAATTTATAAGATATTATTATTCGTATACTACATATTATTTTATGGTTACAAAAATATTATTTTTACACATAATAATATTTTATTTATCAATACAATTAATTTGGTATCATTGTTTATATTCTTTTTTCTCAATTTCTCAATAAATCTTTATTTATTATTTTAAGTTTATTTATTATTATTTTGATGCATTTCATAATTCCTATGTATAATATATATATATATATATATATATATATATATATATATATATATATATATATCTTTCAATTATGTTTATATTGATAAATTATCTTAAATCTGCTATTTCAGTCACCTAATTTATCAAATAGTATTTTACAATTAGCTATCACCGATCAATTATTAGCTACTCAAATCAGCTCAACTAAATAACATTAGTTAAAAAGTGAAATTGAACGATAATACTAGGTGTAATTTCGTTGGAGATAGTAGAGGTAGATAATGGGTAAAAAAGGGAATAATAACTATTCAACATGCTTCGTATAAAGTAATGGTAATCAAAATAAGTTAATGATCCTCCTCTTTTAATTAGTTAGTTCCCCCTATAATCACTCACTTTTCAATCATTTCACTCACTCCTCAATCGACCACTGTGTGTGTATATATATATATATATATATATATATATATATATATATATATATATATATATTAATATAATATAATAAATTTAATATATATTATATACTAATATTAATAAAAGCTTAAAATTAGTATGTAGTAATATAAGATACCCATTCAATAATATATTATTATTAATATTATACAAATATATTTATTATTATATTTATATTTTCTTATTATGTACAATATAATTATGAAATTAGTAAATATATTGTACAGGTGATCTTGAATATACTAATTTATATTAATATATTAAAATCCAGAATTAAGTATACATTATTATATGTCAGTGCTTATATATTAAAATTTATTTTATTTTATATCATGTATTATTATATTACTATTTTCATTTTAAAATAATTATTTCGAGTGATTATCATTACCATAGTTGAATTGAATTAAATGTTATTTTATCACGATAATATTCATTCTACTTTTTAAACCAAACAATCATGAGGTAATAATATTTTTCACACATAAAATATAAATATCTTTTGTTTTCCCACAAAAGTATGTAGTACAAAGTAGAAAACAAAAAGGCTCCAAAAGAAAATCAAACAAGCATACAAAAAAAGTTTGACTCCTTTATATTGGTCAGCGTTATGTTTTGTCAATCGGTGAACAAAATTTCCTCTTTCAGCTTAAGCATTTTGTCCCGACAATGAAGAAGGAAAAAGAAAATATATATAATTCCATATAACTTAGAAAGTGGTGAAAGTCGAGTACTATGGCATAGAGCCAAAATGAGACAGATAAAGTTGAAATTGGAAGCGACACATATTATATACTCCTTATTATATAATAATAATAATATAATAATATATATAGTACATGCATACATAAAGGTGCATAGGAGATGATCTTCAGGAGGAGATTTGTTATCCAGATTTCCTTTATGAATCAAACAGTCTTTTCGAGTTCCAACATCGCCTTTTAAAGTCACACTCACTCATTATCACTTTTCAGCTGTGAATTTGCATTTTAAATCAAGTCACTAATCCTAATTAAAGCGACTAATTACAATTTGAAGATGAGCACCCCCGTTAACCCACGGAATTAAACCTAATACTTCAAAATTTCAAAGGTTTTGTTTCAGTAAGCTTTTTTTTAATAAATAAAATTGACAAAAGTTTTTGTTTGAAGTTCGTAGGAGTGTTGAGGTATTTTTGAGTATTGAATTGCTCGTGGTATTTATTGGATATAGCTTTTAGCAAAATCATATCAATGTAGAGTTGGATTTAGTTTCTACTATAGGAATCAAATCTGATTTCAAAGCAATCCAAAATCAAACAAAGGTTTTACTAAAATGATTAATTAATAATTAAAATATGTCGATTAAGCTAAATCCAATTAAATAGTGTACAAACATGTTTGGGCAAATACACCAACTTATCTAAACCCTAACCCAAAAAATCTAAAAATTCAGAAGAAAAAGAAAAGCAAGAACACGAAGAAAGAATTAACATGAACATCATGAACCCAATTAAATTCATAATAAAAGAAAATATGAAACTTACATATAACACACAGAATTTACATCTAAAGCTTGAAATTAAAGTAAAACTCCAATATTGAAGGTAAATTGGGCGAAAATTATACTAGATCTAAAAGTAATTCAGGGACAAACTTTCTCATTATTTTGTGGAAAAATAAGTCATTAAGGCTCATTTGGCAATATTTTTGGGATAGGATTAAGCCTTAATCACGACTTTTTTTTTTTTTCATTTGGGAATTGTGAGAGTACCCATGAAAAGGTGTGGGGCCAGAAAATAATGTTGTCGCCATATATATGGTGATAAATCCCATGTCCACCCTAATAATAAATATTACTAGTTAATTACATGGGTTGAAATTATGCAGGTTGAAATTATGCGAGAGCCACTCGATACGAATTGGATTACTATTCTTTCGGGTACAACAAAATTACCTCTATTATAAAAATCTTCTAAACGACATCAATCCGGCTACGATTTTTAAAAATTGGCCAAAGAAATTATCGGGTGCTCCAAACGCCGCCTAGGCGTCAGATCATTTTTTTTTTTTTTTTTTTTAATTTTTATGGTCTAAAACGACGTCGTTTTGGGCCTATTTGTTGATTATATTTGATTTTGTAATATATATTATAATATTTTTATTTGACTAATGAACTTATGGATATATGTTTTTTGAACTTTGAATCGAACAATAGCTTTAAACTTACTTTTAGTTTTGAATTATTATAAACTTTATTGTGGCAGCAGAGGCTCTTTTCTAAAAATCGCTTTAGGCGCCCGCCTAGGCGCTAGGCGCCACCAATCCGCCTACAATTTTTGAAAATCGGCCAAAGAAATCGTTGGGCGCCCAGGCGCCAGACCAGTTTTTTTTTTAAATATTTTCTGGCCTAAAACGACGTCATTTTTGAGCTTATTTTTTTGATTATTTTGATTTTGTAATGTATACTATGGTATTGTTATTTGACTAATGAACTTGGATTTTGATTGAACAATAGTTTTAAACTTGTGAATTGTAACTTGTGATCATTACTTTTAGTTTTGAATTGTCATAAATTTTATTGTCAATAGTATGTTGAACTATTAAATGGTTGGATGTAATTTTGTAAATTAGGGTATTTATTCTCAAATTCTAGGCTCCGCCTAGGCGTTCCTAGGCGCTAGGCACTGGCCTGGACGCCTAGCAGCCGCCTAGCAATTTTTAGAACACTGGGGTAGTATGTTGAACTATTATATGGTTGGATGTAATGTTGTAGATCAGGGTATTTAGACGTTTTAGGCGCTAGGCACTGGCCTGACGCCTAACAACCGCCTATCGATTTTTAGAACACTGAAAATTACATGATGTCATGGTATAAATAGGAGAACTCAACCAAACGCTAGCCATTCTTGTTTGTCCAAAACGAACACGTTAGTTTCTTGTCTGAATTCTTTCCCCCCTTTATCAGTGACCCTGTTTCATGGTCGAATTAGGAGGAAAATCTTAGTTAGGTTAAATCATTTTGTGTATTATGGGTTTATAAACTGTGTACTTGTATGAATGTTTGTTTGTGTTGTCTAAGGGCGTCAACTGTGAAAACTTGAGAATGCTGTCATGTCTTTTGTAATTATTTATAGAATCATAGTCCTGTTTCCCTCTCTATGATGTTTTGTTGATTTAATTTGATTTATTTGAGTTATTGTAGAATGTTGCAAAAATCCCACACATATCTGACCTTATGGATGTGTGTAGTTGCGTGAAGTATGTGCTGAAAAGGCAAGATTAAAAGTGATATCTAGTTATAACGTGGAGGTGAATTTGCAATATGCCCTAATTTCAGTTTTAAGTAGTTGACGAACAATTGTCACGTCATTTGTTTTGTTACTTACATTATCCTGTTTCTGATTTTGGGAGTTGGCTATACACATATGACAAAGTGAACCTCATTGTCATTTTCCAATTTTATTTATGCTCACTTGGGTCTGATGTAACATTATATGCAGTAGATGTTAAATATTGAAAAAATAACAATCGTGTTATTTTAAGTTAGTGCAATGTGTATTTTTGCATCTTTCATTGATAGTGTTTTGGCGATACTGTTTATAGAGACTGTAAGTCTGCAATGGGTGTGCTTAAAAAGAGATATTGATTTTGTATTGTTAGCATTATGCCACCCATTACAGTTGAAAATATTTGGAAGATTTTGTCTAGCTGATATGTACCTCCTCTATGAATATCTTATCAGCCTCCTCTCCTCAGCCTAGTCAAGATCATAAATGGAAGTCTCCTTCTATACCAAACCAAAGGAAGACCAAATATGTTTGCGGCTCTTGTATTCCAAATGACATGATTTTTGGTTTCGTATGCAACACTTAGTAACTAGTTGTAAGTGAGTTATTGTTATGTAGTTAGGTGTGTGCAAATGCCAACACAAATATACTAGAATACAAATAAGATGGTACAGTTAATTTAAGGTAGTTGCACATAGAAATTTGATAGTCTGTATTTGAATTTAAGGTATTTGAGCATGTAGAGTATTATATCATAAATAGTTTCTTAAATTAAGCCAAATAAT
>BMAC01000150.1:0-57623 GCA_014905375.1 Phtheirospermum japonicum | reverse complement strand
TTAGTATGTAAAATATAAATGCATACCTAACAGAATAAATTTAATTTTGAATTTCAATTGAAATTAAGTATGACATGAATGCTTTCAAAATTACGGTGTTTAGCAACATTTGCTTTCAGAGACAGTCTTTTTCCAAATCTATTGTTGTTGATGTCATAAAGTTCATTCCACTTAGTGTTGGGTTTGCACTTGGGTGTTTAGCAACATTTGCTTTCAGAGGCAGTATTTACGCGGTTTCTGAGATATTAACAAAACACATTATTTTATGAGATCAATTCAAATAAAAAAGTGTTGAATCGTAATAATATTTTATAAATAACATGTTGATAGCCAATAAAAGTAATATCAAATTATATTCTATTTTGAATTTTTGTATAATTTAATTAAATAAACTGATCAAATTTTTTTTTGAGAAAACGTGACAAATTTGATATTGTTAAATTCGAAATGAAAAAAAATAACAAAAAAAAAAGTTAAAAAACAACTCAAAATGAAAATCAAAATAACATATAAGTGATTATATATATTTTATATATATGTGTATATATATAATATTAATTCTTATTGTTTTAATATTAATTAGAGTATCTATTCTAATTATATTAATAAGATTCGTACATAATTAAAAGAGGAAACTAATCCAAGGTGACTTTTTAATTAAAAAAAAACCAAATCATAATAATATTAAATAAGGTATCTATCATAATTATATTATGAAAAATCCTACATAACTAAAAAAAAAATACACGAATACTTAAAATCCATACACAAAATTAAGTTGCTTTAGATATTATAAGATGATTTCAAAGTCAAAGCACCACATCCACTGCACACAGACTTAATGATAGATGAATCTTTCATAATCCAATTACTCAAAATGTTTCCACTACAAAATCCAAAATAGCCATTTTCATTTTTCAAACAAATGTTAAATAAAATCACAAGCAAAATACATTTCAACATACTACATTCACTCAAGACAGCAAAAAAATCCAGTTCACAGGTCTTGCACACTTAAACCTGCAACAGCAAACAAACCAAGAACAATAAACCAGAGCAAAATCAACAATGTGCTTTACCAGAAATAGAAAGTTTCCCATAATATAAAATCTAAAACTGTCAATATGGTATTGAGTAAAAACAAGAAACCTGGTGGAAGGGATTGCTTCAATTTGTCAGCTTTCTCAGTGTCAAAGACGCAGAGTGTGTACAGATACTTGGAGCACCTAACCTTGAACTTCACCTCATCTTTGCTTCTCTTGATTTTCACTGATTGAGCATCTTTTCTCCTAGCTGTGAGCAAAAAGTCCTTAATCTCGTGAATCTGCTTCGGCTGCAAATTAATTTACATAATCAATCGAACAAATATCGCTTAGAATAACAACTAGTTCGAATAAAAGCTAATTGGATAACATTTTCGCAGATTGATAGTACATTCAAACTCGTTCATAAGCAAATAAACACTACATTTGACGGGAAATTGAGCTTCTAATGTGAAAACCTAAAATAAAATCTTTTCCTGGAAATAAAAATGGCAGGAGTGAACGTCACAGCAGATGATGAAACGAAAACGTGAACAAATTGAAGCGTTTTGAGATGAGTTGAAGAGAAAGTACCATTTTTTGGCGGATGCTGGAGAAGAAGAGTGTGCCAACTTCGAAACCCTAATTTTGAGACGCCGACGACTTGCGTGGAGCATTATATATGGCCCAATACGTAATTAATAAAAAACCTAATGGGCCTGTGGGTTTCTCAAGGCCCGTTTGAATTTGTATTTTGTTTGTTTATGTCCATGTGTTGGTGTGGACTTGTGGTTTGCTTTTTTTTATTTATTTTTTTTTTTAATTCTTTTGATGCACAAAATCAGTTCCTTCAAAGAAAGAGAATTATACATCAATTCAAAAATTGATATAAAAATTAAATATATTGAAATCTTGAAGAAATTTCGGAGCCAACCAAGACTGAACGGGTTGCGAATAATTTTTTCAAACTTCAAACCAAATTTAACAATACAGATGTCAAAACAAAAAATTATTCGAACAAAAAACAAGAAATACTTTGCTCTTATATTTTTTCTATCTCAACTGTTCATTGTTTGCTATATATGTGGAGACTTAGGGTTTGCTAAGAGAAAGGAAGTCAGGCTAAAGACTTTTTTAATTGTAAATAACTGAAGAAAATTGTCGAAATATTAAATTATATATTTGTGTTTTTTTAATGTGTGTGTAATCTTTTTTATATTTATGAGTGTGGTTAGTAATTGAGATAAATAAGGGTGTGTTGAAATTATATAAAGACACATATGATATTTCATTAAGTAATATTTTTGTAAATAAATACGACTAGCAAAGACGAGGTACGGATATAATTTGAACCTATTTTAATCGATACAAGATCAAAATATTATTGAAACTGTACCTTGACCCAAGTCTTATTGGGTTCAATTTATAAGTCCATCACGAGCTGGACTTCGGTCCATTTAAGGGAAGCTAACAACGGTACGTCACGTTGAGAATATACTGTAATAATTAATCTTGTTTTTAGATTAAACAAACAATGACTTTGTAATAATAAATATAAATAAAATTGACTTGTGCCGGACCAAAATCAGGCATAGACCATAATTATATTACTCGTTGGGCAAGATGCCAAGATATAATTTTATTATTATTATTTTTTTTTTATCCACGAAACAATCCACAGCTCAAGCAAATTTCATGTACAATTTTAGAATACAAGTAACCATTTTCACAAGATTTTATTATATATTGAATATTATAGTGGAGCACTTTAGAACCAATAAATAAATACAAGACATCATCATGATGTTGCTTTAGTAATGTCTCTTATCCTCCCCAGTTGGTTGTAATATTATGGCTCATAAAGGCCACAACAATTTGTTCCATTACAAGAAGAAAACACCATTCAGTTATTAATTAACTGGTAGGAATTTGTCCCCTTCTTGTTCAACCTTATATTTAACCCGACACTGACATTTTACAAGGATAATAGAAACTAGGCTTCAAGTTTGACTTGATCACCAAACTAAAAAAAAAAAAAGTCTTTCAATGTATTAGTTGCATCATATAAAAAATAAATATACATCAGTGTATAAATATAAACATATCATATTACAGTTAAAAGTATATGAAAATGCATCATGTTAGGTGATTCGTATAATTTGTAGCTTTTCAAAATGCAATTTTGGACAAAGTTAAAGTTTTAGTGATAGGGATATCACATCCATTTTGCACACATCTTTCCAACAATGGTTCTTTCCGAAAACATGAGGCCTTAGATCACATTGCTTGGGTAGACAATTTTAGGGAAATAATAGCCTAGGATTATATTTGATTGTGAAGGTTAGTGGAGACCTTCATAAGTGTCCTTCATCTCTTTCAAAACTATCCACTTCAATCAATAAATATTTTTTCTTATGGATCTTTTTCTTTTTTTCTTTGGTAACATGCCTTGGAGAATGGAGGAGATGAGAATGGGAATTGAAATGGACATTTGCTTTGAAAATAGATCAAACTATACATTCTCAAACTATAACTATACATTTGAGTGTTACTCTGGAATTAAAAACTAAAACTATACATTTGAGAATTTACATGCATTAGTAAAAAAATATAGTATTTTACCAAGGGATAATTCAGAGAAATATTGCATCACAATTTTGGAGGGCAATACCGACAGACATATCTTACCAAGAGCATTGTCGAGGATCAATACCTTCACCAATAACCCTTTCGAAAATGCGGCGCCAATATTTACTGCTATTATTATCGAAAAATTTTCTAGGGCAAATGTACCGAGTCTATTTCCCACTCAAGAAAATCGAGGGCTAAAATCCCTTCGAAGAAATCCAAGGGGATTGATTCCCATCAGTTTTTTTAAATTAAAAAAAATCAAATAATTATTTAAAAAATATAATTGCGTAAAAATAAACAATATCATACCCCTTCCGATTCTTAATAAATGACATTTTGGCTTGAGATGAGAGAATTAATAATTGTGTAATCTGACTAAGTTGCCCCAAATAATCAATTTCTTAAATATGTATAATTATCTTTTACATAAAAAAAACTCTTATTTCTCTCTCTCTCATACTTACGTATTTTTTAATACCTATCCTTCACAAAATATTATTAATAAGTTAAAAATAAAAAATTTATTAAGATTGTGATAGGGATAAAATAGACAGAAAATGTGATAAATATCTTAAACATCATTTATTTAGAAAACTAAAAAAGAGTGTACAACGTCACTTAATTAGGAACGGAGGGAGTAAGTATCATTTTAGGCACCTAAGATGATTTAACTCAAATTTTACTAGAAAAATATCACAGAGCATGTACGTATTTACACGTGTCGTGTAATTCAATTAACAATATCCACGATACCAGCGAGCGACTTTTCTATTGGATACGTAAAGTAACGAATGTTGTTATTTTTGTGAAGGTACCACGAGGTGGGTTTCGTTATTTTAGAAACACGAGAAATAGTAATTGATCGATAAATATAATTTTTTCTTTCTTCTAATGTTCTAATATAAAGAAATCGAGGGGACTAAAATCCCCTCGGGTTTTTTCGAGGAGATTTGATTTGCCTCGTTTTTTTTAAATTAAGAAAAATTTGAAAAATTATTTAAAAATATAATTGTATAAAAATAAACAATATCATATCATTTTAGGAACTTAAGATGATTTTAACCCGTTTTACTAGATAAATATCACCAAGCATGTACATATTTACACGTGTCGTGTAATTCGATCAACAACATCCACGATACGAGCGATCGACTTGTTCCATTTGAAACGTAAAGTAACAAAGCGTCGTTATTTTTAAAAAAGTATCACGAGATGGGTTTCGCTGTTTTAGAAACACGAGAAATAATTATTGATTGGTAAATACATTTTTTTTTCTTTTTTTTAATATAAAAAAATCGAGGGGACTAAAATCCCCTTGAAGAAACCTGAGGGAAATGTGGATTTGATTCCCCTCATTTTTTTTTAAATTTAAAAATAAATCAAATAATTAATAAAAAAATATAATTGAGTAAAAATAAACATATCATATCATTTTATGCACGTAAGATGATTTAACCGGGTTTTAAAGAAAAATATTAACGAGTATATACGTATTTAGACGTGTCGTGTAATTCGATCAACAGTATCCATGACACCAGTGATCGAATTGTTCCATTGAAAATTTAAAGTAACGAAGAGTCGTTATTTTTGTGAAGGTACCACAAGGTGGGTTTCGTTATTTTAGAAACACGAGAAATAGTAATTGATCGCTAAATATACCTTTTCTTTTCTTTTTTTAATATAAAAAAAATGAGCTGACTAATCGGAAGAACCCGAGGGGAATGGAATCGGTTTTCTCTGAAGGGATTTGATTCCCCTCGATTTTTTAAATTTATAAAAAATTAAAAAATTATTTAAAAAATATAATTGCGTAAAAATAAATCATATCATATCACTTTAGGCACGTAAGATGATTTTAACTCAAATTTTATTAGAAAAACCTCAACCAGCATGTGTGTATTTACAAGTGTCATGTAATTCGATCAAAAGTATCCACGATACGAACGATCGGCTTGTTCCATTGGAAACGTAAAGTAATCGTCGTTATTTTTGTGAAGGTATCACGAGGTGGATTTCGTTGTTTTAAAAACACGAGAAATAGTAATTGATCGGTAAATACACTTTTTCTATATTTTTAATATGAAAAACTGAGGGAACTAAAATCCCCTCGAAAAAACCCAAGGGGGATTGAATCCCTCGGTCCCAGCCCTAAAAATAGCAGCGGAAGGCTCCTGTTGCTTTCATTTTGCAGAAAGAACAACAACAAAAGCTCAGATTCTCCAGTCGTCGATTCGTCGCCCGTGCGCCACGAGACGCTTCTCCAACTGTCGCCCGTGCGTCCAGCCCGCCGATTCTCCTGCCGTCGCCGCTTCTCAAGGCAAGCTGTTTTCTTGTTGTTTTCCCTTTTTATTGTAATTGATATAATTTTAAGGTTAATTTTAGGTTTAGTTTTAGGGTTTGAATTAGGAATAATTTAAAGGTTTAATTTATATTAGAGAATATATAGAGTTAGTTTTAGGATTTAATATATAATTAGGATATAAACTAAGGTTTGTTATATAATCTGAGTTTAATTAGGGGTTTTGCGTTTAATTATGCAATCAGGGTTTAACATGGGGTTCAATTTATTCATTTATAAATTGAGTTTGATTATATATATTTGAATTAAGTTAGTGTTAATTAGGTCGTTAGTACTCATTTAGTGTGCAATTATACAATTAGGGTTTAATTTGTGATTATTTATAAATGGGGTTCGATTATATACATTTTACCCCTCGAAAAAACCGAAGGCAATAATGCTCTCGGAAAAACCGAGGGCAACTCTACCTTCGGTTTTTCCGAGGGCAATGCTACTCTCGGTTTTTTCTGAGGGGACAATGCTCTCAATTTTCTCGAGGGCAAAGATTCAAGTTCACGGGATTTAACGAAAAAATGATCTTTCGATAATCTCCTCGTAAAATTATCGAAGGCATATTTCCCCTCGATAAATTTTATTGAGTAGGGTTTGCTCTCAGTTTTGACCTCAATAAATTGATTATTGATTTTTTTTCTTGTTATTATCGAGGTATTTCCCTCTCGGTAAACCTTTTTTTTTTGTAGTGTCACGTGAAAGATAAAATGAACATTTTCCTTTAAAATAGATCAAACGCACTTGAGTTTTAAAAAACTTAGTATAGATTTAGAAAAGGCATATTCAAATTGAAAACATACAAGACACTAATAGATTAATCTAAGATTTTTAAATTTTGTCAGTATTATCAATTGAAATGGTCATACATGACTTGAATATATTAGTATTTTTTTTTTAGTTTCCTCCATATAATACTTATTCTTTTCTCATTCTTATATGATTTGGTGCAAACCTAAAGGCAAATGATATTTCAATCCAATCTTGAGATATTTCTTTACCCCATGTTACCATATAGGCACCAAATATATATATATATATATATATATAGCATATTAGTATATATATATATATATATATATAGTTTAATTAAAAAAAACTCACAACATTTTCAAACGTTTCAATTAGTTACATGAATGAATTGAAAACTTGAGTTTGAATAATAATATTTTTACACCCCTTATCAGTTACAAAACTAAGGGCAACACTCTTGTTAGGCTGGACTAACAGATCATTCGTTAAACTAAAATTTCATATTAATACATTATAGTGCAATAATCAATACATTATAATAAAAAACCAATACATTATAGTACAAAAACATTACAGTACAAAATTCAATACATCATAGCACGGGTCAGAGATTTATGAAAAACTAATACTTTACAGTAAAAAAATAATACATCACAATACAAAAACTAATATATTATAATAGCAGGTCAGATGGCCTAACGAGTCATAACCCGTTAATCTGGCCTAACACAAGTGTTATCTCAAATCTAATTGTGTGTCTATTTTGCTCCTACTAGATTTTCCGCATCTCCAATTCATCGAATATAAATCTATAGGCCCCAATAAATGATGACTATCACTTTTGAGCCCGCCAATATTAGGCAAAACCAAATGACACAAAATTATTATACAAAAGATATAGTGCCCATAATACGAGTGTGTGACTGTGTTAGCATTATTCAAAATCGCTACGTGTGTAATAAATCTTGTCTAAAACTTAAGTATCTAGTGGTCCAATGGCCAACCTAAATCATTATATCAAATCCACACGTTACGAAAAATGAAACCAATAAAATGATCAAAGCCAAAAATATTACTATCTTGAAACTTGAAAGACATATCACTCATTTAAAAATAGCTTTGTAGTGAACTTAGTAAACACCATAATGAGGGTGGTTTGGAGTCTGTATTGTAGATTGTTAACTAGTATCCACTGTGATTTACATATACAATAATAGTAATATATAGGATCATTATAAAAGCAAACAAAAAAAAAAGCCCAATAGAATATGGGATACTAACTCTATTAGGATCATTATAAAAGCAAACAAAAAAAAAAAGCCCAATAGAATATGAGATATTAACACACGAGTTGAGAATATGATATTTTTTAATTTTTTTTAATATATTAATAAAATTGTTAAGAAATTAACTAAACATTAAAATATAAAATTATTTAATAATTATAATAATTAATAAATAAATTAGATATATTAATGTTTGACAAATTTTTTAAGTTGTGACATTATTGTGTGGAAATTATTGAAACTTTTTTTAGTTTTTAGGATAAAAAAGTGGGGATAAAAATCCAATCCCAAGTCCATGTCAGATGTAGTAGTTTGTATAAACTTCAAATCATGATGAACTGAAAGATTTTAAAGCCGAATCCGTGGCTGAAATTAAATCATAGGAATTAAAATAAGAGCATGAAATTATGAATAAGTTCTTTCCAAAAGTATATGGACCAAAAATGACTAATCTATATTCGATCTGAAAGCAACGCAACAGTATCATTAGACATGTTACTGATATATGAATTGTCTTTGTCCATACCATTACGTCCATATCTATAATCTAAATTGGTTCGTTTATCTAAAAGACAAATTGTATCTGTTTTTCCTTTGTTTCTTTACACACACATTTCGGGTATTATTAATTAATATGAATTTAATTATAAATTGCTTAAATATTACATATTTAAAAAGTTTGAAATTTTGGGTTGGGACATCAATCACAAACGCGTCTCGCCCATTAAAATAATTTAATAAAATTCAAAAATCAGAACGCAGGTGTCAAACGCGTTCCGAACTGTTTTATTTTTAAAAAAAATTACGGGACTGTTTTGAAAGGAAAAAAAGAGTAGCAGGGATCGGGACGCGGGTGTCAAACACGTCCCAGGTGGATTTTATAAAAGGAAAATTCTGACCGGGACGCCAATCACAAACGCGTCCCGGATATCTTTTATTTTTTTAATTCGGCCCAATAATTTTGTTTTTGTTTTCAATTTGGCCCAATTCTTTGCATTTTTATAATTTGTTATTTCTAAATAAATAAACATATTTATTTATTTAAGGTTTTTTTTTTCTTTTTATAATTTGTTATTACTAAAATAAACATATTTATTTATTTAGGATTTTTTCTTTTTATAATTTATTTAAAAACTTTATTAGGAAAAATAAATAAACATATCTGTTATTATCGATTTTGCTATAAAACCAGCTGTTGGTTCCATAAGACGGAACCAATTGCCTAGCTGGCGTTTACGTGGCAAAAGGAAATGTGCCATTTTAGATAAAATAAATTTTGCCACAAATAAAATATTCATTCTCTCTCTCCTTATCCCGTTTTCGGATCTTCGACCCCTCTCCCCTGGCTCTCTTTCTCCCTTAATTTTCACGGACAATTGCTTGCCTCCTCTCTTTCTCTCGCTCTAACTTGCACACAAAACCAACCGACAACCATCTACGAGCTGCCGACGAACACGAGTTTTCACCAAGAATTTAACTAGGGTTCCTAAGGTTCGATTTTCTCCCTTTTTAATTTTAAGGTTTTTGTTTACTATTTTTCGTTGTACCTAGGGTTCGAATTTTTTAGGGGTTTGTTTTGATTTTTTTATCCTACCTTCGTTTGATTTTTCTCCTTTTCTCTCTCAATATATTTATGAGCATAATTTTTTTTTTCTGGTTTTATAGCAAAACCGCAAGTAAGTAGTAACTCTATAACTAAAATTCAAAATACATTATCATATTAATTGCCTCATTTAAACAATATATATAGTAAATTAAAATGAGGGATTTCTGGATGGACAAAATATAATAGGATCACGCTTAAATTAGCAAGTGAGCTCCGAGATGTTATTTTTTAAACCCATGATCAAAATGAATTTCATTAATTAGAACAAACTTGCATCTGGAAATCATGAGTAAAAACAACTGCAAGTAGATAATTAATCTATACAAATAAACAAAAAAAATTAACTTGAGATGGAGCTAACTTATTTGTTGAAAGGAAATATCACAACGAGTATTTTAGATAGAACACGTATTAATGGTCACAATAGTGTTCGGTTTGCTTTTATTCCTATGGTTTGTCTGCCTTTGCTTATATTTGTTGGTCTTATAATGCGTGTGTGAATTTTTTGATTTATAACTTTATTATAATTTTTTCAACTAAACATGATTATTATTTTTTAACACAGGCATGGACGTGATTCCGCAAGTAGATTTTGTAATCTTGCCTAAATTAGGTCTACAATTTCAGTCGTGGGAAGAGGCTCGTGAATACTATAATAAGTATGCTAAAAAAGCAGGCTTTAGCATGCGTATTGATAACAGTGGGAAAAAAAAAAAACAGATGAGGTTGTGTGGAAGATGTTCACTTGTTCTAAGGAAGGGAAGACAAATGAATCGCATCGGAATAAGTGCAGTGGACAAACTACAAAACGGAGAAGGGGGGAGGCACGATGTGGCTGTGAAGCTCAAATGAGCGTTTGTAAAGTCAATGAGGTTGGGGAGGTGAAAAATTTCATAGAAAGCATAATCATGTACTCGCTAATCCTAGTAAGACGCACTTTCTTAGATCTCATCGACGTGTATTAGCTACTAAAAGCACTTGCCGAAGAGCTCTCAGAAGCGAACATTCCAAAATGTCAACAAGTTAAATTGTTTGAGATTGGTTCCGGGGGGCCCTCTATGATGGGGTGTTTGGAGAAATATATTAGAAACAAAGAAACGGCGCGTAAATTTTTTTTAAGTGGGCATGATGCACAAACATTAATTCACCAATTTGAGATGGAAAAGGAGAGAAATGAAAATTTTTACTACGTTTATGAGACGGATGATAAATATGTTTTCGTTCGAGATTTCTTGGCTGATAGTGAATCAAGAAATTCATATGCATCGTTTGGTAGTGTAGTTGAATTTGACACCACATACAACACAAATAAATATGGAATGGTGTTCGCTCCTTTTGTTGGTGTCAATCATCATAGGAGAACTACTTTATTTGGTTGTGTAATACTCAGTGTCGAGAAGACATAATCTTTTATTTGGTTGTTCTCTACATTTCTAGAAGCAATGACAAACCAACCACATCCCGAAGTCATTATCACTGATCAGGATTCTACCATATCACTTGTTGTGGCTGAGGTGTTTCGGAACACTATGCATCGTTATTGTATTTGGCATATCCTGAACAAGTTTCCTGAGAAGCTCGGTCCTGTTCTTCATAATATGCACTATCATTCTTTATTTTGGATTATTAATGACTCAGAGACTCTTAATGAGTTTGAGTGTAGGTGGAGTTTGTTGGTGAGCGAGTCGCAGTTCAGTGGTAATGAATGGTTATCAAAATTGTATGATATTCGAGATCGTTGGGTTCCTGCCTATGTGAATGGTGTCTTTGCCGCTGGTATGTTTAGAAACCAATGCGCCGAGAGTAAATCATGCATTTTTTAAAAGATATGTGAGTAGAAAATGCTCATTGAATGCCCTCTTCACTCACTTTAGCAGGGCTCTAGAGCATCAGAGGCATGAAGAGTTGATGGGTTGTCACATTGATCTAAATGAAAAGCTAAGGATCAACACCTCATTTGCAATGGGAAGACAAATGTCCGAGATCTATATAAAGGTGATGTTTTTGTTGTTCCAAGAGGAGTTTGAAAAAAGTGCAAGCTATGTATGTAAAATGATCTCACGTTCCAATGATTGTCGAATTTATGAGGTTCGGCGATTTGATAATGAAATGACTACTCAACGCCAATGGCATTTGAGATATGATGTGTTTGGGGATCTTGTAACTTGTAAACATTTTGAGTTTGAAGGGTATCTTTGTCGGCATATGCTATGTTGGATGAGGGCGGAATAGGTAATGTTAGTACCCGAAAAGTACATTAAACAAAGGTGGACGAAGAATGCGAAGAGTAACACTATTTATGATAAACCACCTAATTTAACTGAAACTAATTTTGCCCAAGGTAGACGTGGAGCATTGATGCTAGTTGCACAAACGCTCGTAGATGATGCATCGTTGACCGAGGCGCGAAGTAATTTTTTTATGGAAAAGCTCCAAGATTTGATGTATGAGATTGGTAACATTGATGAAGAGGAATGCACGATGAATCGATTGAGTAGAAGCCAAATTCAGGATGAGATGTTCATATGCGACCCTGAGTCTGTACGGACTAAAGGTAAACGCCTACAGTCAGGGAAAGAGAAAAGCATGTCTCAGAGTACTCGGGTTTGTAGTTTTTGTCGTCGAAGCGGCCATGATAAGCGCAATTGTCCAAACTTGATGGTGTAGTTCATGTTATTGCGAAAACTGAAAGATCATATTTTTTTTGTTGATTTTGGTGGTCTTTGGTGATGATTCTGGTGATTTTTGGTGGTCTTTGTGGACTTTGGGTGTCAATTATCCTGACTTGATGGTGTAGTTTATTCTTTTTTTGTATGCACCTTGTCTGTTGAATTGCACCTTGTCTTGTTTTCTAATGTGTTGGCAGATTTTCCTTCATATCTTATTCTTACTCTGCTTTATTGCTTTCTCAATTTTTTATTTTTTTTCTGTTTGTGCACCATTTTACCTGCTCTGTTTTGTAATAAGGTTCATGGCTATTACATTTTTAAATGGACCTCTTGATTTGAATAAATACCTTTTAAATTAAGGGATAATTATAAAAGCTCTCCTGATGTTTGGGTTATTTACAGAAAACCAAAAACAAGTTACAAAATTACAAAAGACCCTCGAGGTTTGTTTCAGTCTTAATTTTAGGGATAATCGGAATATTTCTATAAATATAGTATTCTTTTTAAAGGAAAGTGAACATGTTGTAATATTTCTATGTTAGAGTCGTATATCTTGGTCTAAATTTGTTTAGAACTATCTTGATGGTGGTGTGAGTTTAGTGTTTAACCGAAGTGTTTGTTACGAATAAATAAAATGTTTAAAGTAATAAAACTTCACTCCCAGCACTTATGAAAAAGATGTTTATTTTTATTTTTGACTTTGTTATTCTCACAGTTAGTTAGATGCTACCATATTATAAGTACTGCTTTGTTAGTTTATGATACAAATAAGGAGTTCAGCTTGGTTACTACTACACTGAAAATAGAATATTGTCATAAACAAAACCTGATTCGATTCTCAGCTACTTATTAAATAATCAAGTGATAATATACTGGAGTTTCTCTAGTATCATCAGTACTTTTGCATCAATGGAGGAAAACAAAAAACAAATCCTGCATGGAGAATGCCCAAGAAAGCTCAACTTGAATGTGCAAAACAAAGCTATCATCGAAAGACACTAGACTCTGTTTTGTTTTGTTAGAAATTATATTGAACCAAGAAGATTTAGAATAGAGGAAAAATTATAAGACTCTTGAAAATTACACAATCTTCATTTCTAAAAAGTACATGAATGGTCATTAAGAAGCTACATAATTAAACAACAACTCCGCTTTCTTGTAATCTCACGTCTCATTGCCACCATCTCGTATCTCATTCGATCCACCTTGTCGGACAAAGTAACCAATTCTTGGTTCATCTTTCGGACCTCTACAATTTCCATGTCAATTCTATCACCATGCCTTTTACTTTGAATCTCGTCATCCCACATAAACCTCGTGCATAGTTTCCCATCATCCTAAAGATATATAGATTTAAAAATTGAAAATAATTAGTATCTAAGAACAAAAAAACTTATTAACATAATCTCAATTCAGTTTATACCTTTATAGCGGTGCATCGCCAAAATCTTCGATAAGGATTCTTGTCGGTTTTTAATATCCGCATTTTCATATATGACCCATAATCGCATTTCACTTCAGATTTCTCAATATTCACACTTGATGACGACATTGGACTTGAATTCAAAGAACTTAGCAGCCCTGTTTCATTATCAAATATGCAACATACACTATAGTATCTCAAATCACATACAAATACAAACTCAAACAAATATAAAATATACATCAAAATAAATAATGGAGTTACAACAAAAACTGAACAGAAGCCCCAAAATATCAAACCAAAACTTAAAGAAATTAGTCGAACACTAGGTAAAACAAAACATTGAACCCAACGCAATTTAAAATTGGGTCAAGCCCTCAGAAAATTGTACTCTAGATCTGAATCTGGCATCTCATTTTTTTTAAATCACTACTATGCAGAGCTAGGAAAGATCTCAAGCTAAAGGAAAAAAAAATTATGCTCATAAAAGAACTACGAGAGAAAATGGGAAAATCAAACGAAGACAGACGAAAAAAATCAAACCAAACCCCTCAAAAATTCGAACCCTAAGTACAACGGAAAATAGTAAACAAAAACCCTAAAATTAAAATGGGAGAAAATTGAACCTTAGGAATCCTAGTTAGATTCTTGGTGAAAACTCGCGTTCGTCGGCAACTCGTAGATGGTTGTCGGTTGGTTTTGAGTGCAAGTTAGAGCGAGAGAAAGAGAGGAGGCAAGCAATTGCCTGTGAAAATTAAGGGAGAAAGAGAGCCAGCGGAGAGGGGCCGGAGATCCGAAAACGGGATAAGGAGAGAGAGAATGAATATTTTGTTTGTGGCAATTTTTTTTATTATCTAAAATGGCACCTTTCCTTTTGCCACGTAAGCGCCATCTGGACAGTTGGTTCCGTTTTATGGAACCAACAGCTGGTTTTATAGAAAAACCGCTATTATTATAAGTGCATATAATAATAAATAATGTCTTAAAATTACAAGAAATCTAATTTTAAAATTAAAATACAATAAGATTAAAATATAATAAGAAATAAGATTAAAATAACAATTTAGTAATTTGATATTACATATGTGATCACATTCGTAATGGAGGATTTCTAATGAGATTGTGGTATTGACAAACGCAATTCAAATAACTTTTATTGAATACCCATCAAATCGAATAAAAGTTCTCCATGTTTTAGATATGCTGCAGTAAACTCAGTATCGCCTGCCACGTCGTTCTAAAAACGTACTAGCCATTCCGCCGCTTGCACTTTGTTGGTATCATGATCCCAAGTACAATGATCATTTCCCAACATCATATGAAAATGCCTGTATCATTTTTCCAGAATTTGAACTCGCGCGGTTATGTCGTCCATTGCGAAGTCTTTCCCGAACGCAACATTGATTTTGTCCAACAAGATCCACGTGATATTGTTGTGTAATCCTCTTTTGGGATAGTAGAAACCATTGAGCTTACTCTCACGGAGGTTGTCAACCAGCTTAGTATCCATATGGATGCTCCACTCAGTTAAATTTCTATCGTAGAAAAAGGAATCTTCTTCGAAATCAGAATTTGGTACATTAGGCTGATGTGAACTCATTTTTTTCTTTTTATTTTAGGAATACCTAGATGGTGGAGAAAACCAAAAGTGTAAGTGAATTGTGCCTAAGAAATCTAGTCCAATATTCAAAATTTATAGATGAGTTACAATTTCACAAGACTGTTGTATTCAATGTGTAGTCTTTGTCACAACTATAGATGAAAACATAATGCTTAATGTGTAATCTTGTCACAAAGAAAGTTAAAAAAGTATGGAATAGTGTCTAGTATTTTCAAAGCAAAAGTCGAAAAAACCATTGATTAATGTGTAGTCTTGTCACCAGCAAGGTTGGATAAATATTAAATAAATAATTTTATTAAATAAAGAAAAAATAAAAGATTACACATTCAAAGATTATAGAATTTGAAATAGTTGCACACTGAAACCGAGGTCATCCCATTCCCATCTTATTAGAGCGTCTTTAGCCCAAGGTCATTTGATTAAATAAAAAATAATAAATATTACAAATTCAAACATTACAAATTAAACATAGTACATAGTTTCACACTAAAACTAAGGTCATTCTGATCTCATTTAATACACATTTGAGTACTAATACCTTGAGAATGCATCAATTGAAAGTTGCTTCCATCTTCTTCCACGATGGTGGCACGTCATACAAATAATATCCACGTGATTCATCATCACCGTATTCCTTTATTAAAAAAAAGTTAGTAATTTAAACGAAACCAACACAAACCACATAATTATTTGTAAACAGATGTGTAGACTTTACATAGGCTGGAGAGACATTATTATTGATAGTGGTATCAATATAGATCAATCCACGTTCTTCATCCAAAAAAACTCCATCCTCATAAAGTATTTCTTTACACCAATCGTACCTCATGTCCATTTCTTTGATCCTGTCACGAATTTCAGGAAAAGTAGGTGAAATCATGAAACGACTCTAGAGTAGACTTTTTACCTGCGGGGCTCAAGATCACATATGCTTTTTTGCACATCTTTCAACACTTTATTTCTGAGCAATGAAAAATTCCAAAATAACTTGTTCCATCTCCATGTTCCATGAGGTGAGTGCAGGATCATAGTAATCATTGTGTATTTTTAGTACATCTGGATGATTTTCATCAAAGTTAGCCATATTAGCTGGTATAGTTTATATTTTTTGGTAGGTTTTTCTATGTGTACATATATATAGATGCGTAATATAATTATGAAGTGTGCATATTAGTCTCAGTGTGCATAAAAATACATTGCATTTCATTATTGTACTTGCTTGAAACGTCTTCTCATGTCCATCATTGTGTTAGAATACGTGCACTAATTATTGTAGTCAGATTTGTCAGTGTTTTGTATTGGTGATAAGACAACACAAACACGGGAGAGCATTGAAATATGTGACATTGCAATCAAATTTGTCAATTGAGAAACAGTAAAAATGCAACACACACATAGAAAAAGAAATTTAAAAAAAAATGAAATGCAACTTTGCAAACTACTATTGATGTGCCATTGTGTTGTCTATTCACTTGAATAATTGCACAACTCGTATTTTGATGAATTGTGTTGTCTTGTCATCCGGTACAATATGTTACAGAACACTAAAAATTACTGTCCATACACACATCAATGAAATGCAGCTTTGCCAACTACTATTGCTTTGTCATTGTGTTGTCTACTCACTTGAATAATTGCACAACTCATATTTTAATCGATTAGTAACTTATCTGATAGTTTCTCCTTGCTATAAATACGTTGTGGAACAAATAATGGACAATTAATAAGCAAATAGATATCAATTACTTCATATCTTATTTGAGAAAAAGCTAATGACAGATCACTTTAACGACACAGATGGTCCTCCTACACTTCGGGTCAAAACACTCGATTATGACTGTGAAGGAAACACTAAGTAGACACTCACTAGATATGAACTTCTACTGGAATTCCTAATCACCAAAAAAGATATTCGAGGATGGAATCCAAATGAAGGACCGTTACCAGATAACCGAGTGAAGGAAGTCAAGGATTTACTTAATTGCTACCTAAAAAATGAACGTGCCATTTCCGAAGCTGGC
Organism: Phtheirospermum japonicum; assembly: GCA_014905375.1. NCBI lineage: Eukaryota > Viridiplantae > Streptophyta > Magnoliopsida > Lamiales > Orobanchaceae > Phtheirospermum > Phtheirospermum japonicum. Next base: position 40,244 of record BMAC01000150.1, on the reverse strand, counting down.
ATCAAAGCCAGGACTGTCAAACTTCAAAGCCGGTTCAGGTTCTTCAAAAAACTGATTCGGACCCCTGGTACAGTTTTGAACGGGAATGTGAAAATGGTCTTTGGTGATCAAAACATCCAAAAGAAGTTTATGCCTGTAAGTTCTACACTCCCTTTTAAATTATTACAAGTAATTTGAATCTTTCATTATTATTCTAACTTGTTGTAATGAATACAAGATTGTCCAATCAAAAGTTATTGCAACGGTTTTGATGAGGAGCCCTTGCTCACAAAAATGGAAGTACTTTTCAAAGATGTGTATCCAACTGGAAGATCTATGAGTGGAAGTACTGTTGAACATTTCATGTTGTTTTACCGACACTGCTCTATCTGTTTGGATTGAGTTTGTTGTTTCGTGGTGTAATGTTTTTATGGTGTGTTATATTTTATTTCGCCCAAATCACTTTTGCTACTGGCTCGAAAGATTGTAATTTTAATGTTTTTATTTAATGGTTGTTTGTTTGCTTTATATATTTGATAACTACTGAGCGATAGAAAATAGAAAGTGAACCACGCACTAGAAAACTTCAACAATGAATTACACAATACCAAAATAGTATCGCATATGTGACCCCGTGTCACACCGCTTTCAACATTTGTTCTTACGTAGGTCATGATTATGTCCTCGTGGGGGGGGGGGGGGGGGGGGGTCCTAAATCGGCACTTTCGTCTTCATCCGCATATAAACCCCAACTCCAATGTGCACGATCTGCATTTTTAGTGGGAATTAGCATGGAAGTGGGCGTCGTCTGGAAGTGTGGCCACGGAAAGTCCATGTCACATGCAACTGCCAAGTTATGGAACCTACTACTTCCACCAGTCTGAAGAAGATCGGTGAACGACTGCCCAACTAATGAAGGGGTATAAATCTCGAGTGCAGATGGTCCAAATGTAGGAACGTAATCACCTCCCTCGTTATACGATGATTGACCAAAAAGATCTATATTCAACTTAGAAAAAAACTTATTATTTTAATATTAATCGTAAGGAAGTAACACAAAAAATAGTTATTAACAAATCACATATTTTTGTACTTTTTTTTACGATATTTTTGCATCTCATTAGTGCATGATTTGCTTGTATTTATATGGTATTGGAGTCCACTTGACATATTTTGCATCATTTTAGGTTTTGTAGTGTTTTCTTTATTTTTAATAGTTTTTCTTATATTTTATAGGTTTTTTTTATTAGTTTTTGTTTTGAAGGTCAGCTTTGGTCAAAGTGGGCCCGAGATGAGGTCGGAAGATGATTCAAACACGAGGAATTTATTTCTAATCCTCGACATATCTTTGGTACGAGGATCGACCGGAAATGACGAGAAATGTGGCCATATTCATTGTCGCCTCACGCATTCACTCGGTGGATATAGCAGTTGTCGTAATACAGGCATAACTATAAAACCACTAGTGCCATTTGCCTTCACCGTATATTATTGGAAATCTGATAGACAGCTCTAAAACTTTTGTGTTTATAACAATCCCAAATTCTGAGGTTAAGAATGGTAAAAAACAGTTTTAAGTGGAACAGTGTGCCGTGGCCTCGCTTGTGGGAGGTCTTGGGGTGGAGCTAATAACTCTCGGAAGAAAATTTTAATCGGCACAAATCAAAAGCCAAATGAAAGACAAGAGGAAGGGATAAATTTTATATGAAGACACTGATGGCTGATTTCGTGTATTTTTTTGCCTATCGACCACAGAAATTAATCGACTGACTGAGGGTTCTGGAATGTTGCAGCCAAGCAGTCGATCGACTGCCATGCCAGCCGATCGACTGCAACACTGAGGTTGTGTGATTTTGGTAGAAAAAAGACCATTTTTCCCTTAATCGACCCATATATGCTTCCCACCCATTTCCACAAAAGGGATCCTCATTTTGGCTATTTGGGGACCTTGAAAAAGTCCCCATCTCTTCAAAACCCATTTTCGATTTTCTTAGATTTAGATTTTTAGTTAAGTTTCAGTCATCAATGTAATTGTAGTGTAATTTATTGTGGATATTCTTCAAGACTTGACACCTCTTGGATTTGGTTCTTTCATCTTGTTTTAGTAGTTTTAGTGGTGAGGAATATATCAACGGGTTCATGGCTTGATATTATCGGGATTCGATTGCTAATAAATATCAATGTGTTTTTAGCTTGAAGATGCAAATAAAGCAAATTAAGAGCAAATAAACCTAATGAAACTAATGGAAATAAAGCAATTAAAGTGATTAAAACTAATGAAACATGGAAATGTGCCTAGCTAAAAATGTAAAGTGCAAGTTGGTCGAGTGCCTCGTCGTATGCCTCGAATTGAAAATGCAAGAGGAAATTGAAAATAAGCAAGAACAAGTACAACTAGACTAGCTTAGAGTACAACCATGCTTGCATGAACATAAAATTTAGAAAAATGAAAATTGACAAAAATTGAAAGTATCAATGGAAAGAGCATGAAAAATTGACTTGAAAGTTTAAAACTTTACGAAAAATAAAAAGCAACGAAGAGTAGATCTTGGTTTTAATGAAAAACAATGCATGAAGATAAAAAGCAAAATAAGGCATATGAAATACTAAAAATAAAGATGATCAAGGCCTCGATCTATGATGTAGACGTGTCACTCATCTAGATTCTATGAACGATTCACAATATCTAACAAGTTATCTATAAGTTAAGGCAAAAGCATAAATTGAAGAACAAAGCATAAATTGAAGAACAAGCATGAAATTAAAGGAAACTTACTTGAATTAAAAAGGAGAAACAAAAGCTTGAATGAAATTTGCAAGAAATTAAAATCCAAGTGATGACTTGAATTCATCTTAGGCTTACAAACCCAAGGAATTGCTTGAAAATTAAATCTAAAACCTAAGAGGGAGAAAATAGATCTAAGAGCTTAGAGAGAGCAATTTAATCCCAAACCCAAGCTTGGGTTGGGAGGAGAGGTTATTTACAAAAATGAGAGAAGTATCCTATTTATACTAGCTCTAATTGGGCTTAAATGGGCCAAATTAGCCTTAGAGGCTTGAAAATCCTGGGTTTGACTAAAATTGACCCGTGTTGACCAAGATGGCTCAAGGTGGCTCGATCATGGGCGAGCTGGGCTCGCTCTTGGGCGCAAGCCTTGGCCGGGCGCTTGGGATTGGAGATGGCTAGGAGTTTGGCAAGGATCTTGGCGCAAGAGATCTTGGCAAGGGCATGGCTAGATGTTTGGCCAGGATCTTGGCGCAAGGGAGCTTGGCAAGGGCGCTGGAGATGGCGCGGAAGATGGCAACGCTAGGCGCTGCCATGGGCGCTGGAGTTGGCAGCGCTAGATAGCAGGCGCTGCCTTGCCATCATGCTTGGCGTGGAGATGGCAAAGCATGGCTAGGGATGACCACCATTGCAGAATGTTTGCCACTTTGGAGCTCCTTCTTGGAACAACTTTTGGCATGCCTTGGCTTGAGTTTTGGCCTCCATGCCTTAGCTTGAATTCACTTCATTAAGTCACCTATTAAATGAGAATTTTAAATATCAAAACCCAAGAATTACACCAAACCTCAAATCAATTGAAGCCATTTAGCCCAATTAATTATAAAATCAAAAAGAAACATGAAAATCAACAAAACAAGAAAAACAACCTAGAAAACTAACTAATCGACTCGAAAAATACTAAAAACAATATAAAACCCTAATTAAAAACACGATAAGAATACCATAATTACATGCAAAACAACCACCCCACACTTATCGGTTTGTTCGTCCTCGAACAACGAAAAGAATCGAGAGTGTACATGCAATGAACATTATGCAAAAAGAAAAATCCTTGTGCTTATCCGTATTTAAGATGGTAAAAATATCAACATAAACTCGTTATCGCCAAGAATTGCTCGTATTACTCTTTCTCAAGTGAAAACCAAATCAACGACTTCCTCTCAAATGGGATTTTGAGGGTGTTCACTCAATTCACTCACGTGTTTAGTTATAAGGGACGTGTATACGCTCGAATCGGACAATGCATGCACTCGACAAGATTTCACAAATTAGAAACTCAAATTGCTCATTGTACATGACCAAACAAGAATCGAAAGAGGTCTTTATTTCGGGTTGTAATGTTGGCTCTTTGGTAAGGTATGGAATATATGGATATAGTGGCTAACACACGATCAAACGTGATCAATAACACACAAAATCCTAACTTCTAAAACTCGAAGCTTATGATCGCTTCGCCCTTTCCAATTTACCAAACTTTTCATTCGAAACCCTTTCGTTCACTCACTTTCCCAACTTTTATTTCACCACACTTAGAAGCTTTTTGAATTAGGCTTTTCACATGAATGCACGCTTTATCACTTTTCGTGATTTGTGTTGGAGTATTTTTCTTCCTCACTTTTTTTTTTTTTTTTGTATAAACAACTCAAAACCTGAAACCCTCAATTGATTCCCACACACATCTATTCAACTAACAACATACACTCTCACCTCATAATTTATGGAGATATAAGAGCTAAAATCGAGCTCGGCTAACAAGACACGGGGCATAGGCTCAAGGGGGCTCATTTGAGATATTTAAGTAGCTTATATATTTGGATATGGCCGGAATAAGGGTGATATATGTGCCTCGAGGTCATTTATAAATTCAATCATGTACGAGCAAAATCAAGCCACCTCAATGAAATTTCCATAAAAACGCAAGCAAAACCGATAATTCAAACAAGGCTACTCACTAGTTTGCATTGGGTTTTGGAAAATACAATCAAAAGAGCTTTTAGAGCTTTGGGATCTTTTCACGAGCAAATATTGGTTATATATATAAAAAGGCGGGTTTTGGATGAAGCACAAAAATTCAACTCCTCACACAAGAGGGCATAAACATGTAAAACCCAACAAGTAAACTATTCAAACCTCCAAGCAAGTGGTGATTGCTAAACAATGTAACAAAGACACAAAAGACACAAAAACGACTCAACCATATAAATGCGCAAATAGTAAGATTCACTTCACCAATAATGCGTCACTTCGCCAAGGCTCGAGTTAAGAAAGACAAATCATGCTTTTCGACACTCGAACCCTACCCACCTACCCACCCCACACTTAAACCATGCAATGCGCTCTGATCGAAGAATTCTTAGCACTCTAAGAAATCATCTCCGCAATAGTACGTAGTCAATTGTAGAGCGGTAAGTTTTCCCGAGTCGTGTCTCTCGAGGATAGATGTAATCGGCATTCAGTATTTTTACTTAATCTTTTTGTTAATCTTAATTAAGCTAATCTAATCTACGAAAGCAATAGGTCATTTTGGTTGAGTTTGAGTTTTTGTGCTAATGCTTAAATTGAAATGAAAGTTTGAAAGCACTAATTAAAGAAAAGAACAATTATAATTAAAAACTTGCTTGAAAATAACTAATTTTTGAAAATTAATTAAGCTCTAATTAAAAACCCTAAATTAATTAAGACAACTAAATTAAAGAAAGATTGTAAGTTGAAAGAGAATTGGAGGGAAAAACAAAGCTTGAAAGTTGAATAAGGTCAAAGAGCATTAAATGAGGAGAAGTCAAATTTCCCAAAGAGGCATAGTTCATAAAACTTTCAAAGACTAAGAGTTTGTCTAACTAAAAAGAGTAAAAATGATGCTTGCCGCGTTTGTTATGCACACCTTCTCGTTGTCCTCGAACCGTCGCTTCTTGGACGTCAACTCCTTGAAGAACTTGGTGTACGCGGGTACGTTTTGGATAATGTCAAGCAAGGGGAGGTTGACGTTGACCTTGGACAACATCTCGTATGGCTTGGGAATGGGATTGGCGGTCGGTACGGCATTGAGGATTTGTGGAGCCTCCCGGTAGCCTCGGTATCCTTCGCCGTACCACTTGAAAATGAGGGTGTGGGTGGGCTAGGATTGACCATGGGCTCGTTCGAGTCTTGTTTGGTCAAATTGTTCACAACCTCGAGTGAAGGCGAGGGAACATCGTCGGGGAGAGCAACCTTGTTGTTTACCATCTTGCCACTTTGGAGAACCGTTATGGATTGAAATTGAACCGGTTGACTCGGTAGCTTCCCTTTGTCATGGGACCGCTTAAGCTCGTTAACTTCCGTCTCTATTTGACCCAATGTGTCTCCAAACTTGCAAGCCATTTGTTCAACTATTGGACGGAGTTCAAAAGTTCACTCAATATGGACTCTATGTTCGGTTGGCGTGATCCCGAGTGATCTTGAGGAGCCGAAAGATACTTGATGAGACGGGAAAGGTGGTCATGCGTTGTACGGTACTTGAGGCTGTGGTTGTTGCATCGGAGGCCTGGGTGGATTTTGTGCATTTGTCGTATCTCCCCAACCAAAGTTAGGGTGGTTCCTCCACCCGGGGTTGTACGTCGGTGAATATAGATCATTTTGCGGATGGGTCCCACCTCGTTGGGCTTGGTAGCCTTGAACCGCGAACACTTGCTCATCAAACTCGCTTGATTTCCCGTAAATCTTCGGGCACGCACTAGCTCCATGACCCGAGATGCCGCACGTGGTGCACATCTCCATCGAACCCGAGTAGGGTTTGGTGAGGGAGGCTACTTGGCTCTCGAGGTCGGCAATTATACGGGCCCACTCGGGCTCATCCTTTTTTGACACTTCATTCACTTTCTCCTTTCGCTCTAGAACACTCATCCGGTGATCATCGGCGGCCATATTCATGAAAATATCATACAATTCCCTCGTCGAGCGGCCGATAAGGTTTCCTCCGGCGGCATTGTTGACCATGCATTTTGAAGCGAATGTCAATCCGTCATGGAAAAATTAATTCAAGAAATCGTCGTTGAACCGATGGTAAGGGCACTTGGTAAGATAGCCCTTGAATCGCTCCCATGCCTCGTAGAAAGTCTCATCGCTTGCTTGACGAAACGAGGCGATCTTTGCCCTGAAATCGGTCGTCTTGTCTTGAGAATAATACTCCTTCATGAACCTCTCGGTCACCATGTCCCAATTGGTAAGGGAATCGATCGGTAACGTCGTGAGAAAATCAACCGCTTTATCCTTCATTGTATACGGGAAGCACCTCATCTTGATTTGATCAATGTGGATTCCTTGGCGCAGAAAGCTCAACACTGTGTAGGAGAAGATTCAGAGAAGATGGAGAGCGTCCTCGTGCGATATGCCTTGGAAAGACGGAAGTCAGTTGAGATCGATCGGCCTCAAATCGTACTTGAGGGCCTCGGCACTTAATCGGATGCATGAGGAAGAATCACCCATGTACGGTCTCGACACCTCCTTGATACTATTTGTTGGGCCTCCTTTGAGAGTGGCAAGTGGATGGCCACCCGGATCTTGTACGGCTTACGGATTCTCATTCACGGCGGGCATTCTCGGATGATCTTAGGGGTTTGGATCTCAGAATTGGGGCTCGAGCCCGGTCGGATGTGGGAATCGAGGTTCGTGCATATGAGGAGCGGCAAATTTTAGCCCTTGGTATTGTGGCCTTGGAGCTTGAAATTGTGGTTGAAATGGATATGGCGGGCCTTGAGCGATCGGGCCTTGGTAGGACGGGCCGTGAAATTGGGTCCCATGTGACAATAGGTCCGTACGCGGCGATGCTTGAAGTTGGGGCTCAAGTGTCGGCACACGAGCATGAGATGGAGAGTAAGGGCCGTGAAACTGGTCGTTCGAGCTTTGGGGGTCTTGATTTGGGAAACCGTTTCCCCCTTGATCGAGCGTCAACCCGTACGTGGGTTGAGAAATTTGTAGTGGCAGGCCGTGAGGTGATGACGTGGGCCCGGTTGATATTTGAGGCGGGGGCATCCCTTGGTTGTCATGAGTGTGGGCGGGCGGCGTCGGGTTCTCGAACGAATTGGTCATCACTCGCTCATCTATCACCGTAGGTAAGGATTGGTCGAACGTGTCTCGATTTCTCGCGGCTCGTACGTCTCGTCTCACCCTCTCGGGATTGGGCAAAAGCGGAGTCAACTCTCGTCCAAGTGATCGCCTACCTTGCATACACAACACTCAACAAAGGATTACGGTATCGAGTGTAAAACAATAATCTAATCTAATCTACTAACTAAGATAACAAGAAGAGTAATTAAGAACACCATTAGCCTTAATCTATCCCCAACAATTATGCCAGAATTTGATCGAAGAATTCTTAGCACTATAAGAAATTGTCTCCGCAATAGTACGGAGTCGATTGTAGAGCGGTAAGTTTTCCCGAGTCGTGTCTCTCGAGGATAGATGTAATCGGCGTTCGGTGTTTTTACTTAATCTTTTTGTTAATCTTAATTAAGCTAATCTAGTCTACGAAAGCAATAGGTCATTTTGGTTGAGTTTGAGTTTTTGTGCTAATGCTTAAATTGAAATGAAAGTTTGAAAGCACTAATTAAAGCAAAGAACAATTATAATTGAAAGCTTGCTTGAAAATAACTAGTTTTAGAAGATTGATTAAGCTCTAATTAAAAACCTTAAATTAATTAAGACAAATAAATTAAAGAAATCTTGTAAGTTGAAAGGGCATTGGAGGGAAAAACAAATCTTGAAAGTTGAATAAGGTCAAAGAGCATTAAATGAGGAGAAGTCAAATTTCCCAAAGATGCAAAGTTCATAAAACTTTCAAAGACTAAGAGTTTGTCTAACTAAAAAGAGTAAAAAGATTCAAAACCAAACATCAATGGAGTTTTTGCAAGAAGAAATTTAGGAAAAAACAGAAGATGGAATGAAAATTGAAAATGCAATGAAAAACAACATGAACTACAAATCAAACAACCAACACAAGAGCAATTGAAACAACACAAGAATAACACATAACATAGAAGGGAAAGAATACTACCAATTTTGCATTCAACATAAAAGCTTCAAATGTGGCTTACAATCTTCAAAATAAGTAGAGAAAAACTCCTATTTAATAGCTTCAATGCAAGATTACTAGCTAAAAACAACCAACTAAACTAACCCAACTAAAACTAAACTAAGGTTTATAACTAGGGTTTGCAATGGAATAGTGAAATAGCTTGGAAGAGATTGAAATGGTTCAAAATCAGCCAAGGGAGGATAAAGTTGGTGGATAAAAAGGGTGAACTATATATATAAAAATGCAGGGGCAAAATCGTTAAAACGGGTCAAAAACAACAAAAATCCAACGTCTCAGTCGATCGACTAAGATTCAGTCGATCGACTAAATCCCAGTTGATCGATTGACCATCCTCAAAATATCCAAACTCACTGTCTCGCAGTCGATTTGGCTAGGTTCAGTCGATCGACTGACGAGGCTGCTCCTAGCTCGGTTTTTCTCATTTTCCGTTTCAGTCATCCGCCGGTTGTCGTTCCTTGTTTTTGCTAAGTTCCCTTGCTTGTCTTCGTTCCATCGCGAGTCGAAAGGAATCCCCTAAGCGTGCGTGAGTCCCGCTTGGTCATTCTATGGCCAAAAATACAAAAACGAGTGAAAAACTACAAAAATATAAATTAAAATGCGCAAATGCTACAGAAACATTAAATTAACAAAATAGGCCAAAATGACTCCTAATTCCCATAAATGCAAGCAAAATACACGCAAACGCAACACAAAAGTTAACAAAAACACGTACAAAAACGTGCAAATCACCCTCATTGTTTTAATGAAAAATAAGTAAAGGAGGGTGGAATAGAAGCTTCTTAAACCGAGCGAGTTTGAGTCGAGTTCGGTGGGGTCCACTTATACATCCAAGCAAAAAACGAGCATGGGTAGATTTTCTCAGCTCTATGAACACTACCAATCTTATCAATTCGCCCAAGGTTGGAGTCGAAAAACAACACACTAGAAAAGAAGAACACACAAAATCAAAAACACAAGGAAATATGTACATAAATAAAAACAAAAGAAAACAAGCTTTAAATAGAACCAAAAGACAACATAATTTTTTTAATTTTTTCAATATTTCAAATGTTTTTGGATTTTTGTAATAAGAAAGAAAGAAAGAAATGTAAAAATAAACGAAAAGCACATGGGTTGCCTCCCAAGAAGCGCTTGTTTTACGTCACTAGCTTGACGGACTCCCTTTTTGCTCAAGGTGGGAAGATAACAGGAGGATCCACTCTTTGGAACGTTCTCGGCGCATTGCATAGCTCAAATAGTATTCGCCAAAAAGCCAACGTTCCAAATGGGAAAATGAAACTCGTCTCGGCTAGATCTTCGGGTGGGATGGTAATTTGGAAATGACCCGATGACTTGTCAAGAAAACAAAAGGAATATTGGCCGGATAGCTTGTTCAACCTTTGATCGATAAACGGGGAAGGGAAATGATCTCTCTTGGTAGCTAAATATTACCTCTTAAAATCGATCAACATTCTCCAACCCATTGTATCCCTCGTGTCCAACAACTCTCCTTTTCCATCCTCTAAAACGAACATGTCGCTCGTCTTTGGTATCAAGTCAATGGGATTCACCCACTCGCTTTTGGAAGTCACTAACATCAATTCTTACCACAAAAACCTCCAATTCCCGACTTTTAATATTTCCATACGGGAGCTAACTCCCTTAACAACTTCGGGCCTCCAACCAATAGCACCCTTAAGAACTTTAATCGCTCCAATCGAGCTTCGAATTGGCAAAGATGATGATCGGCTTGCTCTCCTATTTCTCCAAATAGACACGCTTGAGGGGATATGGAGGAGGCTTAGGCTCGGGCTTGTGCCTCCCCCCGACCTCGTTGGAGGCTAAATCGAACAAATCACCGACACCTTCAAGGTACTTTTCAAGATCTCCAATCTTCTCATCAAAAATCTCCACCTCCCCCCCAAACAAATTGTCGGTGCTCTAAAAGACACAATCATAATCTCCTTCACTCATGTCGTTGGCACATTGAAGCATAATTGGCTCGTCGGTACAAACAAGGGGCTCATAATCCTCAAAATGATCCTCAAATAGGCTTCTGGGCCAACCTCCATCTCATTGCTCTTTTCCTCCATATACACTATTTCGACCGACGTCTTGATCATGTCCATAAGTAGCCAATCTTCATAAGATTGCTTTGGAGGACAAGGTGTGGGGTCAAGAGAAGTAAGAACACTTAGAATCGAAACCACATCCTCTTCCGATGGTAAGACAACCGTATTATCAACCACCCCACACTTATCGAGCATAGTATTGAGCGAGTCCGATGCTACGGGAAAAGATTGCATAGTGATCATGAGGTTCGGATCGGAGGGTGGGGTATGATCATTCACCGGGACAAATGGTCCCACATGAAGAGTAACAAGAGGATTATAATTCGACGGTGGAGCAAACGATGGTATAGCACAATCGGGTCCCGCTTGATATCCACGACCCCCATACATTTCCTCCGAAGCATCAACATATTGAACGAGGAATCTGAAGGACAAGAATTGGTATCATGACCAAACATTCCACACCATGCACAAGGTGGATCCAGGCTTGGGCTAGACAACTTAGCAATTTTAGCCTCCAAAGCCGCTAAACTCTTCCTCAACTCAAGCTCCCGGAAAGACGAAACTTCACTCACTTCATCAACATTAGAGTATGTAGCTTGAGAGGATTTTGGCACGGGAGGAGCGAACTCTCCCATAATGTGGATGGGTGGGTGGGTGGGTGGGGGGGGGGGGGGGCACTTTGGGACCATGTAGCTTCGCACCTCCAAAACAACTCATACGGATCGAGCTTCAGAGCACTAGTGGAGGCACCAATCGGGGTAAGATTGACCTCGTAAGCGTCCCCAAAAATGGTTTGTTAACATCTCTCATAGCTCGGGATGGGTGGGGGGGGGGGGGGGGGGGGGGGGCGAAACTTGAAACAATGGAGTATAATGGAGGACTATTGTTGGTGCTAATCGGGGCATGATCGACATTGTAAGCATGAGGACGTCCAAACGGGTCGGGATTCGGAAATTGGCCACTCACATTCCCATTCGGACTCCTAAAGCCACCATTATACATGTTCGGATAATGTTCGAGAACGCCATAACCGCCATACGGGCCGGGAATTGAATATTGACCACTCACGTTCCCATTCGGACTAACAAAGCCTCTATTAGTGCATTGATAGGGAACATTATAACCACTATATGGACCAGATGTCGGATTGTGCATATTTGGAAAGTGATTGGGGGCATCATATTCTCCATAAGAACTATTCGCACTGAAGAAGCCACTTGACTCAACATGGTTTGCACCATGCCCTCCCATGTTGGGTTGACCATAACCGTTTCCACCATTGACAACGTAGCCTAGCCTAGAGTACGACCATGCTTGCATGAACATAAAATCTAGAAAAATGCAAATTGAAAAAATTTGAAAGCATTAATGGAAAGAGCATTAAAATTTGACGAGAAAGTTTAAAACTTTACGAAAAATAACAAGCAATGAAGAGTAGATCTAGGTTTTAATGAAAAATAATGCATGAAAATAAAAAGCAAAATAAAGCATATGAAATACTAAAAGTAAAGATGATCATGGCCTCGATCTACGATCTAGACGTGTCACTCAACTATATTCCATGGACGATTCACAAGATCTAACAAGAAATCTATAAGCTAAGGCAAAAACATAAATTGAAGAACAAAGCATAAACTGAAGAACAAGCATGAAATTAAAAGGAAACTTACTTAAATTAAAAATGAGAAACAAAAGTTTGAATGAAATTGCAAGTGATGACTTGAATTCATCTTAGGCTTACAAACCCAAGGAATTGCTTGAGAATTAAATCTAAAACCTAAAAGAGAGAAAATAGATCTAAGAGCTTAGAGAGAGCAATTTAATCCCAAACCCAAACTTGGGTTGGGAGGAGAGGTTATTTACAAAAATGAGAGAAGTCTCCTATTTATACTAGCTCTAATTGGGCTTAAATGGGCTAAATTAGTCTTAGAGGCTTGAAAATCCCGAGTTTGACCAAAATTGAACCGTGTTGACCAAGATGGCTCAAGGTGGCTCAAGACTTAGAAGGGCGCTTGGGCTTGGAGATGGCTAGGCCTTTGGCAAGAATCTTGGCGCAAGGGAGCTTGGAAAGGGCGCTGGAGATGGCGCGGAAGATGGCAGCGCTAGATGACAGGCGCTGCCTTGCCATCATGCTTGGTTTGGAGTATTTCAAAGCATGGCTAGGTATGGCCACCATTCCAGAATGTTTGCCACTTTGGAGCTCCTTCTTGGCACAACTTTTGGCGTGCCTTGGCTTGAGTTTTGGCCTCCATGCCTTAGCTTGAATTCACTTCATTAAGCCACCTAATAAATGAGAATTTTAAATATTAAAACCCAAGAATTACACCAAACCTCAAATCAATTGAAACCATTTAGCCCAATTAAATATAAAGTCAAAAAGAAACACAAAAATCAACGAAACAAGAAAAACAACCTAGAAAACTAACTAATCGACTCAAAAACTACTAAAAATAATATAAAGTCCTAATTAAAAACACGAGAAAAATACCACAATTACATGCCAAACACGTCTCTTGGTTTGGTAATGATAATTCAATCCTCTTAATTTCTTGCTTTGTAGTTGTTAATTGTTGTTGTTTTCTTTACCTATTGTTGTAGATTAATGAATTCTAAAATGTCTAAAGCCTTTATTATGTTGTTGAGTTTGTTCTTCATTTCATGTTCATCATTTATTATTTTTGGCAAAACTCCATTGAAGCTCTTATGAGTTCTTCAAGCTTTTTGCCAAATTAGGAAATTTCTTAATTTTCATTAGAAATCATGTCTAGATTCATAGTTTGTTGTTGTCTTATGCTTGTATTTTTCAAAGCACTTTTCCCTCCTTAGTTTATTTCAAACTTTAAAATGATGTTATAGTGTTCAAGCTACACAAATCTTCAAGATTTAATTATTTTAATTTTCAATTGATGCAACTAGTTTAGAAATTATGGGTTTAGGGTCTAGGTTCGTTTAGAGCCATTATTCGGAGTTTGTTGAGACTCGGGATTGACAAACTCGAGAATTGAGATTGACGACCCCAATACTTGATTGACATTTGGGATTGACAACCCCGAATCATAGATTAAGTGCTCAGCAAAAACCGATTCATCGTGGAGACGAACCAAATACCCTAAACCCTCATTTGTCATTATTTTCATTCAAATCACTTTTAATTCTTGTCTTAGTTGATTAGCTTTGAAAAACCCAAACCAAAGTGAATTACACTTTATTTAGCATAGTTATTTTAGTTTTTATCTTATTTCATGAAAATCAAACGCGAAATAGCTTCCGATTAGCCTTCCTCGAGAGACACGACTCGGGATTTAACTTACCGCTCTACAGTTGACTCCGCATTATTACAGAGACGATTTCTCAAAACCAATTTCAAACTAGAGTGCTAAGAAATCTTCGATCAGGTGCCCTGTGACGAGAGGATGTGGACAGTCCAGATATGCTCCTTCTTCCACTACCGGACGTGTATGTCGTGCGCTCATTTGGAGCATCATGAGATATATTCCTCCTTCCATGACCAGATATGCTNCCAGATATGCTCCTTCTTCCACTACCGGACGTGTATGTCGTGCGCTCATTTGGAGCATCATGAGATATATTCCTCCTTCCATGACCAGATATGCTCCTTCTTCCACTACCGGACGCGTATGCCGAGTGCTCATCTGGAGCATCCTCGTGTAGCTCCCCACGAATACGGAGTCGTTGCCTCATCTTATCTGCAACTGACTCAACCACATCATGCATACGACAAATCGAGTCCAGTCATCATCTCGAACATCTGACTCCAAGTACCCTAAAAAACACAGAAAGTTGAACATCAAATCTAAGAAATAAATAAAGTGCATTGAGCGGAGAAAAGTGAATAATATTTATTATAATGGACTTGTGAACACCGACGTCCGATGGCTGGTATCCTCCCTCTACATGTCTCTCCAGATAAGAGATGAAACGACGTGTATTCTGCCGATACCATCTACGATATTCGCTCGCCGTACCCGCACCTCTTTGAACTAGAGTGCCTTCTATCCTCATGGACTCTCGTAACTCCCATGCACGAATCCAGCCATGATGACGTATAGTCCACTGAACGTAATGCTCATGTGCTCGAGAAACACTATGCAATGCCTCCACATCAACTACGCTGGTCTCTGGTATACTCTGACGTATACCGAATTGTCGGGTCACTCGATTGGGGAATTGGATCTCAACAATTGACCAGCATATCAGTGGACACTCGCTCAACCAACTTGGACTCAAACATCTGTCCCCCAGTACAGATATTTCAGGTGCACCCAAATCATATGGTTCCCATGTCCACTGCACATTTCAATAATCATCATCAATTTTCACCATATTATAAATATAATCAAAGTTTATTCAGTACTCTACCTCTAGCTCATGCAGCCGATCAAGTGACTCCTAAAATACTCGTAACGTATTCCTAGCGGTCCGCATATGACTATATGCTGCAATCAATCTGCGTAAACATTTAAGTGAAGTTATTAAAACAAAATGATTACTAATAGATGCGTAGCTAACATTACAGTTAAAAATTATACCTAACACTATACGGTGGTACGGGCAACGTGATGCCTACGGTTACAACGTGAATGGTCCGATGAGAATCGAGACAAAGGCCCGTGGACTGTGGTCTAATAGATGAAATTCGGGACCAAGCCCAAATCTGCAACAACTCCATTAGACCACTAATCGTCCTCCTCTCTGGGTTCACAGCCAAACACAACTCATGATACAGATGTGCAAGCACAACACTACCCCAGCTAACACCCGATGTTGTGTCATCATCCTCGAAATGACGTAGGTAGAGTATGGAAACATAGTTGTTCGTTGTACCGAGCAACAACAACGAACCTAGTAGTAAAAGTGCGATCCCAAGAGCGTCTGCACGACCTCCTCCTGCGGCGTGTGATCATTTGGACGGTGGATTCTGAGATGCTCACTAAATGTCGAGAGTTTCAAACGAGTCTCACCTTTTATCTCCTGCTCATAATCCACTTGTAGGCCTATGTAATGCATAAGATAATCAGCCCAATCCTGCCTGCTACACTGCACATCATCGCATTTCATCGGGGCACTTTCAATCGGAAGACCCCAAATAATAGCTACATCCTAATGACTGATCATCGCCTCTCCTACGAGCAGATGAGACGTATGCGTCTCACGACGCCATCTCTCAACCAATGCTATGATCAAATGGTTGTCCAAACTGCTAATCACTCCAAAACATGCGGCCCATTAAAACCCCCAACGATGTAGCACAGACATAACTCGAGGATTCAGACAATTATTATCGTCACCAAAATCCCATAAAGTATTAGATACTGCACGCTTCACCGTCAGAACTCCATCTATCTGACCATGTGCAACGCTGCTCGATCTATGTAAATGCTGCTGGTTCAATAGCGGTGATGCTATCTGCATCATAAATATATATATAAATGATCAAAATCAATATCAGAAAAAAAAGTTGCAGGAATTAATAAATTCATACAACAATGAAAATTACTTAGGGAATTAATACAATAAAAATTATTAATTCAACGAATTACATCAAGTAGTGTCAAATGTCTGTCAACAGAAAAGTAAATCGAACTACAACATCAAGATGAATATTAATTAAGGAATTCATACAACAATAATTATTAATACACATAGCAAAGCGAATTACAACATCAAGTAGTGCTAGCGAATTACAACATCAGACTCATGGAAAGATTATCGCCTTATCTAACGTCAATGCCTGGAACTAGAACGTTCACCGCCATGTGATGTGCTAGCTACATCTTGTGCACGGTATTATTGTTTTGCGCGTACTTGTGGTTGGTCCATTTCGTTGGGGATCCTACTGCTCCCGAGTCGTCTAAAAAATTGGTTCGTTGCCTCCTAGTGTTTGGATCATGAACCAATTCAAAACTTGATTCACTCCAGTCCTCCGCATCAGGCAATGGTTCAAAAGCCCCAACATAGTATGTACATAGGTACGCAGCAGTGCTATAGTAATCTTGGACGTAAACTCGATGATTCACTCTGAAATCGATGCACGCCTTAATTGCATGAGGACACTCAAAAGTTTCGAGCACGAACTGCTCCATCGACTCGTGTGGAAACTTTGGCCATTTGTGCACCCCAATTATATCCCGTAACGTGGTAAGATGTCCTGGCATGCTGTCTTGACCTGAATAGGTCATATATCTTATCAGGCCAAAATTGTTGCATGTTATGGACTCTTGTCGCATTGATCAAGCGATTATAAAAGTTTTGTGTACTTTGGGCAAATATGATTCGGACAATAGTAGTTATTGGGAGTCGTCTAGCACGTTTCATCACTCCATTGATGCACTCGAATATGTTGTTCGTCAGGATGCCACACCGTTTGATGTCGTCGTGGGACAGTGTCCATTTTCTCTTATCAATTCCATCCAAGTATGCAAATGCATCTCGATCAATGGCTTTAATCTGCTCCATTATTTTATTGAAAACTGTAACTCTGGGTTATGCTCCATCTTTAAAATATATATCTTTCAATTTCATAGACTTGGCATGCGTATTGAAATTAGAAGAGACATGTCGCAAATAAAAAACGTTAGAAGAGAATGTCGGAACTTGTTGTAGTGCACTAAGTAGTCCGACATGTCAATCAGATATAAGACAAACCCCTTCTATGTCGCGAACAACATGTTTTGCAACCATGTGAAGGAACCAATGCCATGAGTTATAACTCTCTGAATCAATAACTGCATAAGCTAGTGGCAAGACTTATTGGTTTGCGTCAATTGCATATGACATCAACAACGTGTGCTTGTACTTTCCAACCAAAAAGGTTCCATCAACACTAATCACCTCGCGACAATGTCTAAAAGCCTCGATTCATATTCGAAATGCCCAAAATACAAATCTTAACATATGCACACCGAGTATTCCAGAAGATTTGTGTAGTCACTCGACCACTGTCCCTAGGTTGTACGTTTGCAAGGCCTCCATGTATCTTGGTAAATGTTGGACCGACTGCTCTCACGTCCCGTACACATTTTCACGAGCCCGTCGCAAACTTTGTCGTGCCTTGTGATAGGGCACTTCATAACCATATTCTTGTTGGACAGCCATCTGGTCATGCGAAGCGCCATATAACGAATCTTGCTCGATGTGAGTGGTAATGAGCATAACAATCATATTTCTACACAAACTGGGGTGATCACGACGTGTAATATCGACAAGACATCTGTGCGCAGAACCCAATCTTTCGATTATCCAAACACCCTTTCGTTTACAAAAACTAGCGCGGAGACACCATCTGCATTTAGGTGATTTGTTGATTAATGAATTCGCAATATCTACATGATTCTCCCTATGTGATTTCGACAAACGAGAAACTTTCCAAACCTTTGGATTGCTCTCCAACACTCTATACGCACACTTGGCGACCCGCACAGAGTAAACTTTGACAGCCCACATCATATATTTTTTTATCTCTGAATATCATGCCTGTTCTCAACACTCCTTCGTCTTTATCGTAGTAGTAGTCCTGTTGAGGGACATCAATAGAATCAATAGGAATGTTTTCGTATTCGTAATCAAAATGGTATGTTCTTGTAGAGTTTCGATCCTCTATCCACTCATTTATGGGTTTTAGGGGCACGTTCAACTACGGTAGGTTCAAAATGATCTTCATTTGGTATGCTACCCCCCAACTGGAAGAATTCCTCGTCAGTTTCACCATCATCTAGTTCCCCGGCAATGGCGTCAAATTTTTGATTCGAACTTTTCCGCACCTATTTTTATTTAAAGTTGTCAATTTTAAAAAGTTCGCCCACAAGAGTACGGGATCGCGTGTAGGTTGATAAGTTGACTCAAGTCGATCTCTCGAGGAAAGCTGATTCGAAAGTTTGTTTTGGTTTGCGTTTCACGAATAAGAAATAAAATAAAAATAACACACGGTCACAATTTTATTTGGGAGTTTTAAGAACTAAAATTAATTAAACTAATTAAAACTAAAGATTATCTAAGCTATGACCTAATTAATTGAATCTATAATTATTTAAACTGAGAATTAATTATCTAAAATTAAGGATTATTTGAACTAAGAATTAATTAATTAAAAGGCTTTTAAAACGATTAAAGAAAACTAGAGCTCTAGAGTTTTGATTCGTCTTCACGATCGCTTGGGAAGACCCAATTGATGATTCAGAACGAATATAGGCTCTAAACCCATAAGATCTAGCTAATAATAATCATAAATCTCAACATCACAATCCTAACACAATCACAAGAACGATTCATCATGGAAATAATAATTATTCAAAGAAAATTATTTAAACCAATCAAAAGCATGCAACTAAATTAAAGAGCGTAAAAAATAAATACTTACTAATTAAACTAAGACGAACCGCAGCTTTTGGTGAAGAAATCTTGAATCTAAACCACCTAAAAGCTAATCCAAACTAATCTAAAACTATGAATTTGAAACTAAAAAATTTAAAGAGTAACTAAGAAAACAACTCGGCACTCGCCGGGGTTGTCAGCCCCTAAGAGGCCTTAGAAACCCTAGGAAAAGTAAAAAGTAGGAAAAGTATGCTCAAAATCCGAATTACATAGGGGTATTTATAGTTATGGGAAAACTTGTGCAGCAAGACAGGGTAAGTCGGTTATCTGGGCCCATTAACGGTAGCACTTAGCGGTAAGGAGCTACCGTTAAAGCTATCGTTAATGTCTTTGTTGCCTTCTAGCGGTGATGTTAACGGTACAGTGTATAATCGTTAGGTGTATCGTTAAGCTCTCAGTCCTACTCTAGCGATTGGGTTAACAATAGGTGTAACGGTATGGTGATTGTTAAGTGTTACGGTAAGGCTACCGTTACGGCTAATCGTTAGCTTCAAAAACTTGCTACTTTTTCGCTGGAACACTCGATTCTTGTCTCTTAATCATCAATATTCATCTTGTACGTGCTGAGCTCCTCCGATTACTTAGATATAAGGCGAAAAACAGAGATAATTCACCTATTTTTATTAATTAAGATCAAAATACGGTAAAATAAGTTGGAAGTACAAATATACGAATTTAAACTTAAACTATCCAACTTATACCAAAAATAAAAGAAAAATAAACTAAAATACTAACTAAAATCAAAACAAATTAGTGCTAATCAATTGAAATGATATGTTCTTGTAGAGTTTTGATCCTCTATCCACTCGTTTATGGGTTTTAGGGGCACGTTCAACTATGGTAGGTTCAAAATGATCTTCATTTGGTATGCTACCCCCCAACTGAAAGAATTTCTCGTCAGTTTCACCATCATCTAGTTCATCTAAACTAATTTTGGTATGCTAATCAATTTCTTTTTCTTATATATGTCACATTGAAATACGAGAGATGTAATTAGAACCAAGCAAGCTTACAGAGTAAGCCAATGTGAAAGCGTATTCAGGAAGAAAAGAAATTGCAGAATGATATATAACCCAGCACAAGCCTAAATAATGCTAAAGGCACCATGGGCAAGAGAAGAAGCTGTACCCAAATATGTGGAGAATTCAGGAAAGCAAAGACGGATACAGAAGAGGAAAATGTGAAAAAAAACCAAACTTTTGGCGGGAAGAGGAAGGCACAGACGGATACAGAAGAGGAAAGTGTGGAGAAAAGGGAGGCGGATACACAAGAAAGTGCAGCAAGTATCAAGGTATACTCGTGACTGTGACTCGTGTTTGTTCTTTGAGTTGGGCTGTTATTATTATTATTATTTTTTTTCTTCTGTCTAATTTTGTGCAGGCAAATAATGATGACCGAAATGCGCACATTTCCGAACTGCGTGGTAGATTTTGGCTCGCATGTACTTCCTTGACCCAGGCAAAACTGTTAACAATAGATGAGTTATATGTTGTAATTTCAAGATTTGGTGATTTTGATAAGTCAATTGTGGAATTTGTGGCAAAGGAAAACAATTCAATTGATCCTAAGGACAAGGCTTGTATAGTATATATTGCGATAAAAAATCTTATTGGCATGTGATAATATAATATAAGCTTCTATAATACTTACGTTTCCTCATTTTTATTCTTCTTCAAATTAATATGTTCACAAAAACCATACTGATCAAACTCCAACCAAATTAACAAACAAATGATAAAATTAAAAAGAAAAAGAAAAACAATCAAATACATAATTGGTACTGTTTGATAATCGATAGCTAATTAGAATCTGTATGAACAGATTTGTGAAGAAGAATGTTTATTCAGCAAAATAAAGCTGTTGTTCTCTTTTCTTATTTATTTCCTCGGAGAGGCTGAATATATATACAACATATTAGGTTAATTATTTGCTAAGTTAGGAAACTAATTAACAACCCACAAAATATTCACAAAATATATGACCCTAATTATATACTACAGTTACGGACGCGGCTTGATACTCCCCCTCAAGTTGAAGAATGAAGATCTCGAATTCCCAACTTGCGAAGTAAGAACGAAAATTGCGGTTTCCCAAGAGCTTTGGTGAATATATCCGCCAACTGATTGTCGGTCCGTATATAGGACATAATAATATCATATGATTGAACCTCATCACGAACAAAATGACAGTCCATCTCAATATGTTTCGTGCGTTCATGAAAGACTGGGTTCTTTGCTATATGCAAAGCCGCTCTTGACTGTCACAATATAGTCTCATCGGGCGATCATGTCTAACGCCCAAACAAAGTAATATTGTTTTCAGCCATTTCAACTCACACGTGGTAGTAGCCATTGAACGATATTCTGCCTCGGCCGAAGAACGAGATATGGTCGGTTGCTTCTTAGTCTTCTAAAAAATCGGAGAAGAACCGAGTAAAACAAGATAACCGGTCAGCGAGCGCCTAGTCAAAGGGCAACTTGCCCAATCGCTGTCACAAAATCCGTATATATTCAAATTACAGTCCCTTCGTAAGAGAATTCCCTGACCCAGACACCCTTTCAGATATCGAACCACACGAAGCATAGCTTCCCAATGATCAACCAAAGGCGCACCCATAAATTGAGCTAGAATATGGACCGAGGAACTCAATTCTGGACAAGTGATGGTTAATTAGATCAAACGGCCAATGAGTCGTCTATAACGCCCTGGTTCCGAAAACAACCCCCCCCACATCGAGCCAACTGATGATTTTGTTCCATCGGAGTTGTAGCTGGTTTTGCTCCCAACAAACCTGTCTCAGTTATAATATCAATAACGTACTTCCTTTGGTTAAGAAATAACCCTTCATTTCCACGGGCTACCTCGAGACCAAGAAAATATTTTAAAATTCCAAGATCCTTCATGTGAAAACAATCACTGACATACTTCTTGAATCGTATCACCTCATCTTGAGATGACCCTGCAATAATTAAGTCATCCACATATACAAGGACATGAAGGGACACAGTCCCTTTCGCATAAAAAAATAACGAGCAATCTGCATACGATTGCTGAAAACCGAAATTCTTCAATGCGGCACAAAGTTTAGCAAACCATTGTCTAGGAGCCCGACGGAGACCATACAATGATTTCCGGAGACGACACACCTTACCAGGAACAGGGGAAGTGGAGCCCAGGGGTAGTTTCATGTATACTTCCTCATCCAGATCGCCATACAAAAAGGCGTTGTGTACATCCATCTGATGAATCTCCCAATTCCTAGCCACGGCAACTGCTAGAAATATTCGCACTGTCACCATCTTCGCCAAAGGAGAAAAAGTCTCATGAAAGTCAATCCCGGGTATTTGTCGATTGCCAAACACAACAAGTCGACCCTTATAACGCTCAATGGAGGCGTCATCTTTATACTTGATCTTGTAGACCCATTTACATCTGAGTGCCGTTTTTCCCGGTGGAAAATCCTCCAAAGTCCAAGTACCATTTCAGACTAATGCATCGATCTCTTCTTTCATGGCCATACACCACTTTGGACTCTTATTTGCCTCGGAAAATGATATTGGTTCTTCGCCCGTGGTAATCGCTGCCAAAAAATTTTTGTGCCTCACAGAAAAAGCATCAGAATTAACATAATAAGCAAGCGGGAAAAGGTGTACCTGAGGACCGCTTCGAAGGGGGTGAACAAAGTGAAGTAGTAGGAGTGACGGGTTCTTTAATACGGATAGCGTGAGTGATGAAATCCTTGAGACGTGACGATGGTTTACATATACGGTGTCCTTTCCCAAACGGTTCCATATGTTCATTATTTTCTGTCGGCGTGGACGAACTTGGGATATCCTGAGTTGTGAGTGGCTGATCTGAGGGAATGTTTAGGTGCTGAGTTATAGGAAAACTTTCATGAAGAGTTGAAGTTTGAGGAATTGGCAGGATGGGTCTTTGATTTGTAATGGTATTTGGGATTTCTAACTCCAGGTCATCATCTTTGATTGAGGGTATTGAGCTAGACAACTTTGTTGTATTATCAGTAACGTCATTACTGATATATGGGAATTTATTTTCAAAAAATTCAACATTCCTTGATATAAAATAAACCTTCTTGTCTATGTCATATAACATCCATCCTTTTTGACCAAAAGGATAACCCACAAAAATACACCGGCGAGACCTTGAATCAAATTTATCTTTCACTCGAGGACAATTATTTGCATAGCATAAAAACCCAAAAACACGCATGAGAAAATAATTTGGAGATTTTCCAAACAACATTTCATAGGGAGATTTATTTTGTAAAATGGTCGTAGGAGTCCGATAAATGACATATGCTGCCGTTATAATGCAC
The DNA here is from genome assembly GCA_014905375.1 of Phtheirospermum japonicum. Taxonomy (NCBI): domain Eukaryota; kingdom Viridiplantae; phylum Streptophyta; class Magnoliopsida; order Lamiales; family Orobanchaceae; genus Phtheirospermum; species Phtheirospermum japonicum. The sequence goes on along the minus strand of BMAC01000150.1, from coordinate 16,629 downwards.
TCACCCCAAAAGATAATAGGTAGGTTAGCTTGGAAACGTAAGGCTCGAGCAACATTAAGGATATGTTGATGTTTTCTCTCCACCCTACCATTTTGTTGGGGCGTATCTACGCATGAAGTTTGATGCAAATCCCCCTTTTTCAGCGTAAAAACGACTTAAACATGTAAACTCTCTACCGTTGTCACTCCTTAATATTTTTACTTGTTTATTAAATTGGGTTTGCACCATTGAGAAGAAACCCTTGATTAATTGACCAACCTCACTTTTTGCACTCATCAAATAGACCCATACGGCTCGAGAATGATCATCAATAATAGTAAGAAAGTAATAAGCGCCACAACTAGAAGCAACTTTATAATCGCCCCAATTGTCACAATGAATCAAGGAAAATAAGTCATCGACCTTATTATCACTTAATTGAAAAACACTTCTCTTTTGATGAGCACGCAAACAAACTTCACAATCACAAGAAACTCTACTCAGACTAGGAGTTTTATTTGTACTACTTGCAAGAAAGGGTAAAAGAGATACAACTTTCCGAGACGGGTGTCCAAGTCGTTTATGCCACAACTCATGTTTGTACATCATTATTTTTCGATTTGCTTGAGTTTGTCGCATTTGTTTGAACCAATACACCCCGTCACTTTGTTCACCCGCTCCAATCAGGATCCTCGAATTGCGGTCCTGTATGACACAAAGCTTATTAGTAAATGTAACACTATAACATGAGGTTGCAAGCATTTGTGAGACAGAAATTAAATTGCATGTTAATTCTGGGACATAAAGAACTTCTYTCAGCCTAAGATTTTCACCCAAATKCACACTCCCTTCTTTTGTCYCCATAACTTGTTTGRCGTTTGGTAAACCCACRGGCGAGGGATTAGTGTTATTCAAAGATGTAAARAGACTCTTATTCRCGCTCATATGGTTWGAGCAACRTGTATCAATGATCCACCTAGCCGAAAGAGTCTTACCATCAAGRTTTGRAGTCGATGAATTCATATTTGCCGAATTAAACATAGACATGAGTTGTTGCCATTGTTCATTCGAGACCGAAGGAAGAGCCTGACGATCCGCATCGCCGATATTCTGGGATGTTGTGTTACCAGAAGAGGTACGACCAACAACATTAGCCATAGTATTGTGGCGACCACGAGAGCCACCATTTCGACCTCCACGACCCGCACGTCCTCTACCTATGTTGCTGCCCGGTTTTCAGAGTACCACCAATTTGGGTAGCCTTGAAGTTCGAAGTAATTATCCTGCTCATGTCCGGACATACCGTAGTGAACACAATTAATTTTCGCCATTGCAGACTCTTGTGTTTGTGCTTTATTGAGCACTACGTTCAGCGACGATAGGGGATCTTGCATCAATACATTAGTCTGGACATTACCATAGATAATTGAATCAAGGCCCGATAAAAATTGATGCACCAATTCATCCTCATGTTCCTTTGCCAATGCGGCCTTTGAGCCGCAAATGCAAGTGCACGAGCATGGCGGAGTCAAGTATAAGGCCAATTCCTGCCAAAGTTGTCGTAGCTTGCCGTAATAGGTGACCACCGAGTCTCCTCCTTGTTCACAAGCTGCAACTTGGTGCCTGAGTTCATTAATTCGAGAACCGTTTCCAGCCGAGAAACGTAGTCAAATGTCATCCCACATGTCCTTTACATTATAGATAATAGGGACGGAGGAACGAATTGATCCGTCGAGAGTGTTGTGGATCCAAGGGCCGAGCATGGAACTCACTTTCACCCATTGAGCCATCTTATCGGTTTTCCGTTTGTGTTGGAGATTTGATGGTGCCATCAACGAACCCAATCTTGTTGTTTGCTTTGAACGCGTTTCGCATTGAGCGCGCCCATTCTTCAAAATTGTCTCCCCGTAAAATCACTGGCGAGATAACGATGTTGGTGTTGGAAGAGGGATGAAGGTAGTATGGAGAGGATGTGGTTGATCTATCGTCACCCATTGTGGGAAGAGGGAAAAGGGAAAAAAAAATTGGTTTTATGCAATTCTCAAAACCTGCTGTGATACCATATTAGAATCTGTATGAACAGATTTGTGAAGAAGAATGTTTATTCAGCAAAATAAAGTTGCTGTTCTCTTTTCTTATTTCTTTCCTCGGAGAGGCTGAATATATATACGTGTAGAGAGTATAACATCTTTTGAATATCTAAAAGTATGTAATTAATAATTATTAACAAATTTATTCTAAATATTAATATACAAAATGATTTAATAATAATAACTAATTAAAAATAGATATTAGACACGGATTTAGAATGTGACGCCTTTTAAAGTATGTAACTAAGATTATAATGAATTTAATTTAAATATCAAATACAAAATTATTTAATATTTATAATAATTAATAAATATATTAGACATGTATAAGGCACGGGTTGAGAATACATCATTTAATTTTTTATTTTAGATTTAAGATTCTATAATTATTGATATGACCTGAATGAAGAGACCTGGATTGGGGTAGACATGGTCTAGAATCACTAAGAAAGTGCCCAGTAGGCTAACCTGTTGTGCCCTTGTGAAGTTCTGAGCTGACTTTCTCCAGAGGAGGTCAGGAAAATTGATTGAGTTGAGTTGAAGGAATTACCCTATCTCAGGATAATTCTGGTCTGACCTAAATTCTCGGATGAGATTAAACTCAAGAGGCCTAGAGTCAAGAGAAACATCCTGATCTGATCTAAATCCCCTAAGAATGATTATAGGAGGACAGGCCTATGAGAGATCATGCAATCTGGCTTTATAGGAGGGAACAGGTGGGACCACTTGTCGTGATTATTTGCATAATGGCCTGAGATTCGCGGATTCTGTTTCTGAGATCCTGGAAGAGGTCCCCACTGGGGAAAATTATAAACAGCTCAGACCTAAAGCTAAAAGAGGTATGACATTCTTGCACATCCATTTCATTGCTTACTGATATACATTACACGCTTAACTGACTTAAGCATCAGAGAGGTTTCCACCGAAAATCTTCCGGTGGTCCTTTCTAACGTATCTTTGGGTGCAGGTCAGGTTTATTTACAGGGAGATCGGAGTGTTTGCGAAGGGAAATATTTGGTTGGGGTTTGGTTATTTTCTGGGTGAAATAATTAGCGCCGTCTGTGGGAAACTCCAAGCTAAGACGTGAGTAGAAGGCATGGCATTAGATGGGCATCGACGGAATCTGGTAGGGGAAATGGGTGGAACGCCGTCCTCCGCTATTCCAAGGGATGCGCCTGAAACATCAAGGCCACCAAAAGCAGCTAGGCCAGGCACAGCTCAATCCCCCAGGGAGAAACGCACGCCGAAGGATCTCTGAACGATTCCTTCTTGAGGCAATTATCAGATCTTATTGGAAAAGCGGTGGAGGTGTCCATGGAGAAGAAGTTTGCTGAACTTTCAACACCACCCCTCAAGGAAAGCCGGACACAGGAGACGGAACCACCGCGTACAACCTGGCGAACAGCTAGATCTTCGCCTCAAGGAGATGAAGAAAGCTTTTCTGCTTCAGCAAGCAAAACTTCAAGCAAAACTAACCCAGACCTCACTGAGCAAATGCAGAATCTGCAGAAGGAAGTTAGAGTAAAGAGGGAAATGGCTGGGGCGAAGGTAGGTCAGGCGCGACGGAGCACTCCGTTCACAAAGGAGGTAATGAGGGATGATCTCCCAGCTTCATATCGCTCCATGGGCTTTGAATATAATGGAACGACTGATCCATGGGATCACCTGAGCCGATTCAAGATTGTAGCTACTTTGCATAGATTTTCTAACGCAGTCATGTGCCGGGTTTTCCCTACAACATTCACGAAATCAGCTTAGCTCTGGTTCAGTCAGCTCCCTCCTCGTTCCATCAGCAATTTCTACGAGTTCAGCTCTGCGTTCTTATAATAGTTTACCAGCTGTAGAAAATACCAGAAGATGTCATTGGAGTTATTTAGTTTAAAACAAAAAGAGAATGAAAGCTTAAGAGGATATATCAAGCATTTCACAGAGGCTAAATTAGAGATCCCGTCGGCTTCTGAGGAGATACTGATGAATGCACTGGCGTAAGGGCTCAAGAGAGGTGAGTTCTTCCAGTCATTAGTGGTAAAACCAGCCCAGAAATGTGGAGAGCTCCTAGAAAGAGCGGAGAAATATATCCATTTGGAGGAGGATTTGAAGCTAAAGGATGACGGGAGAGAAGGCGGGAGCGACCCTATAAGGAGGACAGGGTGACCACGAAAAAGCCCATGACAGACCTGGTAGGCGGACGTCCCCGATTTGACCGATACACACCCCTAGCTTCACCCCAGAGAGAAATTTTGCAGGCAATGGAACAACACCCTGATCTCAAATGGCCCAGAACTTATTCCCAAAAGCCACGAAAGGAAAAATCTGGTCGTTTCTATCGGTATCATAACGAGTATGGTCATGACATGGACGAGTGCACCCATCTGAAGGATGAAATTGAGTGGATGGTGAAGGCAGAGCACCTCAAGGAGTTTGTACGATCAAAAAGAGATCCCAGATCTTGCTCATACAGGACTGATCAAATACAAACCAGATAAAAATGAAATAGTACCGAGACAAATGTGCCCAAGGGAAACCAAACTCAAGAAGTGCGTGGTGAGATATTGATGATAACAAGAGGCGAATGGGATGAGCATTCTAGACGAACCCAAATCAGCTATGTCCGAGATGCAAAGGATTTGGTCAGGAAATCGCGTGAGGTGGGTCAGATAACCCCAAGCCAGAGCATATGTTTCGAATCAGAGGATGACAATGGCATCTTGGATCCACACATGAACGCCCTGGTCATAACAACTACTATCGCCAATTACAATGTGAGACGAATATTTGTTGATACAGGGAGCTCGGCTGACATCTGTTAGATAATTGCTATCAGAAGTTAAAGACAGGTGTGGAAATGGAAGAGGTGACAACCTCGTTAGTAGGATTTGCAGGAGGAGTGTTTGAAGAGTTTTAGTGGTGATGAATATATCATCGGGTTCATGGCTTAGTATTATCGGAATTCGATTCAATTGAGAGAATCAATATTTTTCAAGCTTTGAAAAGTAAAAGAAAATGAAAATAAAGCAATTAAACTAGCTGAACTAAACTAGGAATTTAAATTGCAAGTTGGTAGGATGCCTCGTCGTGTGCCATCAATGGAAATGCAAGAAAATTTGAAAATTTAGCAAAAATAAGCAATGTTTCACCAAGTACAAGCATGCATGCACAAGGTACAACTATGCATAAAATCCTAAATAATGCAAATAAGTAAAAAATTGAAAGCATGAATGGAAAGAGCAATGAAAACTGATGTCAAATTTTAAAACTTTAAGGAAAATAACAAGCAACGAAGCCTAAATCTAAGATTCAACCTAAAACTATGCATGAAAATAAAATTGCAAATAAAGCATAGGAAAAACTTGAAATCAATACAACCTAAGACTTGATATATGATCTAGATGTGTCACTCATCTAGATTCCATATCCAATTCTTAAGATCTAACATGAATTCAAGGTGCTAAGACAAAAGGCATAAAATGAAGAACAAGCATGGAAATGAAGAACAAAGCATGGAAATAAAGCATAAAACATGAAATTGAAAGGAAACTTACTTGAATTAAGAATGAAATAAAGCTTGAATGTAATTGCATCAAAAGTAACAATCCAAAGGAGTATTTGGATTCTTTTTAGGCTTACAAACCCAAGGAGGTGCTTGAAATTAAATCTAATCTAGAAAAGAAAATTACATCAACCAAGCTTGAAATTAAATCTAAAACCTAAGGAAAAGAGAATTATCCAAGAGCTTTGAGAGTAATTTGACCCCAAACCCTACCTTGGGTTGGGAGGGGAGTTCTTTCTCAATGGTGGAAGGTGTTGGCTTTATATAGTTGTTTGTAGGGGCAAAAACGTCAAAAATACCAAAATTCCCGCAGCCCTCAGCGTTTGCAGTCGATCGACTGCAGAGGTGTCGATCGATTGCAGGGCATTCGATCGACCGCCCTGCTTGCAAGACGTTGGCTACTGCCCGACAGTCGATTTGGAGCTCTTTCAGTCGATCCGTCTCCAGTCGATCGACCACCAGTCGATTTGGAGCTTTTCAGTCGATCATGAATGCTTTCGGCTCGAATCTCTTATTTTCCGGTCCAAAACGTCCGCCGAGTGAATATAATCCTTTTAGCCACCTTCAAAACAAGAATTCAAACTTAAAAACCCAAAAATAGCACAAACACCTCACATATCGTACTCTTAAAGCCAAAAAAAAAAAATCAACGAGAAAAAATCTTAAAACCTAATGAAAAACGACTCGATACTACTAGAAACGACGCTAAACTCTAACTAAAAACACAAGGAAAAACACAACAATTACATGCAAAACAATTACCCCACACTTATCGGTTTGTTCGTCCTCGAACAACGAAAAGAATCAAGAGTGTACATGCAATGAACATTATGTAAAAAGTAAAATCCTTGTGCTTATCCTTATTTAATATGATGGAAGTATCAACATAAACTCGCTATCGTCAAGCATTGCTCACAATTGGAATTTTGAGGGTGTTCGCTCAAGTGTATATAGGACGTGTTTACGCTCAAGTCGGTCAATACATGCACCTTGCCAAGATTTTAAAAATCGGACGCTCAAAATTACTCATAGTACATGACCAAATAAGAATCGAAAGAGGTCTTTATTATGGGTTGTAATGTTGGCTCTTTGGTAAGGTATGGAACATTTGGATATAGTGGCTAACACACGATCAAACGCGATCAATAACACACAAAATCCTAATTTCTAAAACACGAAGCGTATAATCGCTTCACCTTTCCAAATTCACCAAAATCTCATTCGAAACCCTTTCATATTCTCACACGCTTTTCCGACTTCATTTCACAATACTTAGAAGCTTTTTGAATTTGCTTCTTTTTACTAAACTTAGCCTTTTTGAATTAGGCTTTTCACTTGAACGCACGCTTTATCACTTTTCGTGATTTGTGTTGGAGTATTATTCTTCTTCTCCTTTTCTTTTTGTATAAGAAACTCAAAACCCGAAACCCACAATTGATTTCCCTCACATTTCTTGTCAACTAACAATATACCCTCTCACCTCACAATTTATGAAGATACAAGAGCTAAAATCGAGCTCGACTAACAAGAAACGGGATAAAGGCTCAAGGGGGCTCATTTGGGATTTTTTAAGTAGCGTATATATTTGGATATGGTCGGAATAGGGGTGATATATGTGCCTCGAAGTCATTTTCAAATTCAGTCGTGTACGAGCAAAGTCAAACCTCCTCAATGCAATTTCTATAAAAAATGCAAGCAAGCCGATAAATCACACAAGGCTACTCACTAGTTTGCATCGATTTTGGGAGCAAAATAAAAAGATCTTTTAGAACTTTGCAATCTTTTCACGAGTAAGATGTCGATTATATATATATATATATATATATATAGGTGGATTTTCGGACGAAGCACAAAAATTCAACCCCTCACACAAGAGGCCATAAACATGCAAAAACCCGAGAAGTACACTATTCAAACCTTCAAGTATGTAGAGTTGTTTAACAATGTAATAAACACACAAAAGACACAAAAATTGACTCAACCCTATGAATGCGCACATAGTAAGTGTCACTTCGCCAAGAATGCGTCACTTCGCCAAGGCTCGAGTTAAAAACAACAAATCATGCTTGACAAAAATTGGGACCCTAGTCACCTACCCACCCCACACCCTCATTTTAATGAAAACCAAGTAAAATGAGGGGGAATAGAAACTTCCTTAACCGAGCGAGTTTTGGTCGAGCTCGGTGGGGTCCACCTAGTCATCTAAGCAATCCAAGCAAAAATCTAGCATGGATAGTATCTCCTGGCTTCATGAACGCTACTAAATTATAAAATAACCCAAAGTTGAAGTGGAAAAACCAAACCTAGAAAAGAGAATCACATAATTAAAATTCAAAAACACAAGAAAATATGTACATAAACCTCAACAAATTTTTTTTTTGTTTTTAAAATTTTAAAATGTTTTTGGATTTTTATAAAATAAGAAAGAAAAGAAAAGAAATAAACGAGAAGAACTTGGGTTGCCTCCCAAGATGCGCTTGTTTTACGTCATTAGCTCGACGAACTCCCTTTTGGTCAAGGTGGGAAAGATAACGAGAGGGTCCACCAAAATTATCTCCTCTTCGTTGGGAGGGTCCACTCTTTGGAACGTTCTTGGCGCATTGCATAGCTCAAATAGGATCCTCCAAAAAGCAAACATTCCAAGTGGGCAAATGAAACTTGTCTCGGCTAGGTTTTCGGGTGGAATGGTGGTTTTAAAGTGCCCCGAAAACTCGTCTAGAAAGCAAAAGGAATATTGGCCGGCTAGCTTGTACAACCTTTTATCAAAAAATGGGGGAGGAAAATGATCTCTCTTGGTAAACACTTTAACTTCTTACATTCGATCAACGTCCTCCAACCCGTTGAAGCCCTCGTGGCCAACAACCCTCCTTTTTCATCCTCAAGAATGAGCAATCCGCTCGTCTTGGGCACCAAGTCAATGGGTTTCACCCACTCGCTTTTAGAAATCACAAACATCAAGCCCTCTAACAACAACCTCCAATTCCCGGCTCTCACCATTTCATCAAGAATAAAATTCAAAGGGCTAACTCTGTCAACCACCCCGGGTTTCCACCCAATCGCACTCTTAAGAACTTTAAGCACTTCAACGGACCACTCCTCTTCACTTCGATTCAAGTTTTCCAAGATGGTAATCGACTTGTTCTCCTCTTCCTCCTCAAGATAATCATCAAGTTTTCCCATCTTATCATCAAAAATCTCCACCCCAAGAAAATCTTCAAACTCCTCGATGGAATCGGCTCCCAACCCATCATCAACAATCTCTACCCCAAGAAAATCTTCAAACTCTCCAATCTTATCATCAATAATTGCCACCTTCGCTGCCGAAAATATGTCGGTGCCCTCAACGACACAATCATAATCTCCTTCAATCAAGTCGTTGGCACATTGGAACACAATGGGCTCGTCGGTACGAGTAAGGGGCTCATTGTTAAGAACAAGGGGCTTGTCATCCTCAAAATGATCCTCCATATTGGTATCCCGGACAATATTCTCCTCAATACCCCAATACTCCATATAAACTCGTTCGACCGTTGCCTTGATGAAGTCCATATACACCACTCTTCATAAGATTGTTTTGAAGTAAAAGGTAAGGGGTCAAGATGAGTAAAAATAATCGGAATCAAAACCATGGCCTCCTCCATCGGTGAGACAACCAAATCAACTACCCCACACTTATCGAGGATCGTGACCGGAAGAGTAGGCGAAGGTGGACTTGGTAATTGTCGACTCAAGAGCAAGAAATCCGGATCGGGAGATGTAGTAGGAGCAATCATCGGGGTAGTCAGATGAAACAGTCCCTCGGTGATGAGTAACAAGCGTATTAGAAGTTGGCGGTGGAGCAAACGATGGTGGAGCACAATTGGGTTCCGCACAAGAAGGAATCGAGCATGGGCTAGACATTTGAGCGATTTGAGCCTTCAATGTTGCTATTTTCATAACCAACTCAAGCTCCCGAGAAGAAGAAACTCCACTCACTTCATAATCATTGGAATATATTGCCCGAGAAGATGTTTGCTCAGGAGGGAGGGATACAGAAGATGCTATAGGTGTGGGGCCACTTGGGACAATGAAGCTCCCACCTCCAAACAACTCATAAGGATCAGGAGGAGGAGCATTATTGTTGGTACCAACATAAATCGGCCTAAAAAATGGTCTATAAACATCCGCCATGGTGTGGATGGGGGGGCCACTTGCGACAACAGATCTCCCTCCTTCAAAAAACTCATATGGATCGGGCTTTGGAGCACTATTGACAACACCTCCATAACTTGCACCTCTACCATAAGCATTAAAATTCACATTTGGAGCATGATTGAAATTAAGCGCATGAGAGTCTCCATACGGGCCGGAAGTCGGGGCTTGCAAGTTCGGATAGGAATATGGGGCTTGGACATTCGGATAGGAATTTGGATCTCCATAACCACCCAAGGGACCATTCACGCCCAAGAAACTATCAAACCCGACATGGTTTGCACCATGCCCTCCCATGTTGGGTTGCCCATAACCAAAACCACCATTGGCAACGTGGTTTGCACCATGCCCTCCCACGTTGCCAAGGCCATTATACATCATTCCAATCCCGACATGGTTTGCACCATACCCTTCCATGTCGGGAATATACCCACCAAAGCTAGAAGTACCTAACATACTTAACAAAAACGTCTAATAACAAAGTAAGCCAAAAACACAATGAAACTACAATCAAATCGAAAGCCTTAACCAAGCCGAGTCGCAACGGCGCCATTTTGTTTGAAGAGTTTTAATGGTGATGAATATATCATCGGGTTCATGGCTTGGTATTATCGGAATTCGATTCAATTGAGAGAATCAATGTGTTTCAAGCTTTGAAAAGTAAAAGAAAATGAAAATAAAGCAATTAAACTAGCTAAACTAAACTAGGAATTGAAATTGCAAGTTGGTATGATGCCTCATCGTGTGCCATCAATGGAAATGCAAGAAAAATTGAAAATTTAGCAAAAATAAGCAATGTTTCACCAAGTAAAAGCATGCATGCACAAGGTACAACTATGCATAAAATCCTAAATAATGTAAATAAGTAAAAACTAAAAGCATGAATGGAAAGAGCAATGAAAATTGATGTCAAAGTTTAAAACTTTAAGGAAAATAACAAGCAACGAAGCCTAGATTTAAGACTCAACCTAAAACTATGCATGAAAATAAAATTGCAAATAAAGCATAGGAAAAACTTGAAATCAAGACAATCAAAGACTTGATCTATGATCTTGTTTATTCACTCATCTAGATTCCATATCCAATTCTTAAGATCTAACATGAATTCAAGGTGCTAAGACAAAAAGCATAACATGAAGAACAAGCATGTAAATAACAAAGCATGGAAATAAAGCATAAAACATGAAATTGAAAGGAAACTTACTTGAATTAAGAAATGAAACAAAGCTTGAATTTAATTGCATCAAAAGTAACAATCCAAAGGAGTATTTGGGTTCTTCTTAGGCTTACACACCCAAGGAGGTTCTTGAAATTAATTCTAATCTAGAAAAGAAAATTACATCAACCAAGCTTGAAATTAAATTTAAAACCTAAGGAAAAGAGAATTATCCAAGAGCTTTGATAGTAATTTGACCCCAAACCCTAGCTTGGGTTGAGAGGGGAGTTCTTTCTCAATGGTGCAAGGTGTGGGCTTTATAAAGTAGTTTGTAGGGGCAAAAACATAAAAAATACCAAGATTCCCGTAGCCCTCAGCGTTTGCAGTCGATCGACTGCCCTGCTTGCAAGATATTGGCTACTGCCCGTCAGTCGATTTGGAGCTCTTTCAATCGATCCGTGTCCAGTCGATCGACCACCAGTCGATTTGGAGCTTTTCAGTCGATCCTGAATGCTTTCGGCTTGAATTTCTTGTTTTCCAGTCCAAAACGTCCACCGAGTGAATATAATCCTTTTAGCCACCTACAAAACAAGAATTCAAACTTAAAAACCCAAAAATAGCACAAACACCTCACATATCGTACTCTTAAAGCCAAAAAAAAATCAACGAGAAAAAGTCTTAAAACCTAATGAGAAAAGACTCGATACTACTAAAAACGACGCTAAACTCTAACTAAAAACACAAGGAAAAACACAACAATTACATGCAAAACAAGGAGCTCTGAAGCTGATAGGAGCAGTGAAGCTTTTGGGTATGTTAGGAGAAGAGCCGTTTAGATTAACTAAGACGGTGCGATTCCTAGTAGTGGATGCACCATCTTCATACAATGTTATGCTGGGACGACCATCCCTGAGCCAATTCCAGGCAGTGATCTCGGCATACCATATGAAGTTGAAGTTCCCTGCTCAAGATGGAACAGGTGAAGTTAAGGGTGACCAATATGCGTCTAGACAAGCGTACGTCAAATGTATTCGACGTAATGAGGAAGAGAGACATAATAAAAGGGCCAGAATGGAGAGCACAGTGCCATAGATGGCCCAGCGAGAGGAGGGCTTGATGATGGTAGAAGTGGTCCCAGGGGATGATAGTAGAGTTTTGAGAGTGGGAACGACTCTGAGCCTAGAAGTCCTGGTAGACCTGGTTAATTTTTTGAGAAACAGCACTAATGTTTTCTCCTAGTCTCCTGAAGATCTAGTAGGGATAGATCCAGCGGTCATGGAACACCACCTCAATATCAGCCCTGGAAAGAAGCCGATTAAGCAAAGGAAGCGTAACTTTGGTCCTGAAAAAGAAGCAATCATCGAGGCTGAAATCGAAAAACTGCTAGAAGCTAAGCATATCCAAGAAATACAATTTCAGGAGTGTCTTTCCAATGTGGTGTTGGTCCCCAAAACCTAGGAGGATTGGCGAATGTGTATAGATTTTTGGGATCTCAATCGTGTTTATCCTAAGGACCACTACCCATTGCCAAGGATAGACCAATTAGTTGATTCCACGTCTGGTTGTGAGATGCTAAGCATGATGGATGCCTTGCAGGGGTATCATCAGATCAGGTTAGCTGAGGAAGACTAGAAGCGGGTTAGTTTTATAACCCCAAAGGGGACCTACTGCTATGTGGTCATGCCATTTCGGCTTAAGAATGCGGGCACCACATATCAACGATTGGTGGATAAGATGTTTAAAACCCAGTTGAGACAGAATATGGAGGTCTACGTGGACGACATGTTAGTCAAGAGTGTGAGGGAAACCTCGCATGTGGATGATTTAAGGGAAACTTTTGACACCTTGAGAAAATACAGGATGAAGCTCAACCCCAAAAAGTGCGCGTTTGGGGTAAGAGCTAGGAAATTCCTGGGGTATATGGTTACAGAAAAGGGGATAGAGGCCAACCCAGAGAAGATTAGAGCCATTATGGACATGCGACCCCCGAGGAATGTCAAGGAAATGCAGTGCTTGGCGGGCAGAATTAACGCTCTGAGCAGGTTCATCTCACTCTCAACTGAGAAAAACCTACCATTCTTCCGGGCCTTGCGTAAGAAATCTTAGTTTCAGTGGAGCAAAGAGTGTCAAGAAGCATTTCAGATGTTGAAGGAGCACCTGGATAACTGTCACTACTCACTAAGCCTGCTCAGGGAGAACCTTTGATCTTGTATATGTCTGTCGGGCAACACGCTGTGAGCACGGTCTTGCTCAGGGAAGAAGGTAAGGTGCAAAGGCCGGTATATTATTGGATCAAGGTGCTGCATGATGATGAAATTCAATATGTGGAGGTGGAGCGAGCAATGTTAGCTCTGGTCGGGACGGCGCGTAAGTTACGCCCTTATTTTCTTTCACACAGCATAGTAGTGTGGACTAACCTACCTTTGAAGGCCATCATGGATAAACCAGAGGCCTCAGGACGTCTGGTCAAATGGATAATCGAGCTTAGTGAGTTTGATATTACTTTTGAATCAAGGACAACCATTAAAGCCTAGGCGTTGGTTGATTTTATGCAAGAGATGACCAACTCTCCTGAGGATAAGAAAGAATGGACAATTTATACAGATGGCTCGGTAGGAAACTGGGGTTGTGGTGTGGGTATAGTGTTGACCGACCCGATAGGTGTGACCACTGAGTATGCAGTGCGGATGAACCACCCCTTGTCTAATAACGTGGCAGAGTATGAAGCTCTTCTGAGAGGGATTCAGATGGCAAAGGAATTGGAGGCAGAGAAGATATACGCACGAGTAGATTCGCAGCTCGTATGCAGGCAGATAAATGGAGAATTTGAGATGAGAGATGAGCACAAGCAAAAATATCTAGCACAGTTTTGGGAGTTAGCCAGCACCATGGGGACTCTGACTGTCCTCCAAATCCCCAGAGAAGAAAACGGGCCAGCAGATTACTTAGCTAAAATAGCCAATTCGGTAGTTGATTAACAAGAAAGAATGATCACCCTGCTAATGGCATATCAGGAGTTCGGGGAAGAGAGGATATGCTCAGTAGACTAGGGAGAAGATTGGCGCTCTCCTATAAAATCATATTTGGAGAAAGGAGAGTTGCCGGATAGCAAAAGGGAAGTAATAAAAGTGAGGATCAGGTCGTCCCGCTTCTGCTTGATTAAGGGAGAGATGTTTCGCAGGGGATTCAGACAACCCCTCTTAAGGTGCTTAAGCCCGAGGGAGGGCACCCATGTCCTTAGAAAAATCTATGAAGGATGTTGTGATAATCACATGGGTGCTAGAGCTATGTCAAGTAAGATCATGAGGGCGGGTTACTTTTGGCTACAATTAAGGAAAGAGGTAGAGAATTTCGTACGTGCGTGTGATAAATGTCGAAGGAGCGCACCCTTAATACATCGGTCTGCAGAAGAGCTCATGACAATGAGATCCCCTTGTCCATTTGCGAAATGGGGGATAGACCTGGTAGGACCATTCCCCACAGCCCCGACCCAAAAGAAATTCCTGATTGTGGCCATCGACTATTTCAGCAAGTGGGTGGAGGCCGAGGCCTTAGCAAAGATTACGGAAGATGCGGTAATGGTTTTTTTTGAAAAATATAGTATGTCGGTTTGGAATCCCAAGGATTTTGGTATCAGATAATGGCACCCAATTCATGGGAGCTCGGATCCAAGCTTGGTGTACTAAAATGAAGATAGATTAACATTTCACATTTTTTACCATCCGCAAGCTAATGGCCAGATTGAGGTGACCAATTGAATTCTAGTTCAAGGAATTAAGGCAAGATTAGAGAAGTCGGGCGGAAAATGGGTGGAGGAGCTCAGTTCAATTTTATAGGCATACCGAACTAATCCCAAGGAGAGCATTGGAGAAACGCCATTTAGTTTGGTGTACGACATGGATGTTGTGGTCCCTGCGGAGATCAGTATGGAAACCCATAGAGTCAGAACATTAATGAGGAGCCAAATGAGCTATTGATAAGAGATGGCCTGGATTTGGTAGAGGAAAAAAGGGAAAGGGTTGCCGTCAGGATGGAGCACATTAGGGGGTGAGTCAAAGCAGCTTATGATAAATCTGTAGTCAAGAGTCATTTCCAAGTGGGAGACCTAGTCCTTCGCAGAAATGATTTAGAACAGGTAAAAGGGAAGTTGGGAACTACCTGGAAAGGGCCTTACAAGGTCACAAAAGTCTTAAAAGGAGGAGCTTATGAATTGGAGCAATTGGATGGGGTCAAGCTACCACGAGCCTAGAACATAGCTAACTTGCGGAAATATTATGTATGAAAAATGAAGTCAAATATTTATAACAGTTCAAATTCATATTTCCTCATTTTGTGCAGATTTTAAATGCTAAGGGCGGATGCCCCAATTTTCCTGACCTGATTGTTAGAAAACCCAGGATTGGCTAAGGGCGGATGCCCCAATTTTCCTGACCTGATTGTCAGAAAAGCCAGGATTGGCTAAGGGCAGATGCCCAAATTTTCCTAGCCTGATTGTCAGAAAAGACAAGATTAACTAAGGGCGGATGCCCCAATTTTCCTGGCCTGATTGTCAGAAAATCCAGGATTGGCTAAGGGCGGATGCCCCAATTTTCCTAACTTGATTGTCAGAAAAGCCAGGATTGGCTAAGGGTGGATGCCCCAATTTTCCTAACCTGATTGTCAGTTTAAAACTTTACAGTCAGGATTGGCTAAGGGAGGATGCCCATGAATGTTTTGACCTGATTGTCAGTATAAAATTTTACAGCCAGGATCGGCTAAGGGCGGATGTCCATGAAATAACTGACCCGATCGACAATTTTAAATATCTTAAGGGGATACTTACGGCAGCCCTAATATGATTATCCAAGAGCTTTTCAATGCACAAGGCTAACAGAGAAAAAAAAAACAGATACTAGGAATGCAAAAATAATCAGCAACAAAGCGAGATTTTATTAACCCCACAACTTTGATTACATAAACATAAGGGAGAGGCAGTCTGAAGAAAATTGCCAGAAAAATGAGAAATACATCAAAGGAACCGTTACATCACGGATGAGAGGAGATCTTCTTATTAGACGATAATATTCGCCTAAGACGCCAGAGCTCACGCTCAGTTGCATGGAGATGCTGGCGGTACTTGATTGCTCGGTCAGACGCAGAGTGCGCTTCGCTGACGGCGATGGTTAAGCGGCTCGCCGACTCAAGGAGATCAGCCTTCTCCTCCCGGAGTTGACAATTGAGCAGACGGAGATCTGACCATTCGCGTTTGTAAAATTGCTTCTTTTGACTTTTTCGATCTAACGGTTTTCGCATCTGCATAAGTTTTTCCTGAAGTTGAGTATTTCTTCAGAAAGTTGAAGATTTTCGTTGAAGAGAGAAAGGTTTTTCTTCTTGAGAGTTTCAACCTCAAGTGACGCACTACAAAAAATCCCGGCTATACTGACTGCCAAATCCGTCATAATGCCGTCAGTATATTGAATACTGACAGCCTCCTGACGGATATTGTCCGTCAGTATTGTCGTGGTCAGGATTGATGCATCCTGACGGGATATGTTCCCGCCAGGAATGCTAGCGGATTTATTGACGGCTATACTCGCCAGTAAACACTACTACAGAAACAGCTTTCTAAGGCTATTAATTAAAGGCGGTTCTCAGAAAACCGCCTTAAAAATACTTTTAACGGC
>BMAC01000149.1:2098922-2119265 GCA_014905375.1 Phtheirospermum japonicum | reverse complement strand
GGAAACACGTGGTGTGACCCTCAATGGTTCAGGTGTAAGCTATCCGTGGGTTCACAACACATTGTGATTCGGAACAACACATTGTTCTTATATGAACTCGTCCCTTAGAGTCTCTGATTAAATAAAAACTCATTTTACTTAATCACTGGTCAAACCAGAACCCAACGAATTATGAGATGATTATTGAAAACGACAGCTAGAAATTAATTGTTAATTTAGCATAGTTAGATATCAATATGATTGAATCTAAGGTTCGTAATTGTGATTATGAATTGAGAAAAATACGAGAAAATTATTCTGGACGCGAAAATATAATTGTTATATTTTTCGAAATTATCGTTTGTGAGAAATGATTTAAATCCAATGGGATTTTTATTTAAAATTGGGTCCGGTCGACCCAATAAGCCTTTTAAAGTTATTGGCCGGTACTAATTTAAATTAAAAGACTTGGGTTTTTATTTTTAGTTGGCTTGTTTCCTTTTAAATTATAAGATTGTTTTTATTTTCATTTGGGCCAGCCCATTGATATTGGGCTTGGGCTTGTTTAATAATAATAAAAAAAAAAAACATTGATAAATAGAAGAAGAAGGCTGAGAAGAAAAAAAAAAGGACAAGACAAAACCTTATTGATAATTCGGGCAAAAACGTTTTTGAGGAAAAACCCTAGTCACCAAGTCCCACCGAAACCCTTCCGTCCACCTCCGGCCGTCGTCGCTTGCCGCCGATCGCCGCCGCACCGAACCGTTCGGTTGTCGATTTTCTCCGTCGTTCTCGAGCTCTCGACGCATTTAGTGCTTCGTCGCGAGAAGATCGAGTTATACGGTGTGTGACACCAATTCGTCGTGGACGCCGAGCCGCCTGTCGCAGCCGTTCCCAAGCCGGAGTTCTCCAGCGCCGCTGGTTCCGAAGCTGCTGGCCGTCGCTGCACGACCGGAGTCGCTACTGCCGTTGGAGATAAACGGCTGCTTTCGACGCATCGTTCTCTGTTTCTGAACGCTCCCGGACGTCGCCACTGTCACCTCCGCTTCGTAGCCTGCCGTCCGACGGTTCTGCCACGCCGGAGCCGCACGCCTTCGCTGCACCTGAACCAGCCTCTCCGCAAGGCCGCTGTCAAGCCGGAGTTCCTTTCTTTCTCCGGCCGAACAGTCCGCTTGTGCCGTTCCGAAGGGCCGCCGACGCTGCTTCATCCCCGCCGAAGCCGTCTTGCCCACCGACGCTCCGAACAGCCGCCAGCGTGTCACAGCCTAGCGCTCCTCCGCCGTGCCGTTGCGAGCGCACCGCCGCCGAGCCTTGCCGTGAGATCGCTGCCCGCTTCGTCTTCGGAAGCTCCAGCAGCTGCGTCGCCCCTATTGTAAGGTGATATGTCATTTTTATATATATATATATATATATATATATATATATATACATGTGTGTGCTAAGTATGTTGTTTGATATGTTAATATATATATATATATGATATATATGTGTGTGATGCATTCTGTTATATATATTTATGCATGTGTATGGTATATGTATTATATATATATTTAATAAGTGATGCATGCATGTTAGTATGTATATAAATATAATGTATATATATATGCATTCTGGATATATAAATATTATATATATGTATATTTGATATGCGTATATAATATATAATTATATACATGATTAATATATTAATATATATATAATTGTTATATACATGATTAATATATTAATATATATAATTGTTATTATATATATGATTAATAGAAACGTATCATGCTCATTCGATTTTACGAAAATCGAATTGTTTCATTTATAAAATAATTAAAACATTGTTTGAATTAATTGAAATTAAAATGGGCCGTCGTCAATTGAATTCGATTCAATTATTTAAAAAATTTTGTTTTCCGCTGCGCGACGGCACCATCAAATCCCAACATCAAAGTCATCATATGGCGAACTAACTTGATATTCCGCCATCTCCAATCAAAAATCTCAAATCGTCAAAGAATCGGCTACAAGCACAATACTCAACAAATGAGATTAAGCGTACCAAAAATTACAAAAATAAACAAAAACAAACTTAAACAACAAACACTAACACAAACAAACAAATAAAAGCAAACACTAAAAATTGCAGCCTTTAGCCTTCCCCGGCAATGGCGCCAAATTTTGAATCGAACTTTTTCGCTTTAAAATAAAAAGCTCGTTCGCAAGAGAACGGAGCTATTATAGGCGATAAGCTGGCTCGAGTCGAATCACAAGGAAGACTAATCAGAAACTATTTCGGTGTTCGATTTTATGTACATAGAAATGAAAATAAAAACTAAACTAAACACTCGATCAAATATGGTTTGAGGAGTTCTAACATCTACGAGCAATAACATTTAAAAGCTTTAAAACGATTAATAAAATCAAGGGTCTAGTGCGCCGGAATCTTCTCCACGATCGGGGTTGTCAATCCCGATGGTTCTAAACGACCCTAAGCACACTAGACCGATAAACTTAGTCAAAAACAAACATCATCATGATCAACTTCATAATAACAACGCAAGCATGATCACAATCGATAAGAAAAACAAACAACTAATCTAACGAGAACTAACAGCTAAACTACTAAAGCAAATAACATAAATTAACAATTAGGAAAAACGATAAAAGGTTTATACTAAATTAACAAACCAAAGTACATAACAACATCAAAGCAAAGATTATTAAAGCCAAATACACAAAGCAAATAAAAAGGTGCAGAAAAACCTATAATCTATAAAAGCATCAGCCATCCAACGATCTTCAGCAACGAGAAGCGGTCTTGAGCATCGAACGGCATAGAAACGACGAAACTACGAATTATTAAACGTTAATCTTGCGTGAATTGAACGGGTGGCTTGAACCGAGGGTCTTCTGTATTATTCTGACCTTTCCCCCTCGTCCCAGCACTCTCAAAATGAAGAAACCACCGGCTTTTTATAGAGTTTCGAAAATAACCGCTCAAACTGCCAGAGCGTCGACGGTGCGTTGATCGACGCGAGCCAGGCTGCACGCGTCGACCAGGAAGTGCGTCGATCGACGGAGCTAGGGTCGACGCAACAGAACATTTACGTCGACGGTGCATTGGTCGACGCGGGCCAGGCTGCACGCGTCGACCAGGAAGTGCGTCGATCGACGGAGCTAGGATCGACGCAACAGAATATTTGCATTGATGGTGCGTCAGTCGACGCGAGCCAGGCTGCGGCAGCTAGTGTCAGCATAACTCGGACACTAGGTAACCCAGTGTCGATTTGGTACCCAGCGTCAGCACAGCACATTGCTTATCCAATCTTCGTCTTCTCGAGCTATAACACCAAAATAAAACAAAATTAGATTATTTCATATAAAATAAAGTAAAAACACATTAAACACCAAACGAGATGAAAAATATCAAAAGGAAGAAAAACGATAAAAAGATAAACCTGAAACACATAAAAGCACACAACATACGATGTAAAAACACACGAAAATCACATACAAATCATGTTCCATCCTGACGATAGCTCTTTCCCTCTTTTCCTCCACCAAGTCCAGAGCATCCTAAATCAATAGCTCATTCTGATCCTCAACGAAGTTCTGAACTCGGTGAGTTTCCATACTAATCTGGGCGGGGACCACAGCGTCCATGCCATAAACCAGACTAAATGGTATTTCCCCTGTACTCTCCTTGGGATTAGTCATGTACGCCCATAGAGTTGAACTGAGCTCGTCGACCGATCTGCCTCCAGCTTTCTCTAGTCGTGCTTTAATTCCTTGTACAAGTATTTGGTTGGTCACCTCAACTTGACCATTGGCCTGTGGATGGTAGACAGACGTGAAGTGTTGATCAATCTTCATTTTCACACACCAGGCCTTAATTCTGGAACCCATGAACTGGGTGCCATTGTCTGAGACCAAAGTCCTAAGGAAACCAAATCGACATACAACGTTTTTCCACAAAAATCTCATCCCGCATCCTCCGTGATTTTTGCTAAGGCTTCAGCCTCCACTCATTTACTAAAATAATTAATGGCCACTATTAAGAACTTCTTTTGGGCGGGGTCCGTGGGGAAAGGTCCAACCAGGTCGATCCCCCATTTAGAAAATGGACAAGGAGAGCTCATCTTCGTGAGCTCTTCCGCAAGCTTGTGTATTAAGGGCGAGTTCTTTTGACATTTATCACAAGTCCGCACAAAATCCTCCGCTTCTTTTCTTAGCTGGGGCCAAAAGTATCCCGCTCTCAGGACCTTACTCAACAGGGCTCTAGCACCCATATGATTGCCACAACACCCTTCGTGGACTTCTCTAAGAACATGAGTGCCCTCTTTCAGGATCAGACATTGTAGAAGGGGTTGTCCATATCCTCTCCGGAAGAGCTCTCCTTTAATTAAGCAAAATCGAGCAGACATGGTCTTCACCTTCACTACTTCTTTCTTATCTTTTGGAAGCTCTCCCTTCTCTAGATATGTTTTGATAGGATGTCTCCAGTCCTATCTAACTTCCTCTAAGGCGTGCACCTCCTCTTCCCCAAACTCCCGGTATGCCATCAACAGGGTGATCATCCTTCCCAGCAGTCTGTTGCCGAACTGGCTACTTTGGCTAGGTAATCGGCCCGGCCATTTTCTTCCATATGGATTTTTGATGGATTATCAATGAGCTCATGACATTCTCCAACTCCCGAAATTGGGTTCGTCTGGAGTGCTCATCCCACTCGCCCCCTGTGATCATCTGAATCTCATCCCGTATGACCTGGGCCTATTCATTCCTTCTCCCCCTCCCCTCCCCATTTTGACTACTATCCTGCTCATTCTTAATCTGCTGGGGTCGATCATTACTATGGTAGCCAGACCTGGTCTCTTTCCTTCTCATCCGTACGTACTCCTTAAGGTGCCCAGCCTGCACCATCCTCTTCAACTCATCCTTAAGATGGGTACATTGGTTCGTATCGTGGTCGTACTCATTGTGATACCGACAAAATCGGTCAGACCTTTCTTTCCTAGGCTTTTGCGAATAAGTCTTAGGCCACTTGAGGTCTGGATGCCGCTCTATTACCTGCAAGATTTCCCCCTACGGAGTCGCCAGGGGCGTATACTTGTCGAAGCGAGGTCTTCCACCAGACAGGTCTGGCCTGGATCTTTTTACTGGTGCTCTCTCCTCTCTATCATATCTCTCTCTCTTCTTCTCTCATTCCTCCTTTATTTTCAGGTCCTCCTCCAGATGAATATACTTTTTTGCCCTTTCTAAAAGTTCTCCAAATTTCAGCGCTGGCTTTACAACAAACGACTGGAAAAACTCTCCTCTCCTGAGGCCTTGCACTAGCGCGTTCACTAAAATCTCCTCGGACGCAGAAGGCACCTCGAACCTTGCATTGGTAAACCGATTTATATAAGCACGCAGGCTCTTGTTCTCTTTCTGCTTCAAACTAAACAGCTCGAGCGGCATCTTCCGGTATTTTCTGCAGCTATTGAACTTATGCAGGAAGGCCGAGCTGAACTCATCAAAGTTGCTGATAGAGCGTGGTGGCAGCTACTAAACCAGAGCTGGGCTGGCTTAGTAAAAGTCATGGGGAAGACCCGACACATGACTGCATCCGAGAACTTGTGCATTACTGCTGCAATTTTGAAGCGGCTGAGGTGATCCCACGGATCTGTTGTTCCGCTATACTCAAAGCCCAAAGATCTATAGGAAGCCGGCACATCATTGCTCATGACCTCCTCAGTTAATGGCGTGCCTCTCCGCATCGGTACCATACCAGCACTCGCCATTTTCCTTTTGAACTCCCTCACCTCTTTCTGCTGGATCTGCATCTGCTCGGCAATGCCTAGATTGACCTGACTCGATGTTTCACTATCGGAGGTAAAGAAGTGTTCTTCCCTATCTTGGAGGGGGGTCCAATTTGTGTGCTGATTGCGTAACGGTTCCGTTTCTGCTAGCGGAACTGTCCGATATGGCCGTGCCCAGGCGGCGGCATTGAGATCTCCACGAATTTCTTCTCCACGACCACTTCCACGACTTTTCCGATAAGCTCAGACAGCTGCCTGAGGAGATTTTCGTTCAGTGACCCGCCATCAGAATGCGTAGACCCGCCAGGGGGTGTGGCACGGTGCCTGATCTAGTAGCTACTGACGGTTCCATTCCCTCCAGCCTCGTCGCTGATAGCCCTATCGACCGCGGCATTCCCCATGCCGCGGTGGAGCTAGGAGTTCCACCTAGTTCCCCGACCAGATTCCACCGTAACCCGCTAGAAGCCATTCCAAAACCTCACGTCTTAGCTCAGAAATTTCCTACAGATGACGCCAATTGTTTCACCCAAAAATATGACAACGCCTGAACCTTGCGCTTTTCCCGACCTGCACACACAAACACGTCAGAAAAGGACCACCGGGGGTTTTCCGGTGGAAACCTCTCCGATGATTAAGTCAGAAAGCGTATAGAGTGTTTCTGGCGAATAAAGCAAGGAATGCACAAAGAATGACATACCTTTCTCAGCCTTGGGGCTGAGGTATTTATAGTCTTCCTCAGTGGGAGTCCCTTCCAGGATCTCGAAAACAAAGTCCGCGAATGAGGGGCCATTAAGAAACAAATTCTGACAGGTGGTCCCCCTTGTCCCCTCAACGGAGGTAAGGATGCCAGGTCTGCCCTGATCCTGCTCTCTCTTTCTATTCCAGGTCAGGACATCAAGCCTGCCTTGTTGCATTTCTCTAAGTGTCATTTCATAGGAAACCCATACCAGGTCAGGATAATTTCTGAGCCGCGGTAATCCTATCTCCAACATCTGCTCTGTCTCTAAGGAATCCAGGTCATACCTTGCCTAGGACTGAGTCGGCCTGATTTCCTTTCTCTTTCTCAGGTTATCTCAAATCATATCTACCCCAATCCGGGTCTGACCTATTTATGCCCCATCAGGTATACTGATTCGGACTGGGCTGGGATGTGATAGATAGGAAGAGTACTACGGGGGGCTATTTTTTCTTGGGTAACAATCTAATCTCTTGGTATAGCAAAAAACAGAATGTATTTCTCTTTCTACAACTGAAGCCGAGTATATTGCAGCTGGAAGTGCATGTACATAATTATTGTGGATGAACAAAATAATTGAAGACTATGGTCTGCACAGTAGTATTTTGACTGTGCTTTGTGACAATTCCAGCACCATTGACATCTCGAAAAATCCAGTCCAGCATTCTCGAATCAAACACATTGACATAAGGTACCACTTTATTCGAGACTTGGTTGAGAGGAAGATAGTTAGCCTTGAGCATATGAGAACAAACAATTAGCTTGCTGACATCTTCACAAATGTATTAGATTTCGAGACCTTCTCTCGTTTGAGAAGAGATCTCGGTATGTGCATTGTCTAAGCCAATGTTGGTTTGTGATGTTGTGACATAACATATCAACATCAGTCACAACATCTGTATAAATTTGCATGCATTTTTATTTTTCTTTTCATACATAATCCAAATGCATTGAGTCTGGTTAAAAGTGAGATAAGGTCTAGTGTTGCAATAAAAGTGATGACAAAAAGACTAAACTCTTCAATTATGTGATTGTGGAGCTTGCCTGCAGAAACTGGTTTTCTCCCAGGTCCAAAAACAAGAGGTGTTAACAGCAATTGCTGATGATAAGCTATTTCTCTTCAAATCCCTAAAAAGATGAAGAAAATCTGGATACAAATTGATCCAATCTTTAAATTTCACCTTCTTGAGCGATTTTGACGTAGTTATTAACTTGAGTTAAGGGGTAAGTTTCCATTGACTTCGCTTGAGGCAATGTTGGTTCATAATGTTGTCAGTATTAAAAAGCAACACTGATCAAAGTCACTAAAACCATAATATGTATAATTTTAACCTTTTTAGATCATGATTTTTAGGAATCCAATGGGACATTCATACTTTGGGAAGATGCCTACTTGCTGTGCGAACTGTTGCTTGTGTTTTTGTCTATCTTGAATTCTCTTGGTTGTGTTGAATCTAGCTAACTAAAGTGTTTCAGTGGAGTTGTACTCGGACGGCTGGACAGGTAATAATGAGTTTGATTTAGAGAGTGAAAACTTATATTGCATAAGATAGATACTGCTGGGCTGATGGTTCAATTAATCTAGCTCTCCACTTCGGCCGATTTTGTAATAAGAATTATGCAATTTATTTTTTAAAAAAAGGGGGAGATAATGGTTGTAGTGGGTGTGATCACATATCCTACATTAAGGGGGAGTGGTGTTTCTCTAAAAAGGAAATAAAATCGTGTTTAGGTCCCAAAATCCGCATGGAAGGTAAAATTAGGGCTTTTTCTTTTTATTTTCTTTACTTCTCTCTCCTTGGCAACAGGCGTTTTTTGAAAGCTTAAATACTGGATACTTTTTACCATTTGATCACTTCCCAATTAACCTTCTGCGATTAAACTTTCCAGCTCTCACAAAAATATTCTCTCAGCTTCGATTTTATCGCTTGTGTTTTTGTGCAAATTCTCAAGATGTCGGACCAGACCTCACCGTCGAATGTTCCTGAATTACCTGCCGGTGTGCGCCGCTCCGGCGAACAGATTCCAGCGCCCTTCCCTAAAGTTGGCGGCCTGGATATTCGTGCAGGAATCGGTGGTGGTTCCTCTTCAAACCCACCATCGGTAACAACATCGCCACCACCCTCGCGCCGCACGGGTCCCACGTTGTCGTGCTAGCTCCGCCTCTAATTGACGCCGCACCTGTAGCACAGGTGTTCCCAGGCCAGCCCGGGAATGAGATCGATGTTGATAACCCCCCGGATTTGCCGTTGGTAGCTGAGACGTTTGGCCCACTTGGGAAGCCTTGAAAAGGTCCCGACGACTGCGAAATATACGTCCCGGCGTAGTGCCGCCTGCAGTACCGAAAAGCCAAGTAGGGCCGTGCCGCAATGTGCCAATTGAGCACATGAACCTTGCGGAGGATGTCACGGTGATGTCGGACCCTGACGACGATGATTACGTCCCTACTCCAGTGGAAGGATCGGTGCCTCCGTTTCCTTTAGCTCCGACTTTGACGGCGAAGAAGACACCTCGCCGGAAGTAGACTGTGAAGTTGGCCGACAAGAAATCTGCTCCCGTGGCTGTCAAGGTTTCTCCAGGTTCCACTGAAACCGAATATTCTTCCCCTCCTTATACGATTTTGGATTTTATCACCGGAGAGGTCACTAGCTCCTCCAGACCAACTACTATTGTCCCTCCTCCGTCTCCAGTTCGTGATGATCAGCCCACATTTGATCCTGATCTATTTGAATATTCCTCTGATTCCTCTTTTGATGTGCCTCTTTGTGATATTCTTTCTGCCTACAAGAAGGACAAGAATAAAAAGAAGATTGCTAAGGAGGACGATGTTGCTCCTCATGTTGGTTCCCCCATACCAACATTGCCACAAGACAAGTCTGCTTCGTCCTCTAGTTCTGTGGCTGCTGAAAACATGTCACCTGCTCACGCTTCGACTCCATTTACAACCTCTGATCACTCCTAGTCCTCCGCGGGCACTCCTTCTCGGACGCTTGAGCTTGAGGATATGGTGCCATTTTTGGAGAATTTTCTGACTGCCGAGGCCGCAGAGTTGTTTGATACATACTGAACCCGACACATGATCACTGAGCGCCGAGTTCCGGTTGAGCTATTTGAGCGACAAAACTTGGTTGCCTATCTTCAGCATAAAGGTATGTATTCCACAGTCTCAACTGCCATGCCTTTTGTCCGTGATATAGTCATGGAATTTTATGCCAATCTGTTGCCATCTATGGTTGATTTGAATTCTGTGAATTACGGCAAAGTTTATGTGCATGGCAAAGTATTTTCTTTTACCCCTGATCTGATTGATGAACTGTTTGGCACTGAGCCGTATCGGGGCGATTCGACTGTGGACGATATGAATGAGGTTATTTCCTTTTTGTCTAGAGGTTTGGGTCATGCGTGGTTTGAGTAATTGCGTAGTACTCATCTTTCTTCTCTTTACTCTATTTTGCACAAGATCGCCATTTGCAACTTGGTTCCCTCCAAGAACACCACTTGTGTTACGCGGCCTTAGGCCCAATTTCTGTATAATCTTGGGAGGGGATTCAAGTTTAGCTTTGGGCGGCATGTGTTTGATATTGTCATGAAGTTCTCCATCACCAGGTCCGCCGCATCGTTGTGCTTTCCCTCTTTGATCTTCAGCCTGCTTGAGAATCAGGGTTTGGCGCTTCACTCTGATGATGTACTTACTGGGGAGGCTGACTGGTTTGGTTTGAGGGGTCAGCATATTACAGGTGCCAGGGTTATTGATCTTCCTTGGCAGGCGCCTTTTCAGGCCAATGTTGCTAGTGGTGTTGGGACAGACATTCCCAACATTGGTCCCAACATGGTCCCCATTTCTGCGCAGGTTCTTCGGGCGCATGTGGATTGGATTGATATGCAAATGACCCAGTTGAAGGCACTTCGTGGTTCGATCATGGAGGTCCTTTTTTCGTCTGGTCAAAAAGGGGAGAAAATGTTGGCGATGCGAATAAGGATGATGCTGATGAGGATGTTGTTGTTGCCGAGGCCTTGGAGAGTCTTGCTCGGGAAAAACAAAAGAAGAGGATCCGCTATCGCAATAAGGCCTTGAAAAAGATGAAGAGAATGCAGAAGAAGAAGCGAAAGGATAGGGGTGAAGGAACTTCGACATCCCCTCGTTGTTCGAAGAAGGTCCGAAGTCAATAAGTTCCTTGTGTTTAATTTTGATGAGTAAATGAACAATGTTGGTTTGTAATGTTGGGATGATGGTTTAATAACATTGGGTGTTTTATTTAGGGGGAGTTTTCCAACTTA
This sequence comes from Phtheirospermum japonicum, assembly GCA_014905375.1. Taxonomy (NCBI): domain Eukaryota; kingdom Viridiplantae; phylum Streptophyta; class Magnoliopsida; order Lamiales; family Orobanchaceae; genus Phtheirospermum; species Phtheirospermum japonicum. The sequence goes on along the minus strand of BMAC01000149.1, from coordinate 2,108,486 downwards.
GGGGGAGTTAGTAGTTTTTGTTTGAACTTGTTTTTGCGTCTTAGTATTTTGTCCAGAAAGGCAAAAGGGGGAGATTGTTGAGGAATTTATTCTTGGAAATAAATATTATTTTGTTATTTGCCTTTATTAGGCACAAAATAAATTAGGAACTCTAGTTTTTATTTCCTAGTTTATTTATATGACTTTATTTTTCTAGATTGTGTCTAAGATTTAGTATGCTTATTTACCAAGTTTAGAATTTTAGAATTGTCTATTTAAGATAAGAGAATACTAAGACTTGGACACACTTCTTGAACGCAAAAAGACGCACGGGATTTCTCAAGAAGACACAAGGAAGCAACGCACAGCGAGAGAAGAACATGAAGAATACTTGGAGCCACTATTCGAGATTATCAAGTTCTTCGAAGTTGCGTAACCAACGGAGAAGATCTTCTCATCACGGTGAAAAGTATTTAGTATCAAGTTTTTGATATTTTAGTTTTCATATATTACTTCAGATTTTTGTATTGATCGTGAATAAGAAAGTAATATAGTTTTCGGGTTTGTACACCCAAGTTCACAAGTACTTTTACTTGTGAACTGAATTTAATTTGCTGTGTTCTTAAGTTTTATTTCCACTGCATATTTTTGTTTTAACTCTGGTTGATGTTGGTAGTCAGTGTTGGTTAACATTGATAACAACATCATAAAACTAAGACTTGTATTCAAAACCATAAACCTTCAAATTTTACACCAACAAATTGAATTAGAATCACTAAATAAACGAAAAGTGTTTGATCCTATTATTATTACATTTGAAACTATAAAACCTATTGGGTGTAAATGGGTTTTCATTCAAAAGAGGGATGAGAATGATGAGATTGAAATGTATAAAACTCGTCTTGTTGCACAAGATTTTTTCAAGAGAACTGGTGTTTATTATGAAAACTTACTCACTTGTTGTGGATTCTATCACATTCAGGTACTTGATAGACTTATCTATTTCAGAAAATCTGGAGATGCATCTTATGGATGTTGTAACAGCTTATTTATACGGATCATTAGATACTGATATTTATATGAAAATCCCTGACGGATTTGAAATACCTGAAATGCTAAAATCAAAGCCTAAGGAATCTTGCGCAAGGTAAGGTATGGCGGAAGAGATCAAACTTTCTCCATTTGTGAAAGCTCTTTTCCATCCCATTGAATTGAATGAAATTAAACTACAACGATCGTTAAAATAATCTGGGCGTGTGGTATAATTGTCTAAGTGAGTTCTTGTTGAAAGATGGATATGTAAATAATCATTTATGTCCATGCATTTTTATTAAGAAAACAATAACTGGATTTGCCATCATCGCTGTTTATGTTGATGACTTAAAAATCATTGGAACTCCTAAGGATTTTCAAGATGCAACTAACTATTTGAAGGGGGGATTTGAGATGAAGGATCTCGATCAAACCAAATATTGTCTTCGCTTATAAATAAAATATTTAGAGGATGGGATATTTATCCACCAATCAATTGATACAAGAAGGGTCTTCAAGCGATTTAATATGGATAAGGCAAATCCTCCCAATTCCCCAATGGTTAATAGAATGTTGAATATTGAAGAAACCCAATTCGTCCTTATGAAGATAACGAAAGAATACTTGGTCATAAGTACCATATCTGAGTGCGATTGGAGCTCTAATGTATCTTAGTAATTGTACCAGACCAGATATAGCATTTACTACTAATTTACTGGTACAGTTCAGCCCCAACACGAAGACACTGGAATGAGATTAAACACATATTTCGTTATCTTCGAGGAATGATTGATTTGCGACTATTTTTTCCCATAAAATCGAAATATAAGTTAACTGGTTTCGCAAATGTAGGTTATTTATCAGATCCCCATAAGGCAAAATCACATACCAGCTATGTCTTCACGATCGACTGTACTGCAATATCCTGGCGTTTTCTAAAGCAAACAATATTATGGCACTACATGAAACAAGTAGAGAATTTTGTATGGCTTAGATCTATGATTCAACACATCCAAGAAACAAGAGGACCGCTAGTCAATGAAGAACCGACAATAATAATTGAAGACAATGTCGCGTGCATTGCTCAAGTCAAGGAAGGGTATATTAAAAGTGATAGAACGAAACATCAACCCCCCTCCCAAATTCTTCTCGTATACTCATGAACTAGAAAAGGTCAAGAAAATCAATATTCAATATGTACGATCAAATGATAATGTGGCGGACCTGTTTACGAAGGCGCTTCCCACTACAATATTCAGTAAACATGTTCACAATATTGGGAAGCGGCATCTACGAGATTTATGCAAATAACCGTCCTTGTTAATTTGAGGGGAGCTCACATGGTTGTACTCTTTTTTTCTTATCACGATTTTGTCTTACGAGATTTTCCTAATAAGGTTTTTAATGAGTCAACCTAGACACATAAGTTATGGATGAATTGTGTACTCTTTTTTCCTATTGTCCGATTTTTTTCCTTTGGGTTTTTGTCGCTTCAAATTTTTAACGAGACGCAATTATCCAATTTGTGATAGTGATACGTCCGAGTGGGGTGTTATGAATGTGTGGACTGTAACAAATATCCACAAGTCAATGTGTAAAATTTTAGATGGCAAATTAAATATTTTGTACTATGAATACTATAACAAATTTGGTTATAAAAAGGCCTTGTAATGCATTGTGATAATGCGGTAGAGTTGCAATACATAAATCCGTTTCTATTATCTAAGTTCTTTCTATTTATCTTATTTAGCGTATAATTTATAACAAGAAGTTAATTAATAATAATTGTACAGATAAAGAATAAAAAGAAAGGTGTACTATTCTTTTGGGAACGACGAGTATTTGAGCACAAATTTATTGGGATGCTCTTGAGTGTTGACAAATAATAAATGCCACAAAGTTAATTAACTTGCTTCATGATTAGAACAGGACTGTCGGTGGGACTAATTTGAAATACTGAAGCCAAAATACACGCTCAAAATGGAAAGAAAGACTAAAAAGAACGAGGGCAAGCAAAATGATGATTTGAAACATGAAAAATAAATATTGGCACCGATTACTAATTGCATACATATTCGAATTAAATAAATTAAATGACTCTTTTTTTTTTATCTTTAAACTGATTAAGACCAAACATTACATAATGTTATGTTTAATTACAACTATATCCCACAAAGAACTCAAATACTATCAAAAATCCTTTGATGCTACAGCCTCAACACCTCAATTTCCTTGGCTAAAAATGCTATGCTAAAATGACTTATTATTAATACATTTATCCCAAAACCTACATACTTGTTACAAATCTTATGTATTATTTCCCCAGCTGATTCTTGTCTTGTTTCGAATCATTCACAAACCAAATAAAAGATGGTCAAATTGAACTTCACACATTCAATATCCATCCAAAGGTAGCTAATTAAGTGATTCAATATATTAAAATAAAATAAATTATATGCACATGACAATGCTTCATTTTTCTTGTGCATCTTTATCATCTTCATCAATGAACTCTTGCAACTGATCATGCTCACCTTCTTCACTTTTTTCCTTATCCGCCGAATCGATCTCCTCGTCCCGTTCGATGCCCTCATCACCGTCGATCTCTCGGACTTTGATGATCTCTTCGTCTTCTTCATCTACGCGTTTTTCGACTCGGGGTTTCAAGTGTTTCCTCCCAATTTTCAATATTTGATACTCAGCTTCTCCATTTTCGGATACTTTTTCAGCTTCCAATGCAACTTTGTTGGTGTATGTTTTGTTCACTTGGTAAATAAGCCATATGGATATTACAAGGAGTAATATTTGAAGGGCATGTTTTACTTTCAAACTTTTGGCTCTTATATTCCTATTGGGAGATTGCTTTAGCATCGTGAATTTCACACCACAGCTCTATTTCGAAAAGTTCAACTCTCCATCTGGATTCATATATGGAAAAATATGAGAAATACTATATATTAATTATTTTTCAGAAGTTTAGGCTTATGAAAAAATAAAAATAAATAATTGATAAGGAAAATACGCTATACATTATTTATGTCCGTCACACATGTTAATTTACCACCAAAATATATAATTCCATCTCTTGTTTAAGAACTTTAAAAAAATATCAGAGACAATTAAGCACAAGCATTATACAAATCACATTCTGAAAACTGTAAAAGGGACTGACTTACAAGATTGGAAGCAAATATGAGAAACCCATTATACCATAACCAGATAAATAGCTAGAAAATATAGATAGTGAAGAGGATAAAAAGTGGGTGAACATAAAATGAACCGAGGGGAAAAACTTACCTATAAAGTGAAGCAGACAAGTTGGTTCTTGGAGTTCATATTATAAGACTGCTATAGTGGTGGTAAATTTTATTGATTCTTGGTGTGATTTAATGAGGGTTCAAGAAAATATACAGACGCACGTGGTATATACAGTTGAAATGACAAATGAGTGATAAAAATCGTTTAGAAAGATAATTCTAAGATAACCGTATTAATAGTTACTCAACTGAACCACAATCCTAATCACTTTATATTTTAGGGGTAATTATTTATGAATGATTTTGTTTTTTAAATTTTACCATACAAATTATTATTAAACGTCGTACGAACTTGGGGTGGGCACGATACGGTTTGGACAATTTTCTTATTAATTTTTAATCAAATTGCTAATCGTGGTTTGGTTAAATTTTTAATTTCTTTATTGTGGTTTTTAATAAAATTTAGTGTGCGGTTTCAAACGGTTTAGGACGGTTTAGCGAGTTCAATCAATTTTTTTATTGAGTTTATAACTAGCACAAATTTTTATTGATATAAAATATTGATAAAATTTTATTTTTAAAATGATAATTTCGCAAATAAGTGCAAATTGCACTATCTTTGAACTCAATTACATTCAAACCATGATCCATTTCTTTTATTACCTTGATTGCAAACATGTTATATTTTTTCAAACACTTTTTTATTATAAAAACATGTAATTTTGGAATTCTAAGTTTATTTATCTATTTATTAGTTTTTAATATACTCATTTCTATTCGTTCAACTGTATAAAGAGATGAGAAAAATAGTATATATATATATATATATATATATATATATATATATATATATATATTATATATATAAACATTATAATTATATAAGGTCGCTGTTGTTTCGGCGGTACAGTTTACTTCCAAAATAAAAACTGTACCAAAAAGACGGTGCGGTTTTCATCCATTATATTTTTATGGCAATTTTAATAAAAACTCACTATAAACGGTGTGCAGTGAGGTGCGGTTTGAGCGGTTTTTAAAAAATTATGCCCACCCCTAATACGAACTACACGTGATTTGTAGTTTCACCTTTAAATTAGAATGTTGTGGTTTTGTACCCAAATTCACTAAAAAAATATTTTTTATGGTAATCGTGGGAGGGAAAAAGTATTTTTCACTATATTTTAGGATTTAAATGATAACAACATATATTTATTTAGATATAATCGAGCTTAAACTTGAAAATTGAGTAACATGTTAAATAATAATAATAATAATAATAATAATAATAATAATGAGAAAAGGGGAATGTTACTGTCGGTACACTTTTGGTGTGTGGTGGGGGTACTGTACTAGTGAGAATGGGAAGCAAAACATGGCATTAAATGCATGTTGGCAGATAGTGATGATCCATTGGGCCTCTATTTCAGTTTCCAACTGCTGGAAATAATGCTAGTCAATTTACACTTTACAGCAAAAATTGGACTTTTCGGATAAATCTCAGGAGTAGGTTGGGAATAAGGTAAATGGAATATTGCTTATTAAAATTACAAGATAGGAAATGCAATCAGAAGGAAGAGTATGGGCTTATGGGAATGTTTACGTTTGCAAGCGCTTTTGTCTATTTTTATTTATTTATTTTTCTTTCCAAATACAGTATGTGATTTATTGCCACGAAGATGACAAAAAAAGTAATTGTGAATGGAATACTGGTTGTCAACGGGATATGGTAGTATTTGCAAATGTTAGCCGAAGTTAATTAAGTCGAGAGTAAGTATTGTTGGAAAATTGAGATATAATTGAAGAAAATTGTGTGATTTTTTCGTATCTTCGTCTACAAAGATCTTACGCACCTCCGGATACAGTGAAAGATATACGGTGACATGCTGAATACATAATCAATGATGGTGTCATGCGTCACCCGTTAGATTCAGAAGTTTGGAAATATTTTGATCAAACTCATTCAAAGTTCACCGCCGAAACTCGAAACGTCAGATTGGGTCTCTGCACAAATGGATTTCAACCTTTTGGTAGTTTCATATCGCAATATTCATCGTGGCCGGTAATAATCACACCGTACAACTTGCCACACTGGATGTGTATGAAAGAACAGTATTTGTTATTAAGTGTTCTTTTTCCAAACCTTAAAAGCCCTAAAGACAAGTTGAATGTTTTATTGTAAAGTTGAAACAGTTGTGGATGCACTACAAAAAAACTCAGCATTTTCGAGGGATTTTTCCCTCGAAATTAAGAAAAAATCCCTCGGTTTTGGTTAAATCGGGGGAAATTTCGAGGGAAAAATTCCCTCGAAAAAACCTTCCTAAGAAATCAGTTTCGAGGGAAATAAATCCCTCGTAATTACAAAACCGAGGGAATTTCGAGGGATTGTTTCCCTCGAAACCATTACCGGACAATCCCTCGGAAATCCGAGGGAATTTTTCCCTCGAAATACTTCAATTTCCGAGGGAATAAAATCCCTCGGAATTCCGAGGGATTTCCATTCCCTCGGAAATCCGAGGGATTATATTCCCTCGGAAATTGAAAAAATCCGATGGAATATATTTCCCTCGAACTTCCGAGGGAGTCCCATTCCCTCGAATTTTTCAAAATTCCGAGGGAACTTTCCCTCGGTATTTTTAATTTTTTAATTTTTTTTATTAATTTTTATTAATTTTTAATTTTTTGTTTTAATTTTAATTCTTGTTTAATTATTAAAATTCCCAAAAAATTGAAAAAAGCAATTAAAGAAAAGTCAAAGAAATAAATCAATTATAATAAAAAAAAATATTTGAAAATTTATGAATTACATGCGTTCGAAACTTAGTTTCAAATTTTTTAATATGATATTAATTCTGAAACAAGTGATCTCATATGCATCGCGTCACTTCGCCAAGGTTCCAAATAAGCAATTACCACCGTCACATTTTTTTAAAAATATTTTGAAAACTTAAATAAAATACCGTGACACCCTATCACGTTTTTAAAAATAAGATTTGAAAACCCGCTATTGGAGGGACAAAACCTCCCGGCCGGCGCCGTAACCCACGTCAACATCCGACGGTATACAACCAACAACACAAATGACAATATTAAATATAAACAAAATTAAACCCCGGCCGATCACCACGGCCTCCCATGCATGAACAATATATATACAATTTTTTTTTAAATCCCGGCCGATCACCACGGCCTCCCATGCATGAACAATATATATACAATATAATGGGTGAATAAAACCTAAATTTGAAAGAAAACCCTAATTTAATTGATTGATCCTAAATTGAACCCTAATTAATTGATTATTCCTAAATTGAACCCTAATTTATGTAATTATTACTAAATTAGCCCCTAATTAATTGCTTGTTCTCAATTGAACCCTAATTATGTAATTATTACTAAATTAGCCCCTAATTAATTGATTATTCCTAAATTGAACCCTAATTAATAGATTGTTCCTAAATTGAACCCTAATTATGTAATTATTACTAAATTAGCCCATAATTAATTGATTGTTCCTAAATTGAACCGTAATTACGTAATTATTTGTAAATTCAACTCTAATTATGGATTAAACCTAATCCTAAAACTAACCATAATTATAAATTAACCCTAAAGTTAATTCTAAAACTAACCCTAAATTGAACCCTAATTCTAAAATTAACCATAAAACCTAAATTAAAAACCCTAATTGAAAATTAAACCCTAAATTGAACTATAATTACAAATTAAAAATGGAATTAATACATATAAATAATATACAAAAATTAAAAAAAAAACTGAAAAAATTTACATTGGCGACGGCTGTAGACGGGCGGCGGACGGAGTTGCTGCTGGCGGTCGGCGGCGACGGCTGCGGACGGGCGCCGACCTACTGTGCGGGAGTTTGGACGGCGGGCGGAGCTGCTCCGGGAGTTCCAGCGGCGGGCGGAGCTGTGGACGGCGGGAGTTCGAGCGGCGGGCGATAGGCGTTGGACGGCTGGGCTGTGGCTGGTTGGCGGCGACTGGGGGCGACGACGGCGAGCGAACAGGCGGCGACCTACTGTGCGGTCGGCGAGCGGGACGGCGACGGCGAGCGAAGGCGGCGAGCGAGCGGGACGGCGACGGCGAGCGGGCGGCCTTTCTTCTTTTTCTCTCTTTCTTTCTCTTCTTTCTTCTTCTTTCTTTCTGTCTTTCTGTGTGCGCAGCGGGGATTGCCCGCTGATATAATTAGGGCATGTTCCGAGGGAATATAATCCCTCGGATTTCCGAGGGAATGGAAATCCCTCGGAATTCCGAGGGATTTTATTCCCTCGGTTTTTTTTAAAAAATAAAAAAATCGAAAAATATAGAAAAAAATAGAAAAGAATAGGGTTTATTTTCGGGTCGCCGAGGCGAACCCCTCCCCGCCCCGGTCGTAATTTCTCGAGTTCTTGTTTCTATTTTTTACTATTTTTTTCTATTTTTTCCATTATTCATATAAAATCGAAAAAAATAGAAAACGCGCACTAAACGATCGACGTCTGACCACCGTGGTTCCACAACGACGAGACGCACACCTCCTCCAATATCAAAAATCACGACGCTACGTCGCTTCACGTTTCCAACCGAAGGAGTTCATCGATCAATCGTATCTTGTTGTTGGTCGAACCCCACGACACGTGAGGGCACGCACATGCTCGTTGGTATTTTAAGATCGAATTTGGGGTCAAAACCACCCCACGTGCCTAAGATGATAGGATCGGTTTCATTTTTCATTTTCCGATTTTTTTCTATTTATTTGATTTTTATTTTTTGACATTTCCGAGGGAATTCAAAATCCTCCCGAAAATGTCAAAAAATAAAAAAAAATCCAAAAAAAATAGAAAAAACTAGAAAAAAAAATAGGGTTTATTTCCGGGTCGCCGAGGCGAACCCCTCCCCGCCCCGGTCGTAATTTCTCGAGTTTTGTTTCTATTTTTTACTATTTTTACTATTTTTTCCTATTTTTCCCATTGTTCATATAAAATCGAAAAAAATAGAAAACGCGCACTAAACGATCGACGTCCGACCCCCGTGGTTCCACAACGACGAGACGCACACCTCCTCCAAATATCAAAAATCACGACGCTACGTCGCTTCACGTTTCCAACCGAAGGAGTTCATCGATCAATCGTATCTTGTTGTTGGTCGAACCCCACGACACGTGAGGGCACGCACATGCTCGTTGGTATTTTAAGATCGAATTTGGGGTCAAAACCACCCCACGTGCCTAAGATGATAGGATCGGTTTCATTTTTACGATTTTTCTATTTTTTTCTATTTATTTGGATTTTTTTTATTT
>BMAC01000149.1:2065045-2090953 GCA_014905375.1 Phtheirospermum japonicum | reverse complement strand
TATTTTTTAAAATATTTGTAAATAGGTGGTTGAACAATTTAAAAAAAAAAAACAGGTTCATTATTCCAATTAATAAAAATATTAGGGGGAAATAGAAAATACATTTACAGACGGACATGAAAGTCGTCAATAATATTAAATGGGAAGACTTACCAATATATTAATAATCTATTGGCAGTCTATATTATTTTGGTTTTATTTTAAAAGTGTCGACGGATACATGTCCGTCGGTATAAAGATATTCCCGACGGATACTATATCCGTCGGCATTAATAAACCAAAACAAAAATAATATATAATGCCAACGGGCTTATTATCCGTCGACAAATCCAAAAAAAGTTGGGATCCCCGACGACAACTTACAGATAGCAGCTTCCGTTGGAAAGCCGTCGGTAAATTTTCGACTGGGTGAAAAATCCATCGACAAGTTAAATTACCGGCAAAGGTTTTAATGAAGACCTAGATCCGTCGGTAAGTGATTTACCGACGGAGTGCCGATGGATATGGCCATCGGCAATACCAATTTCTTTTGTAGTGGACTTCCTCACTATGAAGTGGAAGTGATTCATTGAAGCATATGAGGCCATGTATTTCGCTAACGTCTCTCTGTCTTCAAAGACATCCCCGACTTGAACGTCATTGCCCTTCAATTTTAATAACTTTGGCCTTTTCTGTTGTATTTATACATACAATATTGGCAAAGGCGATGAATGTTTCATCCATATCGATTGTTGATACCTCTGTTAATAGGTTGCCGCTTATTTAACCCCTATGGCACATGTCTGTATTTCCTGAGGTGCTTGTTTCAGAAATATTTTTGACCAGTTGCAAGCTTGTTTCTCTTGATTTCGTGAAGATGAAATTCTCTTTATTGATGAAGATGTTGATGCACAAAGGGAATTTCACCCAATCTTCTTTCTTGGTCTTAATTTTATTGAAGTCAGTTTCAATCTTCATTGGTGGCATGACAACCCTTCCTTCAATTGGTACTTAATCTGCATTGTTTCTTGCTCGTTGTTGATTTGTATCTGCTCTTCTAAAATTTCTTTTAGTGTTGTACATGTGCAATCCTTTAGAACAAGTAACCCTATTGTTTCAAAGTTGGTGTAAGACTTGTTTTGTTGCACTGCCCATTGTGGTAAACTAATACTGGAATAGGTGTCATCTGCATTAATTTATATCATTATGAAACAAACTGGAAACCAACCATAAAAATAAATGAAACAACAAATTACATAATTCACCAAAATATGTACAATAATAAAATATGTCTGATGCAAGAAGTACTTTGAAACACATTATGAAACATATTAGGGAACAACAACGATTCTGGATATTTGAAACATCAATTTTGTTCGAAAACATCAAACATGAAAGAAACAGTATCTAAACAAGGTAAAATTGCAAAATAGCCCCAGTAACTCAGGTGGTTGGCACTTAATACCACTAAATATATTCGATGGTAAATTTACCCAATAACTTTAAAAAATAGTAATTTAACCCCAATTTCCCCGTAAAATAAAAGTTCGACGGATTTTTTCAATTTTCGATGAAAAATGTTGACTTTGACCAATTTTGACAAAGTCAATGATGATGTGGAAAAAATTGAAAAATTTATTTAAAATTAGAAATTTATTTTAAGAATCTTTTAAAATATAATATTTAAAAAAAATAAAAAATATATTATAAAATCTGAAATTTTTAAATATGCCAAAAAAATTATTATTAAACTATAAATTAAAAAAAACTTGAAAAATATTTTTAAATCTATTTTTTATGAAATATGTAAAAAGAAGATAATTAAAATAAAAAAATAAAATAAAATTTGGAAAATAATTTATAAAATTATTGAAATTATATTGAATATGTAATGAAATATTTAAAATATAAATCAAAACAGAATATCTATAGAAAACTGAAAATATTTTTATATTTAATAATATTTTAAATATTTACAATAATTTCAGGTATTATAAATAATTTTCTAGATTTATCTTAAAACATTCTCTTTTCATATGAAAAATAATTTCTTCTATAAAATATTTTCTGGATGTTTTGTATTATGTATTTTAATATAATATTTTACATATTTAAAAAAAACTGAATCTTAATAAATATTTTTCCATATTTAGTATTGATTTTATATAATTTTTTTTACATACTTCAAATTATTCCGAGTTTCATAATATATTTTCTCAGATTTTTTTTTAATTTTATTTTTGAATAATCTTTTTTTTATTTAAAATAGTCTTAGATTTTAAAATATTTCCCTTAGATTTTGTTTTAAATTTATATTTTAATAGTATTTTTTGGAAATCTAAAATAATCTCAAATTTTATAATATATTTTTAATCTTTTTGTTTTTTAAAATTTAAATAGTTTTTTAAAATTTTAAAACAAATTTCTGATTTTGTAATAAAATTTATAACTTTTGTTATTATTTTTTACCAAATCAGCGTTGACTTGGTCAAAATTGGTAGTCAACATTTTTTGGCCGAAAAATGAAAGAATCCGACAAATCTTTTATTTTCCGGCGAAATTAGGATTAATTTGCTATTTTTTTATAAGTTACTGGTAAATTTCCCACTAGGTATATTTAGTGGTATTAAATTGCCACCACTGCTAAATTATTGGGGTTGTTTTGCAATTTTGACTATAAACAATTACGAGGAAAAATTAAAAATAAATATATGCAAACCATAATCCCCACCAACAACAATTAACAATTCAAAATTTCCATCCAAAATCATTAATTTAGTAGGATATATACATAAAGTAAATAGTCTAGAAACAATGGCGATGACTTTTTTATGAAATAATAACATGCAAACCAGAATCACCACCATCAACAACCTTAATTACACAACTTTAATATGATATCATCGATTTAATGCGATAATACAGAAAATAATAAAACTTCAATTTCAAAATTATGAAATAAATCAAAATGTGTCTTGATGCGATTTCAAATAACAATAATCACCTTATATGTTCGACTTTCGACGGAATTTCTTCATTTTTCACGATTCGCCTTTGCTCTCCGATCACCTTCACCGCTACGATTTTTGTCAGATTCTAAATCTGAAATCCTGTAATTTTTCGAGGTTTTGCGGGCATTCAATTGTTTGCAATTCAAGAGTCAAATTGCTGCAATTTTCAAAGGTTTGTGAATTTGAATTCCTCGTGATTCTGGTTTCAACATGCTATAACTTCTCGAGGCTTGTATCTTTTAATCACTGTGAGATTTTGCTTTGATTCCAACTTCGAATTGAAGAAATTGATCAACTTCAAATTGTTGTGATATTTTTTTTGGGGGGGATTTCGGTAGTTTATTTGAAAAAAATAATTAAATTTTAGGTATAATTAGAATTGTTGAATAGTTTTGTCATTTTGTGTATAATAGTCGGACTTGTTTCCCAGAATAAAACAACTATTCCTGGGTTTCCTTCCCATGTGGTGGGCTTATAGGAATTAGGTTTGGGCTTCCCACGAAAACACTCATTTTAATGTGATACATAGGCCCAAAAATAACCGAGAAACTAAATTGAGTAATGCTAATAGACATTTAAGTTGGACAAAAGTTAAACAAAACCTATTAATATATCTTCTAGATGTATTATATTATCTTTTTTCACTTTTTTTTTCTTCTTTTTTCTATTTGGGTGTGTTTGACCTAATTTAGGGATAAAAAATATTAATAATTAATTATATAAAAAATAAAAATAAGATATATTTTTTAAAATTAGATGCTAATTTTTAATATGAGCTGTTTCTTTTATCTTTTCAAATTATAAAATAAATCTTTGTGTAATTTTATATATTTTATTTTTTTAACTTTAAAAAAAGTTGGACAAAACCTACCAATATCTCACGAGATGAAAATGAATCTCCTATTAAAATAAAATAAAAAAAATTTAACTGTATAAATATAAACACATTATAAACAATATCACAATTAACTAAATAAAAAAATATCACAATTAACTTTAAATCTTTGTGTAATTGTATATATATATATATATTTTATGTAGTTAATTGTGATATTTTTTTATAATGTATTTATATTTTTAAATCTAAATTTTTTTATTTTAATTTTAATAGAAGATTCATTTTTCATCTCGTGAGATATTGATAGGTTTTGTCCAATTTTTTTTAAAGTTAAGAATTAAAATATATACAATTAAACAAAAATTTATTTTATAATTTGAAAAGATAAAAAGAAACAACTCATATTAAAAATTAGCATCTAATTTTAAAAAATACATCTTATTTTTGTTTTTTATATAATTAATTATTAATATTTTTATCCCTAAATGAGGTCAAACACACCCAAGTAGAAAAAAGAAGAAGAAAAAAGTGAAAGAAAATAATATAATTCGTCTAGGAGATATATTAATAGATTTTATCTAACTTTTTGTCAAACTAAATGTTCAAGCAGCATTATTCAACTAAATTAGACTACCGAAAAACATAACATGACCTCTCTGTACAAAGGGTAAACTGCTAATTAAATCAAGAATTCACTAAGATATCATTTTAACAACGGAAACAAGAAAACATGTTAGGATCCTCTGTTCCATTTCCTATTCCATCTTTCATTAAAATGTTACTAATGAAACATTAAATAGAATAGAAGATTTCATTAGACTAAGACAAAAACCTTGGAAATCTCTTCTTTACCCTTCTCCATTTTCCCATCAAGGGCTGAAAATGAAGTCTCCACATTTACACTTCCAACACATGGGCTTGTAGTTTGTTATATCATCTCCTCTGGAATATGCAACTGTTTTTGGGATTTTTGCATTAAAATTTGCTTCTTGGAATGTCTTAATGGGCACAATTGGAACTTGAACTGCCTCACAATGCCCACAAGATTTACATCTTTCTTCACACCTTGGAGGCCTTGATCCTATCATTGATCTCATTTTCACCATTTTTACTTCATATCTCCTCTGCATCCAAATAAATTCATCCATATTATTTAAATATCAATATAATCAGAAATCCATATTATTTGAGGAGTGTGTCACAAAGTTCTTTTGTCTATCTTTCAAAATTACAAATTTACATAGACATTTGTTCATATCTTACAAAGTGCACATTCAATAGGAGATTTTTAAGAAGAAGATAAATGTTTTTTTTTTCTTTTATTTTTGGTAATCAGGCTAAACTTATATGAAGAAAAAAAAAAGAGAGAGAGAAATGTCAAGAAACCTTACCACAGTGTTATCAGAGAGCATGGAGAGTTGTCTACCTGAAAAACATGGGGAGAAAAGCAAAAAAGGAAAAATGTCATTCTTTTGTTTTGTATTAGATAAATGTCTAATTTGAATAAAATGGAAAATTGGACAAGTTGGGAAGAATGTTTATTTACCTTGAGCCATGAAATGGAAAGGAATTAAGGTTGGTAAGATTAAAAATGCCAGGGCCAGCACACTAACACTCAGGTGTCTTCTTCTTCGAAATATTATGCAATTTATTTTCATGTTTAAACAATTTTAGGGAGATAGTAAGTAGTAGTAAAAAACACTGAAAGTTTCAAACAAAAAATGAACTTGTTAAAGGGTTGAATTTGCACAAAACAGATTGATACATTATTATTATTATTATTTATTTTTTTGTAACTAATGATTGAGCTCACAAGACAAAATGGAATTCTGGAGAAGATGAATTTAGAAAACAACTTGAGAAAGGGCATGAAAAGGGAATTACAACTTTTTGTATCCTCGTTTGATGTGCCCAAATTGAAGGAGAGCTCAGTATTTCACAGAATAGACAGCTGCAAAACGAGGGAATGTGAGGACTCAAAAGAGGGATTGATTTACTATATTCTTGCAAGAAAGGGATATTTTATGGGCTTTCGTTTTCCATTGATTTTAAATTTTCAATATGAGGAGGCTCGAATCTTAAAATTATTTGAAACTTGTTACATTTTTTTAAAAATAATATTTATTGCTTTTTAGATATGCACATTGAATTCTCGAATTTGAATAAATTAAAATTACGTAAGCCTAGAAAAGCTAGAAAATACAAAGTATTTATCGTAATTTCCAAGAAAGATTGCAAAGTTAGGGTGGGTAATATAGAGGTGTAGGTTAAGGCATGGCAGTGATGGAGTGTGGAGAAGAGTTAAATTATGCCTACAAATCCACGCAAGATTGTTGTGCTGGAGGAGCCAATGCGATGCGAGGAGCACCTTCTTTTGATACAGTAACTAATAGGAGTAGTTTTTCCGGTACACTCAAAATTTGTGAACTAGTTTAATCTCTGACGCTACACTTTTTATTATAGTAATCATGCCACTTATTAGAGAGAAAGACAAGCGCACACGTAAAGATAATTAAAAATAATAATAAAATCAACTGCTCCGTCCTTTTTATCAGTTCTAATTGTTTAGAAAATTTTTTATCTTATTTTTCTATTTATATTTTCAAAAAAGAATTAATATTAATACTAATTATTATTTTTCTTTTATTATTTTATATTTTTAGTTTTTCTAAATAAAAAAATATTATGATTATTTAATATATATATATATATAATTATAATATCAATCATATATATTTATTAATTTATGTGAAATATTTATATAAAATTGTTAATTAAGACAAATAGAATGGAACTAAGGAAATAAGATTTTCCTAGAATAAATAATAAGAATTAAGAAATTACTAACAAAAATAGTCCACACTTCTATTCCAGTGTCCAAAGAATAAGTTTGTTATTGTATCTAATTATATTAATTAACTTTCTTTAATTGTAAGTTTAATTTAATTAAATTGAATTGAATAGGGAATTAATAAACAAATAATTAGATGTCCGTAAATTAAAGATACAATATTTAAATTATATTTACCAATATTTTATAATTATTATTTTTTGTATCATTCGGTACATTGACTGTATGATCGTCAAAATGCATCCAGACGAAATATTATTTAAAATCTTTGAAATTCATTTTTGCCTTTTTAAGAGATGGAGTCTGTTTTTTCTTAAAATAACACATGAAGTTTATGGTGTCTCGAGGGTATTATAGAATTTATGTAAAATAACAAGGCCTCGTTCACTTTAAGGAAAGAGATAAGATTCTTTGATACCAAATTCTTGGAATGTATTATTTATTCACACAACATAGTATGTTGCTCCTTTGCACGACGATCTTTAGGATGGGACTAGACTTGCTATTTTCTCTTCTGTTTGTATGTTGAGATAAGTTGGGATTATATGATAATTGACGTTAATGCTCTCGTTAATCTATTCTACCCAATTTTTCGAAGCGATGAATTATCAGAGAAGGTATTTTCAGATTGAGGTCTTGAAATAGGAGAGTTTCCGAGCTCGTGAGCTATGGGTAGGCTTCGAAGGTTGTGTGTTAATAGTAATTGGCAGCAGGTCTTTCGTCGTCGCTGCTCTTAAGCCCTTTTGGTATGTAATTCTGGTCGACATTCATCCGATAATTTATATCGTAATTTTAGCTTTTTTCAGGCCACTGTACCAATACCCTGTTGGCCTATTTCTATTATGTGAACGGTCATTGTTTGCTAGGGAAGTGTAAGAAACGTTGATGATTATATGTGATTTTGGTAGTAGGCTTTTTTTTTTTTAATCTTTTTCGATATATTGTATATGTGCGATTTAATTTCTATTGAGCTTTTTTCTGCAATAATTGAGTGTGCGACCAAGTATGGTGAGATGTAATCTGTTTTGAATTTCCAGCTTGACGTGGAAGAAGATTGTTAATGGGAGGTACCCAATCAGTGGGATTTTAGTATAAACAACGGTGGTCCCATTTAATAGTATATGATGTTGAAGCAATAAACATGATTGATGTTAGAAAAATTGGATTAATGATCTATAACCGTGTAATAGAAGGTTAATATTATGGGACTATCAAAGTTTCAGTTACCCAAAGATGTTAATATATATTTTGTAGTGGATAGTTTCTTCAATTTTGTGGAATAAAATTGGTGAGATGAGTAGCTCGTGCGGTTCAGGCTTCTCAAGACCACCTCCCATTGCATACAAGTGTCCCAATTGTCATCAAGATTTGCCAGAGATATATTTTTGCGGTATAGAAATGAGGGCTCATACTGCGAAGACACGAAGGAATACTGGGAGTCGCTTCATTTCTTGCTCTAAAAGAGGGGTAATGACGGTTATTTAAATCGTGTTAATATTTCCAAAAGTCCTTGCATATATGCGGTATTACATCTTTTTTTGTGTAACTATCTTATATTACTAAATTGGTTGGAGGAAGAAAAATGTATAATGTTTATTTGTCTTGATAACCCCCCCGAGGATCACACTACTCACCTGGAAATGAAATACTACGTGAGCAACTTATCACCATCAGAACTCAATGTCAGGAATATAAAGAACTTTCAAAACGAGCCATGCGTACAAACCTATTCACTTGGGGATTGAGTTTGACATTATTTTTCCTTTGGTTAACAGAGTAATTAAATGACCAAGTACGATATTTTTGCTGCTATGTGTACCCACAATTGGTGACGGTTTAGTTTGTAGTAAAATCTCTGATACAATATTTATAGTAATGTTGGTCTAAATGTTGTGGGTTTGATGTTTTGTGTTTGGCCTGAACATATTTTAGTCATCCTAATTATCATTGTATATTACATATTTTTCATGTACATGCATAGAAGTCGTCATTTTTGAAGTGTTTCTCAACTTACTACATGAGCTCAACCAATTATGGATGAAATGATCTTTGACAAATAATAGTTTTTTGATAATGCAGATACATAAGGTGCGCATATATCGTCTCTTTTAAGATTTGTTCTTCCTTTAGAGATGTTATTACGGGTTTTTGAATGCACTCATATAAACAAATGAAGACAACAATAGTAATTGCATTTCTATTTTTTTTTCCCATTATGGTTTTGAAGACTATCAATTTTGCAATCATTTGATCAATGAAAAATCTTTCTTCCCAAAGTTATGCATTCAAAGTTGGGATATAATTGTGTGAATAACATGCCTGAAAAGGTTACCATTGAGCATGATCAAAAGGAATATAAATAATCTGCCCATTATGGACGTGTTTTTGTTTGTTTGTTTTTCGACTTTGTTGATTTATTATAATAATGATCAACAAAATAGTTGTGATATAAATAATTAAATAGAAATCTATCCAAAATATTAAATTAGTTAAATGACATATTGAATTAACTAAGGGGTTGCTAGTCATGTAAAAATTGTGGTTTCTAGATACAAGTAAAGGACAAGACAATAACGACTGAAATCTAGAAAATAACTAAGCAACTCTGATACCTTAACCAAAAGTATTAAAAAAGAGGACCCTTCCATCCTATATTAGTCAAAAGACTCCTTAATTAAAACAAACAACAAAACATGAAAGCTCAGTCGATTATAGCTGAGCTGGAGTTGTCACTCGGAGGGGAGTACGGTGGCCCGATACCCCCGCCCACATTCGGTACACCCGTCCATGGACAACATTCGGGCCACTATCAACCCACTCTTCTTCTCCATCTGACGATAGACAGTATATGATCAAAGGATTATCCCAGTCACGCCTCGACTCATCCCCATAATCAATTGAAGCGGAGTTCTTTTGAACGAAATTTCATAGCATTGTGCACTGGGAACCCATTGGTTCGGAAGTAGCATTGCGTCCTTGTTTCCTACATGCAAATGCACCTTTTAAGCAGTGATTAATTAATCTTATATAATTAATAAATTATTAAACTAAGAATTACCTGGGTTACGTAGTCCTAAGTCTCTTGTTTAACTTTCACAGTTCCATAAGCCATATTGAACGTCACACCAGCTATCCAAGCATACCTAAAATATTCATTGAGTTTGTGTCGAAGTCTGCCAATTCAATCGCACACTTTCTGGATGGAGAATGGTTTGTTCAACTCATCAAACATAGAAGTCGCGAGATCGGGGAAAATATCGTTAAAGACGATGGAGATGTAAAGGTCATTCATATTTGAGCATAATTGAAAAAAGAGGTCATGGCACAATCGCTCCTATTGTTCTGTCCAGTTGGTACCATGCCACATGTTTCAAGCAACTTCATTCCTTGTACGCGCCATCTTTGAATCCATATGCACATGTAGTCATAAACATTTATTCGGTTGAAATGAAATAGCTACACATAAGATTGTATGACCAAAAAATACAGAAGCAGCCTATAAAATAAAATAATGATGTAATTGTGTGTGAATCTTTATGTCTGAATAGTGTGTTGTGTGATCTTAAAACATGGTAAGTGAGATCATTTATAGACGTTCTTGGCAATTAACTACATAAAGATACATTGATTATGGTGGTTGGCCTTCTTCATATAATGGACATGACAATACAAGAGAAGACTCATTAATGGCACTTAACGGGCCTGACCTCTTGACTTTGCCATGACATGAAAGGGTGCAATCAATGCTTATACCATTCACTCTATTTTTAATTTGCAGATACATCAAAGGATGAAATTAAGACTTATCTCATCCACTCTTTTAATCTCTACGCATAACATACTTATTAATAATCAAACATAGTGCCTAGGCAAACAGTGCACATGTATACAAACATGGTCAAGCCAATTGTATATTACATGGTTCATTGCTAATTGAGTCAGATATATTAATTATACATTTTTGAAAAATAAGGCCATATTTTGTGTCGAACACATTAATTCAAGGCCACGTCAAGAGATACTAGTTTAGTGAGTCCAGGGCACTTCAACATCAAAGATGCATCGGGCAAGCTTTCTACTAGTATCACCCTTCATGAACCATAGTCAGCTTAAACTCATCCGTAATGGTGAAGAGAATGTCCAGGTCCTCGTGGTTCCGGAAAATTTGTTTTGTCACTTTTAGCTTATCTTCAATGGACATCCTATGCATTTCTGCCAACGCGTTGAACATAGCCTTTTTCTTTCTTTTCATCTTGTTGGTACCTTATCCTCTGAGCCAGATCCCCCAGTCTTGCGTAGGTTATAAATAAGAAACTCTCCATGATGTCTACAAAGAGTTCCTCCAATGCATCGATGACCTTTCTTTTTATCCGCTTTTTCATCGCCTTTCCCCTATTAGTCTTGCCTTGAGTAGTGGGACTTGTGGAAACACCTAAAATCTCACGATTAGCTTGCTGAGTAACATTTTTCATCAAGCCTTCACTGACGTTAGCCTGCCCAGGTGACAACACTTCGTTCACCGCATCAGCAAACCCCTGAGCATGTTGTCTTGTCGCCCAATCCTTCCCAAAAATTTCGACTCAATCCTTGAAGAAATGTCATGACTTGCACCTTATTAACTTCGCATTTGGATTAAGCTTCAACACATAAACAATATTTAGCAGACCAACGATAGGAATAATGGAAAATCATCTCATATTTTTAATAATTAAGAAATTATGTCAAAAAAATCCCACAAACAGTTAATCTACCTTAATGTGGTGAGATAAAATCTTCTCTTTTTCAAGTGTAATCATGTTGGATGGTTCATTCCATCAAATCCTGAGGACTCATCATCATACATAATGACCCAGAATTCTTCTTCCAAACGTGAATCTTTGAAGTTATATGTGGTCCAGATCGTATATCCGTCCCCGGAAAAGCATCTAGCATTTGTTGCTCAAGGACATGTCTGTACCCTAATTTAAAACCATAGTGCGATTTCCAACCAAACACGATGTACTTAAGTGCATTCGCCAGAATGGTTTCCTCCTAGATTGTCCAGACACGTCTGTTTCTGTGGGATTACGTTAATTTCTAACACTCGCAGATGACTCCATCTTTGGTCCTGTTCGAAATATATTTGCACCAACCTCGCACACAAATCAGTCATTCCCCGTAATTGTATATACATGATTAGAGTAGATTTGTTCTTATTTTTATTAGCTTTTTAGTTTGTTTTTCTATTTATTTTTGGTATAAGTTGGATGATTTAAGCTTAATTCTGTATTTTTATATTTCCGGCTTATTTTACCGTATTTTGATCATAATTGATGAGAATAGGTGATTATTTGTTATTTTTCACCTTTCAGCTAAGTAACCGGAAGAGTTCAGCGCGTAAATAGATGAAGTTCGATGTTTAAAAGTGGAGAATGAGCTTTCCGGTGAACGAGTAGCAAAAAGATCGAGAAAATGAGACAGGCCCTCAGTAGCGTCGATGCTACGTCGACGCGGACCCCTGCACGCTCTGTCGATGCCAAGTCGACGCAACTTGCAGTTACGTCGATCCAAGAGTCCGTCGGTCGACGCAAGGCCGACGCAACTTGCATTTGCGTCGATCCATGACCGCGTCAGTCGACGCACCCGCCCAGTCGACGCGAGCACCCAGGCAGCGTCGACGCCAAGAGCCAGCATGCGTCGATCGACGCAGCGTCGACGTGGATGCCAGAAATGCGTTTTTAGGGTTTATTGTGCGCCAAGACATGATATATCTATATATACCCTTCATATTTCGGATTTTTATGAAGATACACGACCTCTTAGGGTATTTGGGCTTAGAATAAACATATTTCCACATCTTATAACGAGATTTGAAGACCGAGATCAAGGATCGAAGAACGACGAGTCTGAGGCTTCGATTTCACATTCGGGGTTCAATCTTCGCCCATGATCAACGTTCAACTCCGGAATAGCTGGAGATTCTCATTGCTTTACTAGTTCCAATAAGTATTCTAAACTCTTAGTTAGTTTCCTAGTTAATTGCTTAGTTAAATTCTAGAATTAGTTTAATTATTTTAATTGTCTCATGCTTGGAGATTGGATTTATCTAGTTTATTTATGCGATTGATTTATGCTTAATTCTCTGTTCTTAGATTCGTATGATACTATTGCTTCATGGTAGTTTCTTATATTCATGCTTTTAGATTTGTTGCTATTACTTCCTAGTTCTTGAGTTCGAGTAGTTTAATTAGTTTTAAATTCAATATTGCTTTAGTTTTAATGATCAAATAAATTCTTCAAAAAAAAACCCCGATGTACATGTATTTTATATTACTTGAGAAAAACATCCAAGATACCAAACAGTTGTCCTCGAGAGATTCGACTTGAGTCAAACTCACCGCCCTACAAGTTCCTCGTACTCTTGCAAGCAAACTTACGTATTTTTAAATTAAATATCTAAAAGGGGTGCACAAAAGTTTGGTTCAAAAATTTGGCGCCGTTGCCGGGTACAACGAGTAGGAATTAAGGATTTTTTTTTCATTTTATTTTCTATTTAGTCGTTATTTGTATAATTGCACTGGGTTTGGATTTTTGCCATTTGGTACGTTGATTTATTGTCGAGTTTATGCAAGGTAGACGATCACTTCAACGCGATCTTGCACCATTCTTTGACGACATCCATCGTGCGAATCCAGCAAGACCAAGACCCGTTTCCATTCCCAAAAGCGTTTCTTCGATAACTACTAATATCGTGTGTGATGAAATTCCAAAAAATATGGCTAGAAGAGCGAATCATGAGGACGATCATAATGAGTTGTTCGATGCATTAAACAATGAGTTGCCTTTACAACCTCCACGAAGACGTGGGGGAGAATATGGAAGCAAACCGCGATACTTTGGAGGTCACAATCAACCACCAAATAATCGGGCCCCGCTACAACTAAGACAAGGAAATTAAGAAGGAACGATCAACATGACGAGGAAGTGTATGAAGATTATCCTGACAGACCAATCCCTCGACGAGAGTTTGTAGATGAATGGTTCGATGACCAAGATTACGAAGGAGATTATGAAGCTACCTGTCATAGAGAGAGAGCACCGAGACACCCCCGAGTACCTCGACAACGAGATTTGGCACGCCCGAAGGTGGTGCCTTATGGTTCTGCTATTATTCTTGGACCAACTGCAAGGGAAGTGGAGATTAAACCGCATCAACTTAATTTACTTCCGAATTTTTACGGAAATGCCCATGAAGACCCTTTAGCATTTTTAAACTACTTTATTGATGAAGTAGGAAGATTTGTGGGTAATGGCCTTAACCGGGAGGAGATGCAAATGACTTGCTTCCCCTATAGCATGAAAGACAAGGCGAAGACATGGTTACTATCCTTAGATCCAAGATCATTAACTGATTGGGAGATGATAAACGAGAAGTTCCTCAATCAATACTATTCAGCACAAACAACGGGGCATCTTCGGAGGCAGATTGCTAACTTCGAAGGGAGAATTATTTCATGAAACATGGGAGCGTTACAAAACACTTTTACAAGCATGCCCCCATCATAGCTACTCCCCCGAGATAATTAATCAGTTTTTCTTTGACGGTTTATCGCCCATGGAGAAAAGTCAAGTTGAAATAGCAGTAGAAGGAGATTTCAGAGATTTAACGGCCCGCAAGGCAAAACGAGTATTTGAGAAACATAGCAAAAAATCTAGACAAACCAACTCTCGACCTCGTAAATTAAAAGTTAATGAGTTGTCCATTCCCGATCCTGATTTAGATGATGGAAAACTAGTCAAAGCGAAGTGCGAGGAGATATTTGATGAGACATTGGCAGCTTGGAAGGCCGAGCGAGCAAGCAAGGCCTCTTCAAGGAAGATTGCTGCGACGTGTCACCAATGCGGATCTCCCGAACACTTAGCGAATATGTGTCCAACGAACAACGAGGGGACGTCAACGCCATCCAGTGTTATTCGAGCCAACAACATTCAGGGCAGAGACTACCACATACGTAAGCACCAATACCACCGCCCCCGAATAATTTCCATGTGCAAGGGCAAACGCCTACTACAGTTCAGTCAACTGATCAGCTTTTAGTCTGGCAGCAAAACCTAGTCGCCAAAACTATTCGGAACCGAGATGACCTCACACATGTTCAGGAGGAAATAAAGGGAGTTCGAGGTGAAATGAAAGAAGTTCGGGATGATATGAAAGAATTGAGAACGATGATGACTGAAATGGGCAAAAGCACTCTTGAAAATTCATCAGGACTAAGAAGATTGGAGATGATGGTAGGATAATTGGTAACTGACATGGCGTCATTGAAGAAGGAGAAAAATACTTTTCCAAGCTAAACAGAACACGCCTCGGCTATTTATGTGCTGAGAAGCGGAAAAGAGGTAGATAACGGCATAGAGCTAGAAAAGGAGAACAACAAGGAAGAAGTCGAAACCCAACCACAAGTAGATGCAACCAATTCATTCGATCTAATGTATAAATCTTCAAATCCAAATATTTCGGGGCCGAGAGCAACTGAAGACCCCATCGATTCCTTAAATGCACCACCGAAGAAGTTGACTATTTATGATCATGTTCCCTTTCCAAGTTGCCTACGCCCGGCCAAGGAAAATAAAAAATTCATGGAGCTATACAATTTATTGAAAAATGTTAATATTAACCTCCCCCTGCTAGAGGTGATAAAGATAATGCCAACGTTTATGAAGTTTTTCAAGGAGCTAGCATCAAGGGAAAGGCGCTTGGCTGAAAATCAACATGTGGCTTTGATAAGAGAAGTTAGTGATATATTTAAGAAACCATTAACACCTAAAGAGAAGGATCCCGGGAGTTTTTGCATAACTATTTCTCTTAGGAATGGACAAACGGCAAGGGGGATTCTCGATCTTGGAGCTAGCATAAATTTGATGCCCCACTTAATTTACAAGGAGTTTGACCTAGGACCGCTGAAGCCGACCACGATGAGATTACAATTGGCGGATAGAACGATAAGGTTACCTTTAGGGAATGTGGAGGATGTCTTAGTACAAGTAGACAAGCTAGTTGTGCCGGTGGATTTTGTCATTATGGATGTTGGAGACGTAAAAGGCGAGAATCGAGAACACTCCATTTTGTTAGGACGTCCATTCATGTCTACAACACGCACGGTGATCGATGTAAACAAAGGGAAGATGACTATGTCCGTCTTAGGCGAAACGGCGACATTTTCACTTCAAGATATTCACAAGATTCCTGCACCATTTATAAAGGACGAATGTTCTACTGTTGATTTAGTAGATTCTTGCATGAATGAACTCCTGAGCATCGGCACGATTGATAAGTTTGATAATGAGGATGGCAAGGAACACTTGAGCGAGGAGCATTTGATGGATTCTCTGGGAATTGAGCTATGTGATAATGTAGAGGCATTTGATGATGGATTGCCCGTGAAGTCCGACGTGCCTAAAAATGAGCCAAAAGTGGAGTTGATACCACAACGAGATCGTTTGAAGTTTGAGCCAAGAGAAGAGACGAAGCCGCCGCATAATCGTTCAAGAAGTGTTTCCCTCGACCCCTACAAGAATTTAAAACGTACAAGGAACAAGGGAAAGGCACACATCAAGGATTGGACGACGAAGAAGAAGAAGTCGAATGAGGTTTTTGATAAGGAGTTAGAAGATTTGAGGTTCGGAGTTGGTCAACTAGTGCTATATAATTCCGATCGTAAGTTTGATCTAACAAATTTTAAAGTCGCGTGGAGTGGACCATTTTTAATAAAGGAGGTGGATGAGTATGGAGTAGTCACTATTTACGATGA
This sequence comes from Phtheirospermum japonicum, assembly GCA_014905375.1. NCBI lineage: Eukaryota > Viridiplantae > Streptophyta > Magnoliopsida > Lamiales > Orobanchaceae > Phtheirospermum > Phtheirospermum japonicum. Next base: position 2,074,483 of record BMAC01000149.1, on the reverse strand, counting down.
GAATACAAAGATGAGATTTCAAGTCCACAAGCATCGACTTCAACCTTTTTACGAGAAATATACGAAGATTCAAAATAGAAGCACGGAGGAGTTCGTGGACCCACCATGAGCTAGGAATTAATCAAGCAACTTGCGTCGAGCTTTCGACGTTAAACAGTAGTTTTTGTTTTCTTTTCTTTATTTTCTTTTATTTTATTTTTGTCTTTTTATATTATGTCAATTGACGTGGTACATTTATGTGTGTGTTGATGTGCAGAAAATACGATAAATCGCTTATTCTGGACAACTAATGGTTATGTAGCGGTAGCTCGCTACCGCTAGTTCCACTCAAGGCGTTAACAATGACAATCAACCACTAAACCTACCGCTAGCCGTAACAATCAGAGATAACGATGAGCTTACCGCTAGTAGCGTCTGCCGTCTAATTTTCATCGATCGAGGTCGTAATCCGACCTAAGTTAGCCGCAGTCCGACAGCCTTTTGATGCGCTGCAACCTAGCCGTTTACGACATTGAGCCACAATTCGGCCATTTCAAATCCCAAATGACATACCACCGGGCACTTGCGCGTAGCAATTGATCATAATCGTATTTTGTTTATTTTTATAGGCTTGTTCAAGACAATCTAATCACGCGGTCTGAGACGAAGGATAATTGCACAAGCATTTTTGGAGAGACTCGGCTATCGCATTTTTCAGGGATGTTTTCTTATCTCCCTTGCTCTTATTTTCTTTATATTTATGACAATCAGGAGATTGCCGAGTTTTTAGGGGGGGTGGTTGAGTATGGTTATATTTAAAAAGGAAGTGCAATTTGATGTCTTTTTTTTGAAATGCATAATTTTTAAACGTGATTGATCGCTATTTCTCTTGCGCTAAATTGTGTTTGTATGGCTTGCCTGTCGAAGTTAACTATGTATGATTTGATGTTCTTGTCTTTGAGCGTGTATAAGTGCATAAATTTTCAAAATTATTATTTATATATTGTAAAATGGTACTTGGACGCAATTGATTTCGCAAAACCTTAAAAGCAGCGTCAATTCAAAACTTTTTCATGCAAAAAGCCTGTGAGTAGCCTGAGTGATTATCATCTTTGCATGTGCTTGAATGAGTTTCAGTTTTGATATCTCTTTGATACCGCTGTGTGTAGTTGACTTTGAAAATGACGTTAAGGCACAAATAAAACCCTATTCCGGCCATATCCATATATTTTTAGACACTATAAATTCCGAATAAGCCAATCATAGCCAGATAATCCATGCCTATAGCCATGAGTGTTTATTGAGTAGACCCCTACAACCCATTAAGAGCGTGGGGTAAGAGTTAGTTAATTTTTATTGGTAATTAGTGTTTTGGGATTTTTATTGGGAATTTATGATTTTATGAATTTTGTAATAAAAGACCACCATCCAAAAAATAAAAATAAAAATAAAAATAAAAATGATGACCCCATAAAAAATAATAAAAAGGGGATAAAAAAAAGAAGAAGAAAGGAAGGTGAGTCTTGTTGAATCGTGTTAAGTAATTGCCTACACGCTTAATTTAAGGCTTGAGTTTATTGCTTATTTTCGCGTGAAGCCTAATGTTTAAAAGGCAAAGACCTGAGTTGTAATAAGAAGCATTATATAAGCTTCAATTGTGCTTAAGTGGTTTGAGCTTACAGTCGGATTACGAGTTTCGAGTTGAGGAACAACCTAATTTTAAGGCTACGTTATGAGAGTTAAGTGAGGTTTTTTTTGAGCGAGGTGAAGCAATTTTGCTTCGCGATTAGAATAGGTTGGTGAGTTATTGATCACGTTAGATCATGAGTTAACCACACGACTTATATATTCCATACCCGTCCAAAGAGCCTTACATTACAACCCGTAAAGACCTTTATACCGATTCTTAGTTTTGATAACACACTTAATTTGCGATTAAAAATAGATTGATTTTCGGTTCTTATTTATTGTGCATGTATTTGTATGATTTGAGTGTATACACGTCCCATACAGCAATGCTTGAGTGCTTTTGAGCGTACACGCACATATTTATTTCCCTTTTGAGAGGATGCATGATTTTGATTTTGAGGCGACGATGTAATTAAGGTTGAACATTTGACGCTGCGTGATTTATACCTATATTCTCAAAATTATGTATGTATCACGACACGACTCATTGCTTGGACTGATTTTCATACTTGTTAGTCTTTGAATTTATCGTTTGTTCGAGGACGAACAAACCAATTAAGCGTGGGGTAGTTGATTAGCGTAGATTTGTCCTTATTTTTATTAGCTTTTTAGTTCGTTTTTCTATTTGTTTTTGGTATAAGTTGGATGATTTAAACTTAATTCTGTATTTTTATATTTCCAGCTTATTTTATCGTATTTTGATCATAATTGATGAGAATAGGTGATTATTTATTGTTTTTCACCTTACAGCTAAGTAACCGGAAGAGTTCAGCGCGCAAATAGATGAAGTTCGATGTTCAAAAGTGGAGAATGAGATTTCCAGTAAACGAGTAGCAAAGAGATCAAGAAAATGAGACAGGCCCTCAGTAGCGTCGACGCGGACCCCTGCACGCTCTGTCGATGCCAAACCGACGCAACTTGCAGTTGCGTCGATCCAAGAGTCCGTCGGTCGATGCAAGGCCGACGCAACTTGCAGTTGTGTCGATCCATGACCACGTTAGTCGATGCACCCGCCCAGTCGATGCGAGCACCCAGGCAGCATCGACGCCGAGAGCCAGCACGCGCCAATCGACCCAGCGGCGACGTGGTTGCCAGAAATGCATTTTTAGGGTTTCTTGTGCGCCAAGACATGATATATCTATATATATCCTTCATATTTCGGATTTTTAAGAAGATACACGACTACCTAGGGTATTTGGGCATAGAATAAACATATTTCCACATCTTATAACGAGATTTGAAGACCGAGATCAAGGATCGAAGAACGACGAGTCCGAGGCTTCGATTTCACGTTCGGGATTCAATCTTCGCCCAAGATCAACGTTCAGCTCCATAATAGCTGGAGATTTTCATTGCTTTTACTAGTTCCAATAAGTATTCTAAACTCTTAGTTAGTTTCGTAGTTAATTTCCTAGTTAATTACTTAGTTAAATTCTTAGTTAATTCTAGAATTAGTTTAATTGTTTCATTCTTGGAGATTGGATTTATCTAGTTTATTTATGCGATTGATTTATGCTTAATTCTCCGTTCTTAGATTCGTATGATACAATTGCTTCATGGTAGTTTCTTATATTCATGCTTTTAGATTCGTTGCTATTACTTCCTAGTTCTTGAGTTTGAGTAGTTTAATTGTTGCTCCTAGTTGGTAATCTAGTTTAAGATAATTAGTTTAATTAGTTTTAAACTCAATATTGCTTTAGTTTTAATGATCAAATCAACTCTTCAAAAAAAAAAACAAAAACGATGTACATGTATTTTATATTACTTGAGAAAAACATCCAAGATACCGAACAGTTGTCCTCGAGAGAATTGACTTGAGTCAAACTCACCACCCTACAAGTTTCTCGTACTCTTGCGAGCAAACTTACGTGTTTTTAAATTAAATATCTATAAAGGGGTGCACGAAAGTTTTGTGCAATACACAAGAACAATTTTACTATACACCTACGATAACATATTCTTAGAAAGGAAAACAATGATAATATAATAAGACTAGTAATGTAACCTCATTTTCGTTCATTAGTATAACACACAAGTCTCATGAGGTCTATCACAAACACAATAGTAAATAATCGTAAGCTTTTAATATAAACAAAAAATAAGCAAAAAACTAGGCCACGTCCTCCACTCATTGTACATTGAAGTTGCTAATTGATTCCTCCAATTCGTCCACTCCTCCGAGGGTTTTACCTGGTTGACATAATCCCCATTGCTCTGCCCATCGTCATCATAGTGAAGTCTAGTCCCATAAAGTTCATCTTCCATTGGAACAACAACCGTTATTGGACGAATAAAGTTATGAAGTAGGATATATGCCATGATAATACGATTCTGGATTTTAATGGAGTAAAAAGTTAGACTTCTAAGAGCCGCCCACCGTAGTTTGAGTATTCTAAATGAAAGCTCTATGCTATTGTAACCCTTCATATGATGAAGATTGAGTAATTCCTTGGGGTTTCGTGGGCCACTAGGTCCCCCTGACTACTCGTCCAAATGATACCGCACTCCTCTATATTATGCAAGGAGCCCTACTCTATTTGTGTAACCGTAGTAACACATATAATATTTCCTTGCTTAGTTTAGAAGATCATATTTGGAGATAACATGTAAGATTATAAAGAGACAATTAAGATAGTTTTTATTAATCATATCATCGAGTTTTATCATTTTTACTCGTAGGTATTCTAAGCCTATGATTTCTTGTAACAACATCATGCGACACACGACTATCATCTCCCAAGCCCTCCTAATCCATTAATGTGTATATGTAATTCATATTTCGGTCACACACTCTAAGGACATTTACCGATACATCTCCCCGTCAATTTCTATACCACAGCTTCTCACTTAATGGGGCCACGATCTTAACATATATCTCATCTAAGGCTCCTAGACATCCCTACACAACACCTGATCATAAATGGTTGTGAATTTAAGGGTAAATTAACTATATTTTACTTAGTTATTGGATGATGGTTTTAAAAATAATGTTATAATCTACACAAGGAAATCATAGGCATATATTACCTTGAACCATTTCCAGGTCGTGTCAGTACACATCAACAGGAGAGGTTTGACGATTAGGATCGGGTACAAGCGTGGCACCGCATCAAGCACCGGATGAAAATGCTTGCTCTAGTATGCCCAGACCTTTTGAAATCAAACTTCAAAACTCTATTCTTCTTGTGATGGGCCAAGACCGTTAAGAAAATGGCCACTTGTTCACTAACCAAGACATTTCTCGACATAACTAGACCAGCCAGATTTTCTAATAAATAACACAATCTGGCGAATGCATTCCTATCCATTCAGATTTGATCTATGAAGTTTGTATCACTTAGAAAAATTAGGTATCTCATGTGTGCTATTTGGTCAGGGAGCCTCTTAACCACCCGGTATAGCTCACGTGCATAGATTGCTTGTCATCGTTGATGATGATGAGCCAATAAAAAGGTTTGGTAAAAATGGACTAGTAGGAAAAACACTTTCACTAAATTTAAGATCTCTTCTATGATTACTGCCACTTCTAGCTCTTCATTTTTCGTATTCATCTATGTTTACAAAATATATTTAAATTATCATTCAATGAATTTAGATATTGGATAATGTTTACACATATATTACTCGCACAATTTTTACAGCGACCAAATATAATATTATATAAATCTGGACCACCTTATTATTGCTTTCAGAGTAATGCTCATATAAGTTTGTGCTTAATTGAAATCATAAAAAAAAAATGTTACCTAAACAATGATTATGATTACAATCATATATGGACAAGCATCACATTCCAATACTTCGCATTTCAATGCTACTAACAAGCGCATGACTGTAGCATCATATGTATGTTCATTATTCAGAGGGTAAAAAACTAAAGCCCTCGAACCCATATATTGTGTGTATATTTAACTAAATTTATACATCCGACTTCACAACACATAAGTTCACATAAGTTCGTACCTAGCGAAACTCTAACAAAAGTCATTACAAAAAATACAATAGAAATTATAAGGATAAATACACATTGATAACCTTGTCAAATTATAAAGCCCAGAGCATTCACAAATACATAATGAATCACAAGAGGTTAGAATCAGTCAAAATCAGAGAGACGATCAAATCATCTAACCAAATCTTCATCGGGCAAATTTGCGGTGGTTTGATTTTCGAGCTCCCAATAGACAACTCCAGAAACCCTAGAATTAATTGAAAATCAGAGAAACTTCAATTCAAACCATCATCAAATCTTCTGTAGGAGTGATGCTGACAAGTAACACGCCTGGAATCAATCATAAAATCATACACATTTTAGTTAGTTGGAATTTTCAAAGAAATCATCTTACCTCAATGGCAGCGGCAGGGATTAGGGTTTACGGATTATTTTGAAGGCCTTATTATACACAATATTAACATAATTATTGATTTCATGAGGGTCCAATATGTCTGCATACAAAAGAATTTGAGGACAACATGGTAAACTCATATTGCAGTTCCAACATGATTAAATAGTCCAACATGGCCCATTGGAAGCGATTGTCTCATTTTTTAGGATTCGAATCATGCCCGGTCGATTTATCCCGGGCAGGTATCCCGTTGAACAAACAAACCCATTTTGCAGGATAACTTTGTTTATCCCATTCCATCCCTTGGAATAAATGGGGTGCAAGTCGATTGTAAATCCACAAAAATAACATTTCAAAACATTAGAAATCTAGAAATTCAGATATTGCGTTTTGACAATCCTAAATTGATAGCACATTTTTCATTTTACAAATATTAAAGAAATTTAGTCATTATAGTTAAAATAATAATTTTACATGATTTTTCAAAATTACACTTGTGTCAAAAGAGAAAAAAATGAAAAAGCATGGCTCTCAGTAATCCTAAAACTAAATATGTGGAGGAAAAAGAACTCATTTTCTATTCCCTGAAAACCTTCTTTTTCCAATACAATTTAGTGGATATCATGTACATTAAATAGAGGCAAATAAGAAAAGGCAAACACTTTTGTTAGGCCAGATTAACGGGTCATGACCCGTTTGGCTATCTGACTCGATACTATAATATATTGGTTTTTGTACTATGATGTATTATTTTTGTACTCGAAAGTATTATTTTTCATAAATCTCTGACCCGTGCTATGATGTATAAATTTTCATACTATGATGTATTGATTTTTTTACTATAATTTATTGGTATGAAATTTTGGCCTGACGGATGATCTGTTAGTTTGATCTGACAAGAGTGTTTCCCATAAAAAGATCATTAAAAGTTTTACGTGTCAAGAATAGGAATTGTGCTATATTTTGAAAAAAAAAAAAGGAAAGTGCGTTATTTATTTGGAATGAATGGAGTATACATGAGTTTCGGTATGAGTATTAACACGACCCTAACTACTTTTTTTCTTCCCTATAATACCTAAATTGCGCTAAACCCTAAAACACTCACAATCAGAAATCATAGCAGTGGTGCGGAGGAAGTGAGTCACGGTAGCAGCCATGGCAGAGGTTGAAAAAGCTATGAGAACGCCATCAACCAAAAACCATTGAAACCACCAACCAAGTCCGAGAAAATAAAAGAGAGAACGAGAAGAGCAGCGGTGGCGTCAGCCTAGGCAATGTTCATCGGACTTTTGAATGGCCAATGAGGCATTCGCCGCTACCAATTTGAACGAACGTGAATCTGCTGTGTATCTGGTTGTGTTTGTGTGTTTAGTGCGGCGACCATGGCAGGTGAGATTTATGAGCTTGAGGGATGGCAGCTATGGCAGATTTTCGGCTGTCAGGTGCGTGTGCGGGCGTGATTCTATTTTGGGTATGGATATACGCACCCTGAAAGTTTATTAGTTCACCTCACTTAAAAAAAATCATACAAATGCCAAAACTACCTTAAAACTATAAACACCCCAAATCACACTACATCTTCTTCAAACCTCCACAACCACCCCTGCCGCTGCCGTCGCCGCCGCCCCTGCTGCTGCCACCTCCATCGTCGTCGCCACCATGGCTTCTGTGGAAGAAGGAAAAAGAAAGTATGCTATGGTCGTGCCTCCATACTGCAGCTGACATAGCCACCATCACTGTGATCTCCACCGAAGAAGAGAAAAAAAAAGGAAAACTCTAGCGTTCGAAAATAATATTCGAATGTGTTTCATGGCATTCGATCCAAAATTTCGAACGCCATGAGCATGTTTCATTATTGGTTTTCCGAACGCGTTCGAAAATCTAGTTCGAACGCATATTTGACATCTTTTTTTATTCGTGTAATGGTGATGTGGTGGAGTGTGTGTGTTTTTTTTTCAGTTCAGTGGCCGCCACTGTCGCCGTCGCCGCTGCCGAAGACGGCGACAGTGGCGGCAATGGTGGTGGCGGCGGAGGCAACAGGATGGCGATGGAGGTTGAATAAGATGAATTGAATTTTGAGGTATTTAGTGTTAGAAGTGTAATTTTGATATTTTTGTGAAAAAGAGATTTAATTGGGGGTGAACTAATAAATCTTTTGTGTGCGTATATCTCCGCCTTTTTTTGTAGAGGTCATGATGATTTTAAAATTTTTAGGGTGTTATTATAGGAAAACTCTACGGTGCCGTTAACGGCACCATGTCCCCCCGCCTCTCTGCATTTACAACCATAGATATCTTAATCTAAAAAACCTAAAATTGATCTAATAGTCCATATTAAATCCCACTAAATGAAGAATACTGTCATAAAAGCACTGTAGAAATTCCTGTTATTTTACAGTCTAGGGTGTTAATATCTCATGTCAATGAATATTTACTAAAGAAAAACAAATAAGTAAAAGAGATATTTTGTTTGAGAAATCGTTTTTAATTGGAGATGGACCACCCTGACATGAGTACAGTTTAGATTGAGCTAAAAAGCCCAAATACTAACGCTGTACAATTTAGAATGAGCTATCAATTTGAAGGACCAATTTCCATCTGAATAGCTCTGCCTGCCTGAACCCACCCAGGCTTTACGGAAAAAGCTTGCCTCCACTTCCAATAAATACAAATTCAAGGGTAAAATTAAATAAATAATATATTTTTTTTTCAAAAATTAAAAAATTAAATCAGTTTCAAAAAAAATTAAAAAAATGTGGTGGGACGAAAGCGTCCCGCCCTTCGGGACGCTTCTGGGAAAAGCGTCCCGAACTTGTTTTACGTCCCCAAAAGTTTCTGGGGCGAAAATAAAAAAAAAAATTAATTTTGGGGTCGGGACGCTTCTCCCAAAAGCGTCCCGGGACAAATTTGAAAAAAAAAAAATCCGCCTTATATCTCCAAACCCTAACCCTAATACACATATTATTTATTTATTTATATTATATACATTTAAGATTTTAGTTATATTTATAATTTATTTAAAAAAATTATTAATTAAAATAAATAAATATATTATAAATAATGTCTTATAATTACAAGAAATTAATTTGAAAATAAAAAAATACAATAAAATATTTATAATATGTTTATAACTATGTTTATTTAAAAAATAAACTTCAAAAATATTTATAATAATTTAAAATAACTTCAAAAAATAATATATTATTTTATTAAGTGTACTTTAATTTGAAGTATGGTCTAATAAAACACGGTGCATTAGAAAATGGAGTCCCGGATTTAAAAATAAATAAATTAACCTTATCTTGGAAAAGGGTCAATAAGAAATCCTCTTAACAGTATAATTATTGAGATTTATTTCATGATATAATTTTAGAATTTTTAATTGTTTTGTGAATGTTTGATAATTTAAAAATCGGTTTGCGACG
>BMAC01000149.1:2048002-2064817 GCA_014905375.1 Phtheirospermum japonicum | reverse complement strand
TATAAAATAATATATTATTTTTTGAAGTTATTTTAAATTATTATAAATATTTTTGAAGTTTATTTTTTAAATAAACATAGTTATAAACATATTATAAATATTTTATTGTATTTTTTTATTTTCAAATTAATTTCTTGTAATTATAAGACATTATTTATAATATATTTATTTATTTTAATTAATAATTTTTTAAATAAATTATAAATATAACTAAAATCTTAAATGTATATAATATAAATAAATAAATAATATGTGTATTAGGGTTAGGGTTTGGAGATATAAGGCGGATTTTTTTTTTTCAAATTTGTCCCGGGACGCTTTTGGGAGAAGCGTCCCGACCCCAAAATTAATTTTTTTTTTTTTCGCCCCAAAAACTTTTGGGGACGTAAAACAGGTCCGGGACGCTTTTCCCAGAAGCGTCCCGAAGGGCCGGACGCTTTTGCCAAACGCGTCCCGCCACATTTTTTTAATTTTTTTTGAAACTGATTTAATTTTTTAATTTTGAATTAAATATATATTATTTATTTAATTTTACCAAATTCAAGCCCATACTTTTCAGTTTTTATGAGGTTTTTCCATACTCACTTGGGCCTAATTCCAGCTGTTTATTTGTTTATATCAAAATAATAAGTAAAAGTAATTACTATTTAATCTATATTTAGAATTTCATGGGGAAATAATCCAACAAATTATATACCGCCAAATAATCCAACATTCTTTAAAGTGCTGACCGGTATAATTTCCATCAAACGATTTAACTTTTTACTTTTTCACATTCCATTAGAAATAAAATATAGAATGCAAGAAAAAAAATAAAAATAAAACGAATACAGATTGACATTAGAGTGCAAGCGTTGGGAAACAAATTTATTTTCTGGTTAGAGTGGCATATTGTACAAACTACAAACTGAAATCTCATTTCTAACAGCTACATATAGCCCTCGAAATCATGCCACTCATAGCATTAACAAAATTTTCTCCCAACTGTAATATAATAACAAGTAGAGATCCAAAACTCCTTCTCCAACCCTTGCATCTTCCAATTACAGGATCTTGTCGTTAGATTGGTTCAAGATTAAGCGCAAGTTTACAAACCTGTAAGAACCGAGCACTCACCACAAACCCCATCGTGTTACACACAATTCAACACTCTTTCTATAATTGAAAATTGTCGATCATATGCTGTATTACATCCACGCCGGCATAATTGATACATTGGGTTTTAACCTAAACACCGAAGAAATGGAATTTAATTTCTTCATCTTCCCCACAAAAAATGCAGCTACATAACTATTTTCAAATAAATTTCAAGAAAAAGACCCAAAAGCAAGTACATACATGTTGAAAGAGTCTAGAAGAAAATGTGCGCGGTCACAGAATAATTTACATTTTCACATTCCGAAACGGATTTCTTACTGTGGACAAAATGCATTTGGGATAATTAGCCTCACATTTACAATGGTCGACATGAGCGGTATTGCTACATGTGCCATATAAGGGAAAACTTTAGGATAAGTATAAAAAACACCCCCAAGTATTACAAACAGCCCCAACTTTTTGTTTGGCTATTTGTGATATTTAGAAAAGTTCAGGGACATAACTTTAAACTTTAAGACGAAAAGTTACATCTGTTTGTAATTTTTGGAAAAATTGAGGGATGTGATTGTACATATTTGAATACCACATGTTTCTTATGTTTTTTTATTGGAGTTATCCCAAATCTCTGGGGTAATTTTTGTAATTAGCTATATATATCTGAGCGAAAACAAGGATCAAGAAATAACACAGATACTATGGATTTAAACATACCTGAATCGTATTGTGTGCCATAAATCTTTGTACACTTCCGGTGAAGCTAACGTCGACTCGTTCCCAACTTAGTTTCGTTAACCCTCTGATCATTGTCTCTACGATGCAAAAATTAATTACACGTCATACATTGCATAATATCTTATGAACTTGATCCGAGAGCACCAAAATAAACAAACAAACATATAAAAACAAGTAAAATAGCATAACATCTTACAAATTTGTAATAATAATATATTGTGTACTTGATTAGAGCACCAAAATAAACAAACAAACATATAAAAAAAAGTAAAATAGCACACATCTTACAAATTTGTGATAATAATAATAATAATAATAATGATAATAATAATAATAATAATAATAATAATAATAATAATAATAATAATAATAATAATGAAACCCATAAATCTCAAAGTTTATAAGTTCAAATAAAAACATACCTTCCATATCACCGGCTCTGCCTCTAGCAACTTTGGCATCCAAGGAAATTTCTTCTTTAGGATTGGCCGCATTTAATTTTTCCTCATAGATGATATGTGGATATTTAGGATTTTCCAAAAGACCCCGACGCTAAAAACGAACAAACTGTAAGTCGTTTGGTGTACATTAATTAGAAGTATATGTGGCAATATCTCTCACCTTTGGGAGCTCTTTACGACGACGCAATGATGATGAACTCCACCCAACAAGATCTAAGTTAAGTGTCAAGGCTTGTGATATAACTTACAAGGGGGAAAATTAATTACCGGCAATATTTATTTGTATTGTAGAATAAATGATGATTTTTACCGACTTAAGTTTGAAACTGTCCCGCTAAATTTCCAACAGGTTATAGATCGGTCTTATGGAGTGTTTGCAAAAACTTAGCAGAAGTGATTTATTGTGGCATAAGCTAAAGATAGTGGAGAATTAGAATTGGTAGTGTTTGCAAATAGAAGCTACATTTCAAATTAATCAAATTGAGAGCTTTTGGTATATAAGTTGTAAAAGCACGTATTTGTTTTTTCTTTATATTGTGTAACATAAGCTAAAAATAGTGGAGCATCAGAAATTGGTAGTGTTGGCAAATAAAGCTACAATTTGGATTAATTTAATTGAGAGCTTTGGTAAATAAGTTGCAAAAACGTATATTTATTTGTAAAAGTCAAACACATACACACACACAAAAAAAAAGAATTATAAATCTAAAAACTCCACCTGAGATAAAACACAACTTGGCATTTTAAATACTACAAGCTATTTTCTTATTAGCTCCTCCATGAGATTTTTTTTTTCTTTCCTTTTTAAGTGATTGCAAACACTCTCCTAAACTATTAAAACTTAGTCAAGCTTCATTTTATATATAAACTTCATGCAAAAATTAGGAAACATTGTAAAATAAAAAAAGATACGGTCAAAACGTGCATTTGCATAGGCAACGCGCCTCTCGAACGACTGCAAAGCCGATCTGCAGTGATAGTAAAAAATTAACAAAAAAACATTTTTTTTTTCAGTTTCCAATCGGTGAAATACAAAAGAACCTAATGAAAACGATAACAACTCACATGAACTTATGATCTTCAGAATCACTGCACATTCTAAGCAAAAGAGGAGGTTTTTCACCGTCACAATCGCTCAAGAATAAGTGTTTCCCAGTTCGACCAAGTAAACCCGAGGCTCGTGATGCTAACTTTTCCATGGCATAAAACCCACAAAAAATTGGAACCTGTGAGGAGATTAGATAATTAAAAGGGAAAAAAAAATCACAAATACCTATTTAATAATTTCAAAATCATCCGAGTAGCTTTTTTCCCTCAAATATAAGTTTTTATTCTACTTCGATTATAAAAAGGTGAAATAAGTATTTCTGAACATTAAAGAAGATACATCAATATCAGGAACAATTTTTTAAAGAACAATTAACAAGCAAAAAGACCAAAATCTGTTATTTTCTTAAGGCAGCCAATTAATAAGGTCATAAACCAACATTAAAAAAAAATCCAATAATATAATAAACTGAGATACCTGTTTATGCCCCCTCGAACCGAGATGTGGAGTTGCAGAGGTAATAAAATTCACGGGTTCAAGCCCAGCGATTTTCCCTCTCGGTTTATTATCTTCCGAAGATAATATCCGAGACTCGTCCTCGTCGGGTTTTAGAATTAAATATTGTGTATAAAGCTCGGCAACGGCATATCTCGCTACCAAGCCACCGAGCGAGTGACCGACAAAGGATATCTTCTGAAGATTCGGATGTCGAGCTACAACAGAAATCACCTGAAAATTTGAATACAACAAAAACAAACCCTTTAAAGGCTATTTTTTCTTTCAAGTAATTGTGATGAAATGCGTTACGAACCTCATCTGCTAATCTCTTTCCCATAACATCAACACCGTCAAACGTCAACATTGTAGAATTCGATTCACTGCCTGGAAATTACGGGAAATCATTTCAAATTGTTTCTATTACCCTTTTTCGGATTTCTAATTATTACGGAAAATGGTGATTTTATATTGGAAATTGAATCATTTCATGGAAATAGGATTTTAGAAACACAACCAATAATTTTCTATTACAATGATGCAAATCTATATGAAAACATGTTTTAAGAACTATAACCAAAACATTTATATTATTAAGAAAAGAAAAGAAAAACACTTTAGAGATTGTAACCAGACAAAATTTTTATTTCCAAATACGGGAAAACTTACCAAACATATTTATCATTTTTCACACGAGAATCAATAACTTCCTAAAATTCATTTTCAACGCTAGAAATTGAAAATTTGAATGGGAACAATGTCATCACAAAATTAGCAATAACACAATCATTAAGTAAAGCAGGGCGAGCAAAACCAAATCGATAAACCTGTGATCACAAACATCAATGGGTTTTCTTTTTCTTTCAAAAACACAGAAAATAGAGCTCACAATGAACTATAACATCATTCGGATATGCCTTCACGAATTGCTTGGCCGCATACCTCCAATTTTGGGCACTGCAAACACAAGTAATAGTTAAACAAATAACCAACCATAAAAGAACAAAAAAAAAAAACTTTAAAAAAAAAAAATCCTACTATTTTAACCTTCCAATAATTCCATTGACCATGACAATCAGATGGGTCGGCAAATGATCCCTCCCATTGCCATCGGCCTCCGGCGCCGGCGTCGCCTCCGCCCCCGGAACGGCGTCGTCTGATCTCAAACACCCAAATCTCGGAATAAAATAATATATGTTTTTCTTCCGCTTCTTCGTTTTCAACTTATCTACCTCCAAACCCATCTCGTTTCTCACGTTTTCTGCTCTGAAATTCTCAAACCTCCTCCATTGACGGTTTGTGAGCTATGGGCTTTGGTTAGTTAAAGAAATGGGAGGGCCATGTCCCATGTGGGTGACTTCAAAAGTTTTACAATTCAATGCATTGAAGTTTGAACAACAGCAACGACATATTCTAGAAACGCTACATTAAATTAAGTGGGATGGTATTGCAATTATTTTAAGAGACGAGCCAGGTTCTAGAATATTGGTGTTCGGTTTTGTTCGTGAAGGACCAGTCATTCTTTTTGCTTTTCCCGATTACGTTTCTCTTTTTTCTTAAAATTCGCAATTGTGTTCTAATTACTCGAGGATCTGGCAGGTCTTCTGTATAAATATCATATTGATATTGATTAGAATTGCGGCCAGATTCAATTTATCGGTTAATATTTCACTTTTAGTAATCTGATAATTAAAAATAATAGTACTTTTTATGTTAATCAAATATTTAACTAAAATAGATAAAAGATTTAGAAATGATTTACATTTAAATAAGAAATTATCACTTATAACCTTAAAAGTATTAATTTTTATTTTAAACCAGCCGCCGGTGAAATGTCACACTTAGTTTAAATATTATCACTTTGCATTTTGCATATTAAACTATGGCATGTTGATCAATAAGTGAGGATAATTTTTTGACTTTTTATGACTGTCAACCTTTCTAATTTAGTATTATTATTTATTTTTTTTTGAAAATTTTGTCTCTGGTTATATTCTCGTTAATCTCGCAAATATATATTTTTCACAATTGATCTTGTTATAAAATATTCGTAAAAAATTTCTTTTATTTTGTCTTTCTGATTTTTTCTAATTTATGGATAAAATAAATATGACCACAATTAGCAATAAAATTATACAATCAATAATATTAAGATTATCGGATACAATAATAAGATTATCACATCCGATTTTATGATTATCACATCTAGTAATCCCTTAATGATGATCGTAGATAATAGTATGATTATCACGTCAAGTAATTCTCAAATCTAGACATGAACTTGTATTCAATAATTCACCAATTCAAAGTATTTTTTTTTTCTTTTTTTGTATTTTATGCAGTACATCCATGTTTTTAATGTTTGTCAACTTAACTAAGTTAATTTTGGTAACACAATAGTTGTATTATACATTTGCAACAGTTATGTTTTTTAAAATTGTACAATCGGGATCGTGTTATCATAACTAGTACAGTAATAAGATTAGCACAACCGATAATAAAATTATCAAACAAGTAGATCAGCAAACGACCACAACAGTTTAAATACTATTAATTTGAACAAATTTAGAAAAAAATGTATATAAAAAGTAAATAAATTTTCAAATTCTCAAGAAACGAATTTTCAAACTCATGACTAAATTGATAATGTGGATTTACATGTTGTTGAAAATGAGAAATTGACATTGCCACAGCTAGGGCACGTCCAATCATCTTCCCCGCGACCACCGATATTTGGAGATTTTGAAGAAAAAAAGAGAACTTGGTTAGAAAGAAGAAAGAGAATTATTGAATTAATACAAGACAAAAGAGACAAATATCAATCTCAGTAAGATGAAAAAAGATATAAACTTAAACGTCCCACGTAAGGGCAGATCCAGGATTTATATTTAGCATGGGGCAGATTTTGATTCTCTTTTTTATTGAAGTTAAATGAAGAAAACTTGAACAAACTACCATATCAAAATGTAATAATATTTACAAGTTATAATGCTGCTCCCTTAGACTTAAGAGCTTAAAATGTTCTAAGATAGATTTATTATCAATAGTTTTACATATACTATCAATTTTAAAGTTTGCAACAAAACCTTAAAGGAAAAATATTGAAATATAAGAGAATTATTGTTAGAAGAAAAAAGAGAAATGAATAATTTTTTAAATATAAAAATAAAGTTAGTCTATAGTTGTGTTTTAAAGGAAAAAAGATTTGAGCCAAGGTGTGACAAAGTACAAAGTCTTGAAAAACTTGCAATAGCCTCTCCACCAAAACCATTTTTATATTAGACTTGAACTCTTTAATATATTAGGCAAAATAATTCAGCAGGGGTTGGCCCCTATTTAGATTTGTCTTTACTTCAACGTCATCGTATCAATCTTAACAATGCAAAAACTACTGTTTCAGTAAAACATAATAACACAAATCACTCAAAAAGAATAAACAGAAATTCATATAGCTTAGCTAGCATACTATGTAATCACAAAAAAGATATCTAATGGATGCATGATAAAGCCACATTATGAATAAAATGGCCCATTTCTTAACAATGATAATTGTCAAAACATCGCCACAATAAACTTAAATATAAATTATACCTTACGACACATTGTTGATGAACCCAAATTCTCGCTATACCAAATTGTTGGGGATTTATTCTCGACAATAATTTTTATTTTAGTTATTTGTCTTTCTTGGGTACAAAATAAATTAGGACTCTAAATTTTGTTTTCTATATTGTGTCTAGAACTTTATTTAGTTTCCTAAATTATGTTTAGGATTTGTTTTACTTGTTTACCAAGTTTAGGATTCTAGGATTGTCTATTTAAGATAAGAGAAGACAAAGATTTGAACACGATTTTTAGACACAAGGATTGAAGAAGCAGGCGATGCATATAACAAGGGAGAACACAAGCAAGATAACTACTTGAAGCCACTGTCCGAGATCAAGAAGGTCTTCGAAGTTGCGTGACCAACGGAGGAGATCTTTCATCGAGGCGACAAGTATTTAGTTTCGTATGCTTGATACTCTAGTTTTCATATATTACTTCTTATCTTTTTGTATTGATCTTGAACAAAGAAAAGTAATATAGTTTTCGGGTTTGTACACCCAAGTTCACAAGTACTTTTGTGAACTCAATTAATCTGCTGTGTTCTAAGTTTATATTTCTGCTGCTTATTTTAGTTAAACTCTGGTTGATGTTAGTTTCAGTGTTGGTTAACATTGAAAGCAACATCATTTACTGATACTTATTTTCAAAACCATAGACCTACAAATTTACAATTGGCATCTAGAGCAGGTTACTTAACTCACTAAGTACTGATCCTTATTTGTTTAGATGCTATGGATGCTCAAGGCAACCCAAGGCCTCCGATCCTCAATGGGGAGAACTACTCTCTCTGGAAACAGAGGATGCGGTGGCATATAAAGAATATCGTCGAACGTGCGTGCAGAACCATTCTTGTTGGATGGGAAATGCCACGTGTTACTGATGGTGAGGGTGACACCGTCATCAAGAAAGAAATAGACTGGACTGCTGATGAAATTGTTGCTGCAAACTGAAACTCCAAATGCATCAACACCCTGTGTGGGTATGTTGACTCAAAGCTACTACAGAGTTATCAAGAAGTGTGAATCAGCAAAAGATGCATGGGACGCGCTGCAAAGGGTATGTGAAGGGACCCAGAGCGTGAAGAGATCAAGACTGAGAATTGTGACATCTACCTTCGAGGCAATGAGGATGGATGAAAAGGAGTCCATCATGGACTACACCATGAGACTCTCAGATATTGCAAACGAGTGCGGAGAGCATGGCGAACCAGTAACAAACTCACGCCCTGTGGGTAAACTACTAAGATCCATCACAAAAAAGTCCAGCATTAAGTTGGTTGCCATAGAAGAATCCAAGGACACTGATGACATAGAGTTCAACGCTTTAGTTGGCTCTCTCAAGACATTTGAGATGGAACACCTTAGGTCCAACTCAAAAGAGAAGAATATTGCTCTCTCCTTCGATGTTAAATCCGACAACAATGATGAGGATGATGAGGATTTTGATTTGAAAGGGTTTCTGAAAAAGATAGAAACCACCACTCTTGAGGAAGAAGAAGTATCCTATGTGACTCAATGTTTTAATAATTTCTTAAATAAGAAGAACAACATTGGAGAATCAAGTACAAATACCAAACCACAGGTGCCTACACCAAAGTTCTCTGGGCGCACTCTCTCCAGATCCCAGTCTTCGCCTTCAGTATCCAGTGCATCCATCTCCCAAAGCCACTCAGTGAAGTACAATGTCATGAATGCAAGGTTGGGGACACTATAAAAATGAGTGTGCTAACACTCTCAGGAAAAAGACCATGGTTGCTACAGAGTACACTGAAGATGTCAATGATTCTGACTAGCCTGAACCTATTCCATCCTTATTTACTAATATTGTGTGGGACGACGATATCCATGTTGGTAACACCGAAACCAATATCGTGTGCCTGAATGCATAGGTTAATGAATATCTTGACGAGTACGAGAAACTGAGCATTGAACATAAGCAATTGTTTGTTAGTTGGGAAAACAGGTACTCAGGGTCAAGGATCTTATGAAGAGGTGGACAAGATAACCAAGTAAAAGGATGATCAACTTGATATAATTGTCCGATTGGAGTCGTCGCTTACCAAAAATGATGTCGAGCTAGAACTAGTGAAAACTGAGCTGAAAAAGGTTCAAGGAACCATCACTAAACTCAACAAGGGCAAGGCGAAGCTCGACGAGATCCTGGATATGAGGTTCCCAGAAACTTCGAAACATGGAGTTGGCTACAAACCAAATCAGCCAACACCAGCATCAAACCAAGAACAGAAATCGGTCAAACAGCACAAGAAGAAATGAAGACAGTTTGTGTGTCATCACTGTGGTGAACCAGGTTACATTCAACCTTTATGCTGGAAGATTGTTGGCGAAAGAAGACATTATCAGAGAAACAGAGTGTCTGCTGAATCCAATGTTGGTTTCCATAGTACCAACACCAAAACCAACACCAGGTTTAAATAGGTTTGGGTAAAAAAGAATGATATCAAGTGCAATATAATCTGTACCTCCCTGAAATCTCACGTCTCTGGAGCCTGGTACTTCGACAGTGGATGCTCCAAGCACATGATCGGATCAGAAGACCTACTTTTCAATATTGTCAGATTTCAAGGTGGAAAAGTAAAATATGGTGGAGGTGCAAATGGCCAAATCATTGGTCAAGGAAATCTTCATATTCCCGGCATTGTAAAGCTGGAAAATGTCTTTCTGGTAGAAGGACTTACTGCAAACTTGATAAGTATAAGCCAACACTGCGACAATGGTTTTAGTTTCAAGTTCAATCATAAAAAATGTGAAGTCTATGAGGAAAATGGAGCTTGCATACTCACTGGTCAAAGGTCTTCAGATAACTGCTACCAAATCAATAGCGATGCCTTTTGCAAATTATCTCAATTGAGTGATGCTGAGGTGTGGCATCAAAAACTCGGGCATGTCAACTACAAGATGATGGACAGGTTAGCCAAAGAGGAAGCTGTAAATGGGCTTCCTAAGCTCAACACCCAGATCATCCCTGTTTGCGAGGCGTGCCAGAAAGGAAAGCAGGTCAGGGTGCCACATCCAACAATATAGAGTCTCACTACCTCATATTGTTTCGAACTCCTTCATATGAACCTTATGGGATCACTTGAGGCTGAGAGACTTGGTGGTGAAATGTATGTTCTAGTCATTGCAGATGACTTTTCCCGTTTTACTTGGGTAGAGTTTTTAAAAGAAAAATCTGAGACTTTTGAAGTATTTAAAAACTTGCAAAGAGGTTGTGTGTGAGATATGGTGTGAATATTGGTAGGATTAGAACTTATCATGGAAAATAATTTGAGAATGCATCTTTTTCAAACTACTATTCAAAGGAAGGTATAAGTCACGAGTTTTCATCACCAATCACTCCCCAACAAAATGGCATAGTTGAACGCAAAAATAGGTCTCTTGCTGAGATGACTAGAAGTATGCTCATTTCTAATGGCATTACAAAACGTTTTTGGGGTGAAGCTATGAATACTGCATGTCATATAATAAATTGGGTGTATTTTAGACCAGGGTCATGTGTCATACCCTATGAATTGTTGTTGGGTAAAAAACCGAACTTGAGCTATTTTCATGTTTTTGGATGTATTTGCTATGAGCACAATGATAGAAATCATCTTGCTAAACTGGACTCAAAAAGTGACAAATGCATCTTCATGGGATATTCCCAAAACAGTCATGCATATAGGTTGTTTAATCTTAGGACACGTAGTATGTTTGAGTCAGTTAATGTCAAGTTTGACGATTTGATGAGTGGAGTTAAACCTACCGAGGATAATGATTTGGTATATGATCAAAATCCTCAAGATATTGTTACGGGTGGTATAGATGAAAATGCAGGTGTTGAAACCGAAGATGCAGGTGTTGAAACTGGAGAAACTAATGATGTTGGTATTGGTGTTGGTTCTGAGAACACAACATCAAACCCAACATTTACTCAAGCTGCCCCAGAATCAGATTCTGAACCAGAAGAGGAAGATCCAGTTGACCCCATTGACTTACATCAGAGGGACATACCATTAAGAGTTCAGAGGAACCATCCCACGGGCCAAATCATCGGAGACGTAGATGAAAGGAGTACAAGAAAACATGATGCTCTTAAGGATGAATTCTGGGTAAAGGCAATGCAAGAGGAGTTGGATCAATTTGCCAAGAATGATGTTTGGGATTTAGTTCCTCATCCATAAAACTCACATGTCACAGGAACAAAGTGGATTTCCAAGAATAAAATAGATGAGGCAGGCAACATTGTGAGGAACAAAGCATGTTTGGTTGCACAAGGGTATACTCAAATTGAAGGCATCGATTTTGATGAGACATTTGCCTTTGTTGCTCGCATTGAGTCGGTAAGACTTTTACTTGTTGTTGCTTGTCATATGAAAATATCTCTGCATCAAATGGACATAAAAAGTCCTTTTCTCAGGGAGTTTTAAGTGAAAAAGTGTTTGTAGAGAAACCTAAAGGGTTTGTAGATCCCCACAAACTAAACTTTGTTTTAAAATTAAAAAAGGATTTATATGGTTTAAAACAAGCTCCCAGAGCTTGGAATGAGAGATTGACTCAACACTTGCTCTTTTTAAATATTAGACGAGGGGAAGTTGACACAACCTTATTTCTCCTTAGATCAAATAAGTACATCTTGATTGTCCAGATTTATGTAGATGATATCATTTTTGGATCTACTAATGAGCAGATGGTGAAAGAATTCATTACTCGAGTGTCTGACACATTTGAAATGAGTATGGAAGGTAATCTCTCTTACTTTCTTGTTTTGAAAATTAAACAGTTGGATGATGGTATTTTCCTTTCTCAGTCCAAATATGCTAAGAATTTAGTTAAGAAATCTGGGTTAGAAAGTGAAATGCATAAGAAAACAACACTGGGTAAAACTGTGAAACTGTCGAGAGATGATGTTGGTAATGGTGTTGATAACACCATGTATAGAAGCATGATAGGGAGTCTTTTGTATTTGACAGCAAGTAGGCCTGATATTATGTATACTGTGTGTCTGTGTGCTAGATATCAATCAAATCCGAAAGAGTCACACTTAAAAGCTGTTAAAAGAATCATTAGATATATAGCTGGTACAACTGAATTGGGTGTTTTGTACTCTAAAGAAACTAGTACTGAACTAGTAGGTTATACTGATTCAGACTGGGCTGGAGATGTTGTGGATAGAAAGAGTACTACAAGAGGTTGTTTTTTCTTGGGTAATAATCTAATCTCATGGTACAACAAAAAACAAAATTGTATTTCTCTTTCTACAGTTGAAGCCGAGTATATTGCAGCTGGAAGTGCTTGTACACAATTGTTGTGGTTGAACCACATGATAGAGGACTATGGTCTACACATTAGAATATTGAATGTGCTATGTGATAACTCCATTGCCATTGATATCTTGAAAAATCCAGTCCAGCATTCTCGAATCAAACACATTGATATAAGGTACCACTTTATTCGAGACTTGGCTGAGAGGAAGATAGTTAGCCTTGAGCATATAGGAACAGACAATCAGCTTGCTAACATCTTCATAAAGGCATTAGATTTAGAGACCTCTCTCGTTTGAGAAAAGATCTCGGTATGTGCATTGTTTAAGTCAATGTTGGTTTTGATGTTGTGACACCCTAAACTGACATCAGTCACAACATCTGTATACTTTTGCATGCATTTTTATTTTCTTTCCCATACATAATCTGAATGCATTAGGTCTGGTTGAAATTGCAATAAGGTTTTGTGTTGTAATAAAAGTGGTGACAAAAAGACTAATCTCTTCAATTAGGTGATTGTGGAACTTTCCCACAGAAACTGATTTTCTCCTAGGTCCAAAAACAAGATGTGTTAACAGCAATTGCTGAAGATAAGCTATTTCTCTTCAAATCTCTAAAAAGATGAAGAAAATCTGGATTAAAAAATGACCCAATCTTTAAATTTCACCTCATTGAGTGATTTTGACGTAGTCATTAACTTGGGTTAAGGGGTCTATTTCCATTGACTTCGCCTGAAGAAATGTTGGTTATAATGTCATCAGTCATGAAAAGCAACACTAATCAAGTCACTAAAATCATAATGTGTATTTTTAATATTTTTAGGTCATTAATTTTAGGCATCAATTAGGACATTCATACTCTGAGAAAATGCCTACTTGCTGTGTACTCAATTGCTTGTGCTCGTGTCTACCTTGAATTTTTAATTGTGTTTTGAGTCTTGCTAACCACGTATTTCAGTGGAGTTGTAATCGTAAGGCTGGATAGGTAATAAATAGATTAATTTGGAGAGTGAAATTTCATCTTGCAAAATATTAATTCTACTGTGGTGATGATTCAATTAATTCAGCTCTATTTCTCGGTTGATTTTGTAGTAGAGTCGTGCAATTTTAATTTCAAAATTAATGAGATAATTGTTAAGTGGTTTGGGATCATGTATCCTACATTAAGGGGGAGTGGGTGTGCGTTTTATGAAGGAAAGAAAATCTGTTTTGGGCCTAAAATCCGCTATTGGGTAAATAAGGGTTATTTCCTTTCATTTTTCACCTTTTCTCTCTCCTTAGCAATTGTCACTTTTTGGTGTGCTTAAATACCTGATTTTCTTACCGTTCGCCCCACTTTTCCTTAACCTCTCAGCAATTAAACTCTCTAACTCTCAAATACTTCACCGTCTTTTTCTTTTTTGTGTTTGCTCTCGTGTTTCATTGAACAATTACAGGATGTCGAACCCTTCTTCTTCGTCAAATGTTCCTGAGTTACCGGCAGGCGTGCGCCGTTCCGGCGAGCAGGTCCCTGTGAATTCTCTAAAAACTAGTGGCCTGGATATTCGCGCCGAAGTGGGTGGTGATTCTCCTACAAACCCACCACCGATTACAACATCTTTGGTTCCCACGCCGCCGCACGAGTCTTAAAGATATTGTACCTGTTCCTGCGCCGCTCGATACCGCTCCAGAAGCACAGGTGTTTCCAGGGCAACCGGGAAACGAGATCGACGTTGACAATCCACCTGACTTGCCGTTCATCGCCGCCACTTTTGGCCAGATTGGGAACCCTACTTTGAAGAGGTCGCGGAGGCTGCACAACATTCCTCCAGGTGTGGTGCTGCTAGCCGTGCCGAAAATTCAAGCAGGCCCTAGGCGCAATGTGCCAATCGAGCACATAAACCTTGCCGAGGACGTCACCGTGATGACTGAATCTGATGATGAAGAGTATGTGTATGCCGCCCCAGTTGCTGCGCCGGCGACCTCCTCTGCTCCTCGCCTGGCAAAGAAGACAACACCTCACTGGAAGCAAACTGTGAAGCTGGATAACAAGAAAAATCCTCTGGCGTTCATCAAAGTATCACCGGGCTCTACTGAAATCGAGTATTCGTCTCCTCCTTATACAATTCTGGATCTTTTCACTGGCAAGGTCTCAAGTTCCTCCACGCCGGTTGCTGCTAGTCCCCCTCCATCTCCTGTACGTGAGGCTCAACCCGAGTTTGACCCTGATCAGTTCGAGTACTCTCCTGATTCCTCTTATGATGTTCCTCTTCGTGATATCTTATCTGCTTACAAGGAAGAAAAGAAGAAAACTAAGGCAGCAAAGAAGGGCGATGTTGGTTCTCGTGTTGATTCCCCCATACCAACATCTCCGCAAACCCAGTCTGCCTAGTCCTCCAGTTCTGCCTTTGCTAATACTGCTTCTCCTGATCACGAATCGATTCCATCTGATATCTCTGCTCACTCCCATTCCTCTACAGGCACTCCCTCTCGGACCATTGAGATTGAATACATGGATCTATTTTCTTAGAGATTCTTGACTGCCGAAGTCGAGGAGATGTTTTTCGAGTACCAAACATGGGGTTTACTTGCTGAGCGCCAAGTTCCTGTTGAGATTTTTGAGAAGCAGAATTTGATCACTTTATTTCAGCATAAAGATATGTACTCCATTGTCTCCACCGCTATGCCATTTGTCCGCGATATAGTCCTAGAGTTTTACGCAAATTTGGTGCCTTCCATTGCTGATCTCAATTCGGTGAATTATGGAAAAGTTTTTGTGCGTGGAAAGGTTTATAGTTCTACTCCTGATTTAATTGATGAGCTTTTTGGGACTGAGATATATCGTGGTGATTCTACTGTGGATGACATGAATGAGGTCATCTTATTTCTGTCTGGTGGTATGATGAATACGTGGCGTGAGCAGTTGCCGAGCACTCGTCTCTCCTCTCTCTACTTTGTTCTACACAAAGTGGCTATTTGTAACTGGGTTCCCTCTAAGAATACTACATGTATTACGCGGCTTTAGGCTCAGTTCTTGTACAAGCTTGGGCGGGAAACCAAGTTCAGTTTTGGGCTATGATCGAAGATTTCTCGACGCTCTAGAAATCGTCTCCGCAATAGTACGGAGTTGACTGTAGGTGCGATGAGTTGTCCCGAGTCGTGTCTCTCGAGGATGGATTTAATCGGCGTTCGGTTTTCTTTATCGTCCTTATTGCCGGTTTTTGATTAAACTAAATTAACCTAGAAAGCGATAATCATTTTTTTCGGTTTTATAGCTAAGATTTGAATTTGAAATTTGAGATTTTAAAAACATTAAAACATTTAAAGAAATTAAAGCTTATATTACAAATGACCAATTTAAACTAAATAGCTTAATAAAAACTTATTAATTTGAAATTAGTAAAATGGAGGGAAAATTAAAGTCAACTTATTTGAATAAGTCAACATAATTACTTAGTATGAATTAAGAGTTTTAAAGGAAGAGCTTTAACAACTTTTACTAAATTAGAATTTGAATACAACTTAACAACTTAAAAGCATAAGTTCATAAGTTAGAAAGCTAGAAAATGATATTGAAAGTTTGAAAAACACAAGAGATACTAAACTATGATCCAAAGCACAACACAATATTAAAGAGAAATAACATGGAAATGAAACTAAATTAAAGGAAAGAAGTTACCAAATGTTGATTACACAAGAGCTTGAATGAGAAAGCTTAAAAGTTGATGGATCTTCACAAAAGATAACTTGAAACAAAGCTTGAACATAAACTAACTTAAGTCTAAACTTAACTAATCTATATCTAATTACTAGAATTTTTTAGGAAATTAAAAATAAGTAAAATATGAAAAAGGGGCTTTTTTCTGGTTTGGAGCAGCTTCCTGGGGAAGAAGCTATCAGGAGCAAGTTGTTCACAATGAAATGACGTCTGATGGCTATTATCTTCAAAATTTCTGCTTTTCAGTCGATCGACTGCAAATCAGTCGATCGACTGGCAGTCGATCGATGTTGTCGGCAGTCGATCGACTGCTCCGTCAAATTTGGCCTGAAGCCCTGTAATTCAGTCGATCATGGAGGGCTCAGTCGATCGACGGCAAGTCGATCGTCCAGGTAGGCAGTCGATCGACTGCCTTGTCA
>BMAC01000149.1:2007121-2046893 GCA_014905375.1 Phtheirospermum japonicum | reverse complement strand
TCATGCCAAAAGTTCAGAATTGCCTGGAATCCAGTCGATGTTGAACCCACCAGTCGATTGGGCAGTCGATCGACTACATACCAGTCGATCGACTAGGTATTCAGTCGATCGACTGCATTTCAGCAGCCAACCTCCATTTTCGATCCTCTTTTGTCCCAAGACTCCATGGCTGAACCTACACAAACCCAAAAACTCCATTAACACTATTTAAAGATAATATATACACTACATCAAAAGAAAAACAAGAAGAGGGTTAGAAAGTCGTGGGGTTGCCTCCCACGTAGCGCGTTTGGTTTACGTCGTTCGCTCGACGATTATACGAAAATGTTATCCAGGATCCAAGAACATGTGTCGATCATGCCACGCCTTGGTGTTCTCAAGCAGACACACCGGGTGATCCGGTTCACCAAGGCGGGCGCGTCGGGCAAGCCGGAAGATTGAGACATCAGGAACGTGGGCTTGCTTTGGTGGTCGTAAGCGCGAGTAGTCGATCAACCAGACGTGATCTTCCCAAAACGTGTCGACGTGCTTCTCCGTCTCCCCAACCATCGTCTCCTTTGGTTCGACTTTAGAAATAGTCGTAGATGGGCACGAGAGAGTAGAACCCAGAACATTTTTCTCGTCCTCTTCCACCTTCTCTTGTTCAAGTGGTAATAAAACCTCGGGTGGTGGCAAACGAGGCTCGATTAACTCCACATCCTCCAAGGCTGTCACAACTACTTCTTCCTCGACTAAAGCAGGTAAGCTCGACAATCCAAGTGCCATCGTAGGCCCCGAAGATAACACCTCCTCACTTTCCACTACAGCCTCTTCACAATACCCGATAGGGGTGACGTTGTTTCCCGACCCATTCTCCTCGTTCTCTATATCTACCTCATAGCGCTCACTTTCTGAAAGATCGTCAAATCTCGAATTATCATCAACGACCATGGGCACCCACTCATCAAGGAGGGGAATCTCGTCGAGGCATGTTTTGTTAAGCGCACTCACGTCATTGGAAATTTGCTTAGCGTGGGTCTCCATGCGATCGAGGCTTCCAACGAGCTCGGCTAAGAGAGACTCCACGTCCGGGAGTGGGGACGTAGATGAGTCTTGGAAGAGTGAGGTATAAGGGTCATCGCTCGGTTGATACGAGCTCGAGGCGGGTAGGCCGTAAGAATCGTAGGTCGAAGAATTGGAGGCGGATAGATTGAAAGAATCGTAGCTCGAGGGTAGGTTGTAAGGATCGTAGCTCGAAGAATCAGAATTATAAATCGATGGAGCGTACGATTCAAAATGGGGGCAAGAAGAAGGAAGGGCAAGGGGAACATATAGATCGTCCAAACTCGGGTTTTGGGGGTATGAGAATGGAGGTGAATATGGAGGGTTTGGGTCATAATGATCGGAAGAGTAGATCCACTCTCTACCGATCGAAGCATAYGGGTCGTCATATTTGGGATCGGTATATGGATTTGGATATTCGGGAATTTGGATGTAAGGGTTGTCGTACGGCAAACTAACTCGGTAGTTTGCCATCCTCGGCCGAATCAATCAAGCGGCGGAGGCGTCTTTCGATCGTTTAGAGTGTGGGCGGGCAGAATCGGGCTTTCGAGCAGGGTTTCCATCGTTCGCTTCTCGATTATTAGTGATACTARCGGAGAGAACGAGATGTGGGACCTACCCTGCACACACAACAAACGACAAAAGATTACACGTATCGAATGTAAAACAATTTGCTAACTAATTATTTTCGACGACGATAAGAATTATTAAGAATGCCATTGGCCTTAAYCCATCCCCGGCAACGGCGCCAAAATTTGATCGAAGATTTCTCGACGCTCTAGAAATCGTCTCCGCAATAGTACGRAGTCGACTGTAGGTGCGGTGAGTTGTYCCGAGTCGTGTCTCTCGAGGATGGATGTAATCGGCGTTCGGTTTTCTTTATCGTTCTTATTGTCGGTTTTTGATTAAACTAAATTAACCTAGAAAGCGATAATCATTTTTTTCGGTTTTATAGCTAAGATTTGAATTTGAAATTTGAGATTTTWWAAACATTAAAACATTTAAAGAAATTAAAGCTTATATTACAAATGACCAATTTAAACTAAATAGCTTATTAAAAACTTATTAATTTGAAATTAGTAAAATGGAGGGAAAATTAAAGTCAACTTATTTGAATAAGTCAACATAATTACTTAGTATGAATTAAGGGTTTTAAAGGAAGAGMTTTAACAACTTTTACTAAATTAGAATYTGAATACAACTTAACAAYTTAAAAGCATAAGTTCATAAGTTAGAAAGCTAGAAAATGATATTGAAAGTTTGAAAAACACAAGAGATACTAAACTATGATCCAAAGCACAACACAATATTAAAGAGAAATAACATGGAAATGAAACTAAATTAAAGGAAAGAAGTTACCAAATGTTGATTACACAAAAGCTTGAAGGAGAAAGCTTAAAATTTTAAAAACACAAGAGATACTAAGCTATGATCCAAAGCACAACACAATATTAAAGAGAAATAACATGGAAATGAAACTAAATTAAAGGAAAGAAGTTACCAAATGTTGATTACACAAGAGCTTGAATGAGAAAGCTTAAAAGTTGATGGATCTTCACAAAAGATAACTTGAAACAAAGCTTGAACATAAACTAACTTAAGTCTAAACTTAACTAATCTATATCTAATTACTAGAATTTATAGGAATTAAAATTAAGTAAAATATGAAAAAGGGGCTTTTTCTCTGGTTTGGGGCAGCTTCCTGGGGAAGAAGCTATCGGGAGCAAGTTGTTCCAATGAAATGACGTCTGATGGCTATTATCTTCAAAATTTCTGCTTTTCAGTCGATCGACTGCAAATCAGTCGATCGACTGGCAGTCGATCGATGTTGTCGGCAGTCGATCGACTGCTCCGTCAAATTTGGCCTGAAGCCCTGTAATTCAGTCGATCATGGAGGCTCAGTCGATCGACGGCAGTCGATCGTCCAGGTAGGCAGTCAATCGACTGCCTTGTCAAAACTTCAAAAACTCGCTGGAATCCAGTCGATTTTAGCGGGCCGGTCGATTGACTTCAAGGTCAGTCGATCGACTGGATGTTCATTCGGTCGACTGGATTCCAGCGCCCGGCTCGATTTCTTGTTCTTTTTGCATCTGCCGGCTTATCGAACCTCGTCCGTTGCGCTTCCTTGCTTTGTCTGTCCAATCCCGAGTCGAGTATCAACGATCCCAACGAGCGTGGGCCCCGCTTGGACGTCCTACGGCCAAGAAAAACGGAAACGTGAAAAACTAYGAAAATAAATAAGAAAARAYGTACAAAAGCTAAGAAAATCTAGAAATACGAAAAACGGCCAACCCGACTCCTAAATCAACAAAAAGCAAGCGAAAAACACGCAACGTGAAACAAAAACGAAAAGGAAAATATGTACAAAAAGATGCAAATCAGGCTACATGTGTTCGATATAATTATTAAGTTTGCCACAACAAAGCCTGCGTCCTCTTTGTGCTTTACTTCCCTGATCTGTAGCTTGCTTGAGAATCAAGGCTTGATGCTTACTCCTGATGATGTGCTTACTGGTGAGGCTGAATGGTTCGCTTTACGAGGCCAACATATATCTGGTGCAAGGGTTATTTATCTCCTTTGGCAGGCGCCTTTCAGGATGGTGTTGCTAGTGGTATCGGTGCCAGTATTCCCAACACTGCGCTTCAGGGACCCTTCTTGGAGGCCCTTTTGGTTTCAGGCCTAAAAGGGGGAGATGATCATGATGGTGACGCTGCTGATAAGAATGAGGCAAGTGATGATGCTACTGCTGCCGAGGCATTGGCGAGCCTTGCTCGTGAAAAGAGGAGGAAGAAGATCCGTTCCCGTAATAAGGCGTTGAAGAAAATACAGATGATGTTGAAGAAGAGAAAGGATCGGGGGTGAAGGAAATTCGACATCCCCTCGTCGTTCGAAGAGTCATTTTCTATTTTGTTCGGTGGATGAATAAACAATGTTTGTTTTCATATTTGTTTTGATGTTGGGTTAGTGTTTTGATAAACAGTAGTTATTTGATTTAGGGGGAGTTTTCTAATTCAGGGGGAGTCTTAATGTTTTATTTGAATTTTATTTATTACGTCGTAGTATTTTGTCCAGAAAG
Organism: Phtheirospermum japonicum; assembly: GCA_014905375.1. Taxonomy (NCBI): domain Eukaryota; kingdom Viridiplantae; phylum Streptophyta; class Magnoliopsida; order Lamiales; family Orobanchaceae; genus Phtheirospermum; species Phtheirospermum japonicum. The sequence continues at coordinate 2,042,776 of BMAC01000149.1, read as the reverse complement.
GCAAAAGGGGGAGATTGTTGAGAATTTATTCTTGGCAATAATTCCTATTTTAGTTGTTTGCCCTTCTTGGGCACAAAATAAATTTGGACTCTAGATTTTGTTTCCTAGATTGTGTCTAGGACTTTATTTAGTTTCCTAAATTATGTTTAGGATTTGTTTTACTTGTCTACCAAGTTTAGGATTCTATGATTGTCTATTTAAGACAAGAGAAGACAAAGACTTGTACACGGTTATTAGACGCAAGGTTTGAAGAAGCAGGTGACGCAAACAATAAGGGAAAACACAAGCAAGATAACTACTTGAAGCCACTGTCCGAGATCAAGAAGGTTTTCGAAGTTGTGTGACCAACGGAGGAGATCTTTCATCGAGGCGACAAGTATTTAGTATCATATGTTTGATACTCTAGTTTTCATATATTACTTCTTATCTTTTTGTATTGATCTTGAACAAAGAAAAGTAATATAGTTTTCGGGTTTGTACACCCAAGTTCACAAGTACTTTTACTGAATTTAAAATGCTGTGTTCTAAGTTTATATTTTCGCTACTTATTTTAGTTAAACTCTGGTTGATGTTAGTTTCAGTGTTGGTTAACATTGAAAGCAACATCATTTACCGATACTTATTTTCAAAACTATAGACCTACAAATTTACACAAATCGATCAATAGAGGCTGCAGATATTGAAAAAAATATCAAAGACCGAATATTAGTGGTGATGTTGAAACACCATTACTAAAATTCAGTGAATAGAAAAACAGAAATAGTAAAAAAAAAAAAAAATCATATTTTCTTATGAGTTGAAAACTCATAGGTCGTGATCTTAGATCAGAAAGATATTACTATGAAAAAAATTAAAGGAGTAGATTGTTTGAATCAGCTAAGAGTCATCCGTAAAACCTTCAAATTGACCACACAAAACATTGAAGATGACTTGCACAATGTACGACAACTTTCACTTCTCGCTCAATCATTGGTTCTGTATTATCTCTAAAAAATGTAAGAATGAATTCCAAGGTCTTCAATATTTATACACAAATATGTATCATCACCTTTAGAAGAGTCCTAAAAACTAAAAGAGATTTTAATCAATATCTTGATATTTTAAAAAATAAGATAATTATGAAAATATACTTTCCTACTACTAAAATATTCTTACCTTAACTAAATTAATTAGTAAAAAAAAAGACTAAAATACAAGAGTCCTAAATAATGAACAAGTCTATCAAGACAAATGATAAAACTTAGAGGAATTCAATTAAACCGATAATGGCCGAAACAGATTATAGAAAGTTTGTGAATAAATATATAAACATAAATAGAGTTTGGGTTTTGAAGCATTTATCAGTGGTGGATGGGACTTCCATTGATTTACTCTCATTTTTACGAGTCATCACGTAAGACTTCAGCCTGAATAGACGTTAATAACTCCACTGAAACCCAAAACTAAATTTTCTATCACGCACACCTTTTTCAGTAACGTTTTTGCTGGAAAAAATGCTAAAACGGTGCCATCTATTAAAAATTGTGTATTTTATGTGGCACTTAAAAAAAATTATATTTTAGGAGGTAAAGGAGAAAAAAAAAGGCAATAGATTGGAATGCAAAAATGAATTTTCCCTAAAATGAAATAATACTAAATTAGTGATATAGATATCAATGGAGACAAAGTTCTAATCAATTTCTCCCTTGTTCCTTTTTGGACAAAAACACTCAAACAAGCCCTTGAGTAAAATAATATGGACTTCCCTTGAATATAAGAACCTGCTAGAAATGGTAGTGACAAAATGATATTAACACTAGAACTAATATAAACGAAGCAAGTAACATAATAAATATCCAACATGAACAACATAACTAAACAAGTTTTAAAAAGAATAAAAACTTAAAATCCATATAACAAAACCCCAATAACATCAACATCAATTGTTGGTGCCACTAGAACTGGCACCACGAGTACTCTACCGCAAATCTCGCATTGGGGCACCATTTTCAAAAATCTCTTCCTTCCCTTTTCGGCTCACAACAACAACTTCTCCTTAAATAGCATCAGCAGATCACCACCATCACCAGATTCTTCTCCCATTTTTGACCAAATGCAAAAGGAGAGTCGCTTTGTGAAAATCCCACATAGCCATAAGCCCAGTGAGATGGGCCGGAGCACCCATAATTTGTTGTTCAATTAGGGTAAGATGAGACTTCAAATTATAACAATTAATCAGGTGCAGAAGCAAAAGGTCGAATGGTAATGGTAGTGTCAGGATAACCTAAACTAACATCAAACAAAGAAGACGCACCAACAAGCTCATCAATTATTCATCATCAGAAAATACCATTGGCAGATCAATGACATGATTCTATCCCTCAGAATGTTTGTGACTAAGCCTAAAGAAATCAGGCTCACAACTGAAATGTTCTTCTTCATAACGATGAGACCCTGATCAGCCAAAATAGAATAGTTGAGGGAGGGAAATGACAAACCCCATTTAGCAGTTGTTGATGATGCAAACATTAATATACTCAAAAGTAATTTGACTGAAGCTGAATCTCATCCCGTTCTCATCTTGATTTAACACTCAAGCTTGTGGTACATTGATAGTCGTATTGTTAGTGGCTGACACCCACTTTTAAGCAACCACCTTATGTAGCACAGAACACAACAAGGTGAGTTAGGAGTTGTGAAATCTCCTAGGTCAATGCTGCAGCCTATTTCTAGATATGAACTGGGCAACCTCATCTAAATCATCAACTGTCACACCCTTCTCATAATGCTCAGTGGTAAAGAAATTATTCATAGCAGAAGGAGTAAAAGAATATACTTTTTTATGAACAATAATACAATCGAAATTAAAAAACTTCGTATCTGAGATAGAAAGGAGCATGTTATCATAATACTCAAGAACAACATTCCTCGGATATGGCATGACAGGCGTCACAGTTGAAGTCAGCCCCTTATGAATAAGAGATTATTCAAAATCTTTTTCTTAAAAAGGTCATAGTCCACTCTTCTTCCATCAATAAAACCACGGTACTGTAAGGTAGTAAAATAACCCCGAGCACCAGCAAAGTAAAAATGAGGCGAAAGGCAGAATTTATCTCACTCTCAGAATTAGAAGGTCTAGAAGCAACAACATGGGCAACACCATCATAAACATCCTCCTCATCATCATGAGCAATATCATTATCCATTGGCCCATTCAGATCAGCCAGACTTGCACTGAAATCTTTATTAAGAGAGTTTTCTAACTCTATGTGACTTTCAAATTATGGACTTGCAGGGGTAGGGGAGTTTGAAGCCCGTGGGGACTGGACACACAAGAAGCACTTGGAGTATGACTTGGTGGTGCTGATGTACCAACATTGTCACCATCACTCACCTCTTTATCAAAAAAGGTTTTCTTCTAGAGGTTCCTCATCAGAAATAGTTCTCTCTGACGATTGACTAGAGGCAGTAGGTGTGGAAGCAACAACTGGTGGATTAAAGACACACGACAAAGATATATCAGGAGTTTATGATGTGGGTGACTTGGTGTGATAAGTACCACCACGGACAGCAGATTTACCAAGTTTCAGCAAAAAAGAGGCTAGAGGAGCACATCATCAAATAACTCCTCTTCACCAGGAACCATCTCTAGTTCCACTATACTCAACCATTGAGATCATTTGAGTAGAGGATTCTCCACTCTACCAAAAGTCTCAACAATAAATTTCAGATTTGGTTTATTATTCAACATTAATTTCATTACCTATTCACCCGGATCTATAGAAACCGACTCTAAAACCAGATCTAGAGCACGAGTAGAAGTCAAATTTGGCGCAAATTCTGATGAACCAGATGACACTTAAACAGGTTTCTCAATTTGGCATAGTGTTGAAACAAACCCACCAACATTGGCCTCAAATAGAGATGATGCCATGTGTTCACCACGAATGTCCAAGGGAACATAGCGCGGAAGAGAGGAAGGAGGCAGGTCAATTTCCAATGAGAATGTAAACATACGCAGCAAAGGAGAATATTTTTTGGTAAGTATGGATGACTTGGATTTCATTGTCAGTGACGGAGAACAGGACAAAGGTAGGGATTTTTTTTAGAGCTTCTAAAAAGACTCATGCACACAAGAATTTGATTAAACAATTAGTGGGATGCAAGAGGAATAAAAATAATGAGAAAAAAAAGGAGAAGTGGGGCAAATAAATAAGCTATCCAAAGAAGCCCACTCCCCCTCAAAATCGCCCACTAAGACTAACTCCAACAGACTGCCTATCAAACTCCCTAAATCTCACTCCCTAAATTAATTATTTCTATTATTTCAGACTCCCTATTCCATTTTACTTTATCAGACTCCCTATTTATGTCATCTCCCTAGTTTAGGGACCCCCTATTCTAATTTTACTCCAACAGGCTCCCTATTCATAAGCATTTTATCATATACATAATAGAGTAATAGGGAGTCCATTTAAATAAAGGTAAAAATAAAAAATAATAGGGAGCCAAAGTTGCTCCCTACATTTAGAGAGCTCAAGTAATAAAGTAGGGAGCTCCCTATTTTAGGGAGTCCTTGTAGAGAGCCTGTTGGAGCTATATTAATGTATTTGCCTCCCTAAAATAGTCAAAGAGCCATTATAGGGAGGCTGTTGGAGATAGTCTAACACCCCAAACCCTTTAGTACATGAAAACAAAAACAAAATAAAAAAAGTAAAAACTTAAAGACCTAAGATACAATTAACCAAGGTAAGAAATTATACATAGACAGAATTAAAAGGTAACCATAATGAGAGTGTTAATTGTAGTCTTATTTAAAAAGATAACCACAATTACTATATCATTCTCTCCAACCCAAGAGACCCTGTATAATATGAATCAAACTTTTTACACTTACTTTTTAATTATAAAAGCTCATCTGTAAGAGAACAAAGTAGTTGTGAGTGGAAAACTTGACTCGAGTCGCATCTCTCGAAGAAGACTAATCAGAAGTAATTTTCGTGTTTGATTCACCAATGAGAAAACAAAAAAAAGTTATTCTAAATACGTGATCAAATTTTAGATTGTAAAGTTGTAATATCCAAGACGGTGTTTAAATGATGAGAAATGAAATCAATAACTTTGAAAAGATTAATAAAATGGGGGTCTAGGGCTCTAGTCATCTCCACGATCAATTAGCATTTGATCAAACACTTAACCTACGAGTTGGGGTTGTCAATCCCAAATTGTGAATTAAACATCCAACAATACCAATTCATGGTTCTAAAATCATCTAAGCACTAGACCAATAAATTCTAAACAACAATCATGAAGAAATGCAACAATTTAAACTTAACGCAAGTAAGAAATTATTAAAGAAGTAAAAATCTTGAGAGACAACAATGGAAAATGATATTTGAAGAACAAAAATTATTACCATATGAACTTCTAACAATTATATAATATAAAACCATGAGAAATGCAAGAAAAACAACTACAAATCAAGAACATAACAAACCCAACCAGAAAACATAAACAAAGCAAACACAAACTTGGAATAATTAAAGGAAGAAATGAAAAGCCTACTTACAAACCATGGCGGGTTTCATTATTCGAATGAGGAAATAAACGAATCAAGATTGAGATTACATCCGAAATCCGAGAAATAAGAATCTATATCTTACTAAAGACTAAACAGCTGAAAATTGAATGAAGAAATTGGAGAAGATGAAAAGAAAATAAGAACATTATTCGGTATCCAAACCCTAGGGGGGTGATTAACGCATAATTGTCTTGATTTTAGTAGGTATTTTAGTTTATTCTTCTTATTATTTTTTTGTATCAGTTGGGCAATTTAAGCTTAAATTCGTATAATTGTACTTCCAGCTTATTTTACCGCTTTTTGATCTAGATTGATGCAATTAGGTGATATTTTATTATTTTTCACCTTATTGCTAAGTAACTGGAAGTTCAGCACGTTAGAGATGAATTATGATGATCGAGAGTCAAAGATCGAGCTTTTCGGCGAAGAAGTAGCAAGAATTTGAAGCTAACGATTATCTATAACGGTTATTCCATCTGGAACTGTTATAGTATCATTGAAGATCAGAGGCGCTGAATTGAAGAACTAGCGATAGCTACTACCGCTAGTAGCTACCGTTATCTATAACGGTTACTTACCGCTGCCCAGAACCGTTGTCGAAGTGCAGAAGTACAAAAATGAAGAACTAGTGATAGGTTTCTATAACGGTTATCCTACCACTATGATTTGTACATATTTGTATGTGATTTTCGTGTATTTTTGCATCGTGTGTTGTGTGCTTTTACGTGTTTTAGGTTTATCTTTTTATCATTTTTTTTCCTTTTGATGTTTTTCGTCTCGTTTGGTGTTTAATGTGTTTTTACTTTATTTTATATGAAATAATATAATTTTGTTTTATTTTGGTGTTATAGCTAGAGAAGACGAAGATTGGATAAGCAATGTGCTGTGCTGACATTGGGTACCAGTCTGACACTGGGTTACCCAGTGTCCGAGTCATGCTGACACTAGCTGCCGCAGCTGGCTCGCGTCGACTGACGCACCGTCAACGCAAATGTTCTGTTGCGTCGATCCTAGCTTTATTGATCGACGCACTGCCTGGTCGACGCGTGCAGCCTGGCCTGCATCGACCGACGCACCGTTGACGCAAATGTTCTGTTGCGTCGATCCTAGCTCCATCAATCAACGCACTGCGTGGTCGACGCGTGCAGCCTGGCTCGCGTCGATCGACGCACCGTCGATGCTCCGGCAGTTTGAGTGGTTATTTTCAAAATTCTATAAAAAGCCGGTGGTTTCTTCGTTTTGAGAGTGCTGGGATGAGAGGGAAAGGTCAGAATAATACAGAAGAACCTCGGTTCATGCCACCATTTCAATTCACGCAAAATTAGAGTTAGATAGTTTGTAGTTTCGTCATTTATATGTCGTCCACGTTCAAGGCCGATTCTCTTCGCTGAAGATCGTTCGATGGCTGCTGCTTTCTTAGATAATAAGTTTTATGAACTTGGCTTATTTGTTATGATAGTATAGCTTTGGATTTCGTTGTACTTTGATGTTGAACTTTAATAGCGTAATTTAGTATAATCCTTTTACATGTTTTCTAGTTTTTAATTTATGTTTATAATCATGCTTGTATTGAAGTCTTCATGTTCATGCTTTGGTTTCATGCTTGGGCTGAAATTATGTTGTTGATCGTGATGATGCTTGTTGGCTAAGTTTATCGGTCTAGTGTGCCTAGGGTCGTTTAGAACGATCGGGATTGACAACCCCGATCATGGAGACGATTCCGGTACACTAGACCCTCGCTTTTATTGATCGGTTTAAAAGCTTTTAATTTTATTGCTCGTAGATGTTAGAAAATCTCAAACTTTATTTGATCGTGTGTTTAGTTTATTTTAGTTTAGTTTTTATTTTTGTTTCTATGTGCGTAAAATCGAACACCGAAATAATTTTCGATTAGTCTTCCTTGTGATTCGACTCGAGTCAACTTATCGCCTATAATAGCTCCGTTCTCTTGAGGACGAGCTTTTCATTTTTAAATGGGAAAAAGTTCAATTCAAAATTTGGCGCCGTTGCCGGGGAAGGCTAAAGGCTACGATTTTTGGTGTTTTCTTTTATTTGTTTATTTGTGTAGTGTTTGTTGTTGATTTTTATTTTTGTTTCTTTTTGTTCTTTCTGGTACGCTTAATCTCATTTGTTGAGTATTGTGATTGTAGACGATTCTTCGACGATTTGGTATTTTTGATTAAAGATGGCGGAATATCAAGTTAGTTCGCCATATGATGACATTTGCGCTCCAACTTACGATTATCAAGTTCCTCCACCACATTATGACATGTATGCTCCGAGCGGTCGAGAATGGGCCCATGGTTTTGACTATCCCGGCCCATGTCCTTCATATTGCTGTAATCCGAGCATGGATTCTTATGCACCGTCTCGTAGGTATTATGATCCGGGTCTTGAAGATTCTTATGCTCAGTTTGTCCCGCCTTATCCGTACGCGAACTCGTATGCTCCTACGTTTCAAGATTTCCATTCTTCGAGCTACGACGTTTACACTCCACCCACATCCAATGCGTACATTTTGAGCGGCGATCATTCCGTCACTATTTCTCAATATCTTTTAGCCGAGATTGTGGAAGCGACTAGACGTATGGATGAACGCATAGAACGTATGGATGAACGCATAGAACACCTCGATATTCAATTAGAGCAATTTAACAACAAGGTGTACGAGGTAGACCAACCTTGTCATGAGGAGTTGCCCGTCTTTGATATGAAAATTACACCTTTGTTGATGGCAATTCCAGCTTTTATGATGTTTTGAATGAGGTGTGCGAAGATGTGAGATTTTTGGGTGAGAAGAAAGAGGTGGAAGTTAGCATTGTCTCTCCCGTGCTTTTTGAGGATTATATACACGACTGTGTGGGAGAGTTGTCTTCGGGTGAATTTATTGAATCTCATGCCGTGCCACTTGATTCTTTGTATGAACATGAGAAGGAGGTGTTTGATGAGATAGTTGAGAAGGAGCCCGTTTGCCCTCTTTTAAGTCCAAATCCGACTTTTCATGACTTTGAGGGCGTTGAGGCGGTGATCAAGGGAATGGCAGAGCACGGGTTAGTTGATAGACGATTCAGGTGCTCGAAAGATTTTCTAAGTCTTCCTTTGATCGAGGATCTCCCATGTGCCCATTATTTTTTTGATATATTCGAGGTGATCGATTACTCGCGTTTCCGACCTCCGAAGCTAGTTGGAGTGTTCTGTATCTCGGGTTGTGCTTTTTATGCTCGCCTTGGTGATTATCATCGCCAATTCTTGCTTTTAGAGAATACCAAGGCGTGGCACGACCGTCATCTATTTTTAGACCCGGGATGACATCGACCGTGGACGTCGTCAAGCTAGAGACGTTAAATTAAGCGCTTCTTGGGAGGCAACCCAAGTCTTTTAACTTTATTTGCTTTTGTGTGTTTTTGTTTCTTTTCGTTTCAGGTTCCCCTCGACTTTAAAGCTCATTGGATGGTCTTAGATGCTCGACTCATTATCACAAGCACGATTTCAGGGACGTATCTCTCTTTCTTTTCCTTTTACCATACCTTGCTTATTATGTCATTTTATACAATGTGGACATTGTATGGCTTAAGTGTGGGGGGGTTTGTCCTTGGTTTGGTTAGTAAATTTTTGTATGCTTGCTTGTGGCTGATTTGAGTTGTGTGTATTGATATTGACTGGAACCTTGACAAAGTGACGTGGTTAGATGCTTTGGTTAGGATATTTAGACTTCTGTTCGAACAATAGTGTAATTGTGGGGAATTAAGTGGAAATAATCTATGAAGTGTCTTGCCCTTTGTTCTATTCATGTTTTGTTCTTAAGAGTCGAATACTCTCTACTAGCCCCATTTTTCGATACCCTCTATAGGATTTTATGTAATTTTTATTTTTATTTTGGAGACGTTAATACTCCATGTGCGATATTGAAGAATGTTATCAGTTGCACTTAGCAACGTAAGGTTGGAGTTAATGAACTCTCGTTTGTGATTTATGTATATTATGCTCGTTTGGTACCTCATCTTTATGGGTACTTATTAAAAAAAAGGAGAAAAAGAAAAGAAAATTAAAAAAAAAAAGAAAAGAAAAAGAAAAATAAAGAATAAGTACAAGAAGAGAAAACCTTGTACAAGTTGAGTTCTTATTTTTATTTTTATTTATTTCTTAGATTGTATTGTTAAAGAGGTGCATTGATGACTGGGCTAGTCGGGTGACAATTTAGCGGTTTGAGCAGGGATAGACTTTGACCGAGGCATGGATGGGTGACGTACATGGAGGTCAACTCGTTACTTTTAGGTGTTCGGAAGCTAGTCTAAATCTCTTATCTCAACGTTATCGTGTCGTCCTTTTAGTTGAGTTCTTAGTCGATCTAACGCATTAACTTCTTGAATCATATGGATGCATTAGTAATTAAGTCATCGGGTAATTAGATTTTCCTTGTCTATGTCTCGATTAGATTTTACTTGAGGACAAGCAAAAATCTAAGTGTGGGGGAACTGATTTGTACATATTTGTATGTGATTTTTCTGTATTTTTGCATCGTGTGTTGTGTTCTTTTACGTGTTTTAGGTTTATCTTTTTATCATTTTTTCTCCTTTTGATGTTTTTCATCTCGTTTGGTGTTTAATGTGTTTTTACTTTATTTTATATGAAATAATCTAATTTTGTTTTATTTTGGTGTTATAGCTAGAGAAGACGAAGATTGGATAAGCAATGTGCTGTGCTGACACTGGGTACCAGTCTGACACTGGGTTACCCAGTGTCCGAGTCATGCTGACACTAGCTGCCGCAGCCTGGCTCGCGTCGACTGACGCACCGTCGACGCAAATGTTCTGTTGCGTCGATCCTAGCTCTGTCGATCGACGCACTGCCTGGTCGACGCGTGCAGCCTGGCCTGCGTCGACCGACGCACCGTCGACGCAAATGTTCTGTTGCGTCGATCCTAGCTCCGTCGATCGACGCACTGCCTGGTCGACGCGTGCAGCCTGGCTCGCGTCGATCGACGCACCATCGACGCTCCGGCAGTTTGAGCGGTTATTTTTGAAATTCTATAAAAAGCCGGTGGTTTCTTCGTTTTGAGAGTGCTGGGACGAGGGGGAAAGGTCAGAATAATACAGAAGACCCTCGGTTCATGCCACCATTTCAATTCACGCAAAATTAGAGTTAGATAGTTTGTAGTTTCGTCGTTTTTATGCCGTCCGTCGTTCAAGGCCGATTCTCATCGCTGAAGATCGTTCGATGGCTGCTGCTTTCTTAGATAATAAGTTTTCTGAACTTGGCTTATTTGTTATGATAGTATAGCTTTGGATTTCGTTGTACTTTGATGTTGAACTTTAATAGCGTAATTTAGTATAATCCTTTTACATGTTTTCTAGTTGTTAATTTATGTTTATAATTCATGCTTGTATTGAAGTCTTCATGTTCATGCTTTGGTTTCATGCTTGGGCTGAAATCATGTTGTTGTTCGTGATGATGCTTGTTGGCTAAGTTTATCGGTCTAGTGTGCCTAGGGTCGTTTAGAACGATCGGGATTGACAACCCCGATCGTGGAGACGATTCCGGTACACTAGACCCTCGCTTTTATTGATCGGTTTAAAAGATTTTAATTTTATTTCTCGTAGATGTTAGAAAACCTCAAACTTTATTTGATCGTGTGTTTAGTTTATTTTAGTTTAGTTTTTATTTTTGTTTCTATGTGCGTAAAATCGAACACCGAAATAGTTTTCGATTAGTCTTGTGATTCGACTCGAGTCAACTTATCGCCTACAATAGCTCCGTTCTCTTGCGGACGAGCTTTTCATTTTTAAACGGGAAAAATTTCGATTCACACTACCTTACCGTTAACGCTACCGCTAAGTGCCCAGAACTGACTTAAAAAGACTTGCAGCCCAAGAAACGAAAATCTATAAATACTACTCCATAAATCTAATCTTTTAAGTTACCTAAGATGTAGTTAGACACTTTAAACTTATTCATAGGGTTTTTAAGGCCTCTTAGGGATTGAAAACCCCAAACGAGTGCCGAGTTGTTCTTAGTTTCTCTTCAAAAATTCTTAGATTTAGATTTCTAACTTTAGATTAATTTAGACTAGTTTTGGATAATTTCGATTCAAGTTCTCTTCACCAAAATGATGCGGTTCATCTTAATTTAATTAGTAAGTATTTATTTTCCTTACTTTTTAATTTAATTGCATAATTTTAATTAGTTTAATTAATAATTATTATTTCCATGATGAATCGTTCTTGTGATTGTGTTGGGATTGAAACTTTGATTATGATAATTATTTTTGGCTAGATCCAATGGGTCTAGAGCCTAGATTCGTTGTGAACCATCAATTGGGTCTTCCCAAGCGATCGTGGAGACGAATCGAAGCTCTAGAACCCAAGTTTTTTTAAATCGTTTTAAAATCTTTTAGTTAATTTTCTTTTAAAATAAATAATTTCTAAATCCAATTGCTCTTAGATAAATTAATCTTAGGATTTAGATAATTAATTCTTAGTTTAAATAATCCTATATTTAAATTAATTAGTTCATAGCGTAGATAATCATTAGATTTAATTTAATTGCTTTAGTTTAATTAATTCTTAGATCTTGATTCTTAAATCTTTTCAAAAAAAACCTTGAGTTAATTGTCCTTCGTTTAAACCAATTTATTATTTTTATGTGTTTAGATTAAGATTTTATTTTATTTCTTATTCATGAACAACAAACACAAAAGGAACTTCCGAGCCTAGTTTTCCTTGAGAGACGGTTCGGTTCAACTTACCAACCTACACGCGGGCGAACTTTTAAAATTTTGACAAATCTTTATAAGTAGGTACACAAAAGTTCGAATCAGAATTTTGGCGTCGTTGTCGGGGATCGAACCCGGGTCAGCCGCATGACAGGCGGGAATACCACCACTATTAAATAGGGAATTCAAGAGCTCTGATTTCTAAGAAGAGATGTTATATTTATAGGGATGAAAGTGTGGGAAAAATAGTCCTTTTTGCCCAAAAATGGCCAAAAATAGCCTGACCACCGATGCTGAAAAATGGCCCCGTCGATGGCGTTTCGATTGGCCATCGACAGCGCATCAATCGATGGCTTAGCTTCGCAGGTCTGAGTCATGTTCTCGTCAAATCGAGCTATTTGTGATCATTGGGAACGCTCTTAGGCTTGATCAACTACCGTAAAATAAAGAAAAACAATATAACATAAAAATCTACAAAAAGTAAAAGATATAAAAGTACTAAAAAGACAACAAAAGCTACGAAGAGGCAAAATAAGGAATAACGGAAAAAAATACGAGTAGAACCCGACAAAAGTACACAAGACAAGCCACAAAAACATACAAAAATCACATACAAATATGTACAAATCATAACACCACAATCTAAAAGACCTTATACCTAAAAATTGAGCTAGAAAAATAGAATTTTGTAATGAGCGCACAACCCATATATATTCAAAAAAACTCACTAAACATGCATATCCTAAATTTTATGTCCAGAAAATATGATCCTACAAATAGAAAATCACATAAGAAAATTTGACAACTGCATCAGGATGTTGTACCTAGTGCGATGGCATTTAGGCTGATATTCGATCAACAAAATAAATGATTTGAAAATCCTTAACTCTATTAATGAGAGAGTCGTTTTAAATTGTATTTGAGGATTAAGTGTCCGGAAGTAGAAGAACCTCCACTTTTTAGCAGCAATAATGAAAATATTTGATAAAATCGCATTGATCATTGATTTCACTCAGTAATTCTTCATCTATTATGGGATGGCTAGGACATCCTACAAAACACAAGATATAAATTTGGAATGAAATGAGAGAAAAGCCTATTCTTAAGTAAGACAATCCATTATTAATTTTTTTTTTTTGAAACATTCCACATTTTGAAAAATAATACCCCCTGCAGTTGAGAATAAATGAAGTTCTAAATGTCTTATTCTTTTTCATGTAATTGTGGTATTTTCCTCGTATTTTTAATTAGGTTTTAGTGTTGTTTATAGTGGTTTCGAGTCGAGTTTTGTTAGGTTATTCATTTGTTCCTTCATTTTGTTGATTTTTGTATTTCTTTTTGATTTTAAACTTAATTAGGTTAAATGGGTTCAATTAATTTAAAGGTTGGTGTAATTCTTGGGTTTTTTATGTTTAAAATTCGTATTTTATAGGTGAAGGCATTGAGGCCCAATATTCAAGCCAAGACGCGCCAATCCACGCCAAAAACTAGCTCTAAAACGCCAAAACATTCTGGAATGGTCCTCAAGACATGCCAAGCCACGCCAAACCGTGCCAGGGACCTTGACGCACGCCAAGGCAAGCCAACCGCGCACAACCCCGCCGCCCGCGTGCGCCCGCGCGCAGCTGCCGGGCGCCTGCGCGCAGCTGCCGAGCCAGTGCCAACGCGTGCCAGCCGAAGCTAGCCCACGCCTGCCGACACCTGCGCGCATCCCTGCGAAAGACTTCCGGCCACACCCGTCCAGCTCGGTCGAGAGCTGCCGAGCAATGCGCGCCAAGATGCCACCCAGCGCCGAGCCAACTCGTGCCGACTTGTGCCAAACCAAGCCCAACCTTGCCAATATGCACCATTTCGAGTCAAACTTGGTCAAACATGGGAAATCCAAGCTTTTAAGTCTTATTTTACCCATTTACCCCTAATTTAACTTAGTATAAAAATATAGACATCTCTCATTAGAAGAAATACACCTCCTTCCAACCCATGCTTGGGTTTGGAAATTAATTTCTCTCTCTAGATTTAATTTCAAGCATTTCCTTGGGTTTGTAAGCTCAAGAAGAATTCAAGTACTTACTTGGATTTTATTTTGATTGTAATTTCATTTGAACTTTTGGATTCTTTTCTTAATTCAAGTAAGCTTTCCTTTAATTTCATGCTTGTTCTTCATTTTATGGATTTTACCTTAGCTCTTAGATTACTTGTTAGATCTTGTGAATTGGCTATGGAATCTAGGTGAGTGACACATCTAGATCATAGATCGAGTCCTTGATCGTTTTTATTTTGAGTATTTCATATGCTTATGCTTATTCTACAATTTATGAAATTTGCCTTAACTCTTAGATTACTTGTTAGATCTTGTGAATCTATATATATATTAAAAGAGAGGTCTGGAGAAAGAAAAAAATATAAGTAGAATGCCACGTAGGATTAGTAATTACTTTACTTAGTAATTTTCTAAATATAATTAGAGAAATAAATACCTTAATTAGATTGTCAGTCCGGAGAGAGAAAAAGATATGAGTAGGCAAGAGAAAAAATGCCACGTATAATTATTTTCTTTTTTTAGTTATGTAAGAATTTTATTAACATAATTATGATAGATACCCTAATTAATATTAATGATGATTTGTTTCCTTTTTTAATTAAAAAGCCACCAAGGATTAGTTTCCTCTTTTAATTATGTAGGAATCTTCTTAACATTTAGGATAGATACTCTAATTAACATTAAAGAAATAATAAGAAAGTAATATTACACACACACACACACACACACACACACACACACCACACACACATATATATATATATATATATATATATATATATATATATATATATTATATTTATATATATATATAATCACTTATATGTTATTTTGATTTTTTATGAGTTTTCTTTTTACGTTTTTTCGTTATTTTTTTCATTCTGAGTCCAACAATATCAAATTTATCATTTTTTCTCAAAATAATTTGATCACTTTATTTAATTAAATTATACAAAAATGCACATTACAATATAATGTGATATTATTTTTTATTGGTCATCAACATGTTGTTTATAAAATATTATTTCTACGTTTTTTCATTTAAATTGATCTCATAAAATAATGTATTTTGTTATTATCTCTGAAACTGCATAAAATAATATAAGTGCAAACCCAACACTAAGTGGAGTGAACACTATGACGTCAATTACAATAGATTTTGAAAAATATCAACTAATTCCAAAAAAAAAAAGAAAAAAAAAGGGAAAGACCGCATTTGATAGCAAATTTTGCTAAACACAGTAATTTTGAAAATATTTATGTCACATGTAATTTTGATTGAAGCTCAAATTTGAGTTTATTCTATTAAGTATGCGTTTATATTTTATATACTAATCGTTTTAACTTCATTGTAATATTTATATTTAATTTAATACTTATACTATCATTTGCTCATTGTGCGAAGGAAAAAATTTATCTTCACATGATAGCTGACCAACAATCCATGTTGGATAGTGCAAATAATTAAAAAAACATGTAAGAGAAAAAAAAGTCACGTAGGATTATTATTTATTTTTTTATTATATAGGAATTTACTTAATAGAATTAGGATAAATACTCTAATTAATATTAAAAATAACAAGATCATTTAAATATATCCATCTATCTAATAATTAGGAAAAAAAAAACATGTAAGATAGAAAAAAAGTCATGTAGGATTATTTTTATTTTTTTAATTATATAGAAACTTACTTAATAAAATTAGGATAAATACCCTAATTAATATTAAAAATAACAAGATCATTTAGATCTATCTATCTATCTATCTATCTATCTATCTATCTATCTATCTATCTATCTATCTATCTATCTATCACTTTTATGTTATATTATTTTTTATTGTGAGATTTTATTATTTTATTTTACGATTTTGTTTTAATTATGAGTCCAATAATATTAAATTTGTCACTTTGTCTCAAAAATAATTTGACCACCTTTTTAATTAGATTATATAAAATACAACATAATTTAGTATTTATTTTATTAGCTATCAATGATTTATCTATCAAATATTATTATGATTCAATGCTTTTTTATTTGAATTGATCTCATAAATAATATTTAATATTAATGATGATTTAGTTATTTTTTTAATTATGTAGGAATTTTCTTAACATAATTCGAAATGATACCCTAAGTAATATTTAATAAAATTAATAAGATCATTTGAATATATATATATATATATATATGTGTGTGTGTGTGTGTGTGTGTGTGATTTTTGTTTTTATTGTGAGTCCAACGATATCAAATTTGTCACTTTTTCTCAAAAGTACTTTGATTACTTTTTTAATTGAAATGCAAAATTGCACAATGCAATATAACGTAGTGTTTGTTTTATTGACTATCAACATGTTATTTATCAAATATTATTATGAATCAATACTTTTGATTTGAATTGATTTTATAAAATAATATATTTTGTTATTATCTCAGTAATCATGCAAAACAATACAACTAGGAAACCAGCATCAAGTGGAATGAACACTGTGGCATAAACTATAATTGATTCGTAAAAAGATCAACTAATTCCAAAACCAACAAGGGAAAGCCGCCTCTAAAACCAAATGTTACTAATGACGATAATATTGAAAGCATTCATGACATACTTATTTCTATAAAAATCTAAATTTTAGATAATTCCGTTAGGTATACGTTTACGTATTACATACCAATTACTTTTACTTCATTTGAATATTCATGTTTTATTTCTTATACTTATACAATTACTTGCTCATAATACAAAGGTGACAATGCAAAAAATTCTCTTCATACCAAATTTGTAGAAGACCTACAATCCATGTTGGATAGTGAAAATAATTTGTTTAATTCATTTAGAATGACCAAACAAATGTTTTTAGAGATGATGATGTCGCATAAGTTTAGAATGATCACTCATGTTGTTGAGAAATATCGAACATTCTTTTGTGATGTGATGTTGGTTGTTACAAAACTTGGCGATCATATTGTATAGGCTAATGTTTATCAAGGAAGCAATGTGGGTGAATTGTTGTTCATCCCTAAAATGACTATCACACCATCTAATCTGAGGTTTCCTTTCAAGTTAGAATTGTTCTTAATGTAACATCTACCGGCATAGCTTCTCCTCTTCTTTCGAAAGGAATAACTGAGCATTCTAGATTTAGGATTTCTTTTAACATCCACCAAGATTTTGATCTTTACTGAAACTCCACTTTGAAAGTTAATGGTAGATCAACACATTATTTGAGACAAAACTCTAATGATGTATAGCCATTATTTTAAAACTCTAATAAAATATTGAAATACGTGATGAGATCGCAAAATAATTCAAATGCGCAGCTTCCATTTGGTAACAAAATAATAATTCTTGGTGGAAATTTTCATCAAATTTTGTCAGTTGTTCCAAAAGACACTAAACCAGACATAGTTCACATAGTGATCAAATTTTCACATTTATGGACTCATTACATGGTTTTGAAGTAGACCAATAATGTGGGGATGCAAATTCACAATTCAGATCCCGATTGTGTCAAGTTAAAGAAACTTATCAATTCGATAAATAGTATAAGATATTGGATGGTTGGAGGAGCAAATGATGGTATCATTCAAATTGAAACCTAAATTTTCTATTATTGAATTATGATGGTGATCATGTTCTGTTAATTGTGGCGAGTACATATCCATAATTTGGAAAAACTACTTAGTGATTCGCTTTTTTGGAGGATCCTTCTATTCTTTTCTCAAAACTTGATGTCGTCAATTTGATTAATAAATATATGATTTCATAAAATGATGAAGAATATAAAATATACCTTAGCTCTGATAATGCATGCAAACCCGATTCAAACATTGACATATTATCGGACGTCCACTCACCAAAGTTTCTAAACACCAGTAAATGGTTTGGATTTCCAAACTATGAGCTAAAACTAAAAATTAAAATTTCACTCATGTTGTTGACAAATATCGATCATTCCCTTGTGTTGTGTAACATTGGTTGTTACAAAACTTGACGATCACATTGTAGAGGCTAATATTTCTTAAAGAAGCAATGCATTTGAATTGGTGCTCATCCCTAAAATGACTGTCACACCATCTAATGCGGGGTTGTCTTTCAAGTCCCAACTGTGTCATACGCTATGACGATCAACAAAATTCAAGAACAATCTCTCTCTTTCGTTGGACTTTTCTTGAAAAAATCGGTTTACAGTCATGGTCAGTTGTACATTGCTATATCAAGGGTGACCAATTTTAAAAATTTAAAAATATTGATCGACCATGATGAGAATAAATATAGTAACAAAATTACAAATGTTTTGTATAAGAAGATATCTCATAATTTGTAAAGTACATTTCATCTATTAATAATCCTTTTATGAACCAGGTTTTATCATTTTCAATACTATTCGATTTTTGAATATTTAAATGATTTATATATAGGGAGCGATTAATGTAAAAACTATCTCTGGTGTGAGAACTAATGAAGGTTCTCGCCGACACACACACACACACACACACACACACACACACATATATATATATAGGAGTGGGTTCACATGAGAACTAATCCTTGTGTGGGAACTAGAACCCTGCTATATTACATAATATATTATGCTATTTATGAATCATGTACATGTTAATTAAGATAATAGTAAAACTCAAGGGAACATAATAATAGCAATGTTAAAATATAAGTAGCATTTTGCATCATTTAAATTAGCATCACATATAATGTAAAATAGCGGTTCCTAAAGTTCCCACTTAGGGAATTGGTTCTCAAACGAACCTAATCACACACACACACACACACACAGACATATATATATATATATATATATATATATATATGTAAATGTAAGTATAGATATATATAATTACTTATTCAAATATTTTAATACACTCAAGCCAATTATTTTTATTTTAGAAAAATAAAATAAAAAATTATCGTGCAACGCACGGGCACAATACTAGTTGGCGATGGAATCTAGGTGAGTGACACATCTAGATCATAGATCGAGTCCTTGATCGTTTTTATTTTTGAGTATTTCATATGTTTCGTGTTTGTTCTTCATTTTATGCTTTTTGCCTTAGCTATTAGAATTGTTGCTTGATCTTGTGAATCGTCCATGGAATCTAGGTGAGTGACACACCAAGATCATAGATCGAGTCCTTGATCATTTTTATTTCAATTATTGCATATGATTTGTTTTGGATTTTGTTTTCATGCATAGTTTTTCGTTAAATCCTAGATCTACTCTTCGTTTCTTGTTATTTTTCATAAAGATTTAAACTTTCACGTTAACCTTTATTGCTCTTTACATTGATGCTTTTGATTTTCGTTAATTCTCATTATTCGAGTTTTTATGCATAGTTGTACCTTAGGCTTGCATACTTGTACTTAGTGAAACATTGCTTGTACTTGCATATTTCCATTCTTGCTTGCTATTTTCATTAGGCATACGACCGAAGCATCGACCAACTTGCATTCCCTTTTATTTTATTTCCTTTATTTGCTTTAGTTTCGTTTATTTTCGTTTTCCTTTACTTTCCCCAAGCTAAAAACACATCGATTCATGCTAGCAATCGAGTTCCGATAATATCGAGCCAATGAGCCCTATACACCACTAAAAATTACAAAACACTTATAAAAAAATGCATATTTGCACAAAGTATGTTGCAGCTAATGTTACTAATGGTGCTGCAGCATTTCCAGTAACACTGTATTAAATCACACACAATCTGAGAGATTTCTTAAGTGTGGGAAATCCTTGGAAGTTTAATGGTTTGTTGAATATGTCGACAAGTTGATTTATGTTCCAATATGCTCAATAGTCACAATATTTCTCTCGACCAAATCTCGAATGAAATGATGCCTGATGTCTATGTGCTTTGTATGAGAATGTTGAACTAAATTTCTTAAGATATAAATTGCACTTGAATTTTCATAAATAATAGTTAAGACACCACTATGTAGGTTGTAATCCTCGATCATTTGATTCATCCAGAGTAGTTGAGCACACACACTACCTACAACTACATATTTAGATTCAGTTGTGGATAAGAACACAGAGTTTTAATTTTTGCTATACTAGGATATGAGATTATTTTCTTAAAAAAAAAAAAAAAAAACCAGTAGTGCTTCTTATCATCCACATCACCTGGCAATCCAAATCAGCATACCCAAAAATTTTAGTGTTAATGTCCTTTGTTTACCAAATTTCAAAATCACACGTACCAACAACATATCTAATGATGCATATAAGAGATTTTAAGTGAGTTACTTTTGAATTAGACACATATTTACCACAAAGAGAAGTGTTATACATGATATCGGGTCGACTCGTAATTAAATACAGTAAACTACCTATCATGCTTCTATATAAAGTGTGATCAATATCCTCAACAACATCATCTTTGGACAATTTTTTACTGGAACCCATAGGAGTTTTCATATGTTAAGCACCATATAGACCTAAACGTTTAATAAGAGTTTTAGAATACTTAGCTTGACACACAAGAATTCCATTTTAGACTAATCTATTTTTAAACCAAGAAAGAAAGACAATTCACCTTCCATACTCATCTCAAATCTTGTAGACATGCTTTTCACAAAATCCCTAAGCATTGTATCACTGGTTGATCCAAATATAATATCATCAACATAAATTCAGACAATCAACTTCACCACGTCTAAAACTCATTTGAAGTAAATATTGAGTCGACCTATCATACCAAGCTCTTGGATCTTGATTAAGACCACAAAGAGTCTTTTTAAGTGTATAAAAAAATGAGATCCGTAAGGCTCAACAAAACCTTTTGGCTTCTCAAGATATGATTCTTCATTTAAAAATTCATTTAAGAACACATTTTTATGTCTATTTGGTTAAGAGTAATACCTAAATAATAAGAAATTAAAAGTAATAACCGATTAACTCAATTCTTGCAACATGAGTAAAGGTTTCATCGAGATCAACACCTTTAATCTATGTAGATCCTTGAGCCACTAGTCGTGCATTATTACATAACATGTTTCCCAGATCATTAGATTTTTTCTTGAAAATACATTTAGTACTAATGACATTACCAAAATTCGGATGAGGAACTAAGTACCACACATCATTTTTGTCGAACTGGCCAAGTTCTTCTTGCATTGCATTTAACCCATTACCTACCTTTGAGAGATTCCTCCACTCTCCTTAGCTCTAAAGAAAACACAAAACAAGAGTTTTTAATTAGAGAGTAGCAAGAAGTCATATACACCATTTTTATAATCTTCTTGAAGTTTATTTTCTTCTTATGTGTGTTTCTCTCATTCAGAGCTCCAATAACTTGGGAGGTGGTATGATTCCTTCATATCCTCATGGGAAAATCTTTGTTAAAAGGATCAGAGACCATCAAATCTCTCGTATCATCATGATCAAAGTCCAAGTTAGATGTCTTTGTAGGCAGATCAGTTAGAGCTTGAATTATTGGTTCTGATGTTGGAGCACTAGCTAGAACATCGACAGTACTCTCTCAACTTGTATCTACAAAATCACTTGAATAGGCATCAAGCCAGATTGAGGAATTCATACAAGATCATGTATGGCATCCTCGATAGAATTTGCAGCGATATCTAACAGATCATCAAATTTAACATTCACAGAAACACCCTATATGCATGACTGTTCACTGAGTATCCCATAAACAAAAACTTATCACTTCTTTAGTAAAATTTATTTAAATGAGACATGTCATTCATAATATAACACACACAACCAAACACACAAAAGTACTTAAGACTTGGATTCTTTCCTACGAGAATCTCATAAGGGTTATACACGTACCAACCCTAAAGTAGACATGGTTAGAAATGTGACAGGGATTGTTGAGAGTTTCATCCCAAAACCTTTTTTGAAAGATTTTTGAAATTAACATGGTTCGGGCCATCTCTTGCAAATATCTGTTTTTACATTCGGCTATCCCATTTTTCTGAGGTATAATGGAGACAAGAACTCATGGGAAATACTATACTTGTTATAGAAATTAGAGAATGAGAAGTTTTTAAAGTCCTTTCTATGATTTGACATAACTTTGCTAATAGGTAACCCCAACTGAGTACTTATATGTTTAGACGAATTCCAAAAACATTGAGATGTTTCAGACTTTTCACGAAGAAAATCATAATGATCAACAATAATAAATGCGTATTTCTTACCACCAATACTTTATACCTCAGTAAAAAACATGAGATCCATGTGAAGAATATATAAGTAGCATGAGGTGTTGAGATGTTGGATCACAAGGTGAGACGAGCACTGTCAAAACGGGCCAAAGCTTACGGATCAGCCCGTTAGCTTGCTAAAATGGGCGGATTTGACTTCTTTCCCTCAGCCTATTAAATTGCGAGGTTATATAACCTGGTCTATTTGGTCCAGGGGTCAGTGCGGGCTGGCCCGCGGACTAGCCTATTTTTTAAAAAAATTATTTCCCATTACCGAGTCACTTATATAGTAGAGAGAAACTTATTATATAAAAGAGGCCCAAATAAAAATGAATTTTTGAAAGGGCCCAAAAGGCTTATTCCCACACCCAAAATCAATTTGAAGTAGGGTAAAAATACTAAAAATACATAAATAATTAACACACCTAGGCCACTGTCTCTCTTTTTGTTTATCAAAGAACTGCTTTTTTTCTTCTTTGTTGAAACCAAAGCTTTTAGCACTAGTGCAGATGGATTCGAAGTGAAGGATAGATTCCACAGGGATGCACATGAGGATGGGGACATTGTGCTTCCAGGTAAATGCAGTCCACCATGGTGGAGACAGCAGCAGTTGGTAGTTTGTTATTTTTACGGTGTTGGTTTCATTTGGTAGGCATTGTTGGGGATGATTCTTGTTTTTTTTTTTTTTTTTTTTTTTTTTTTTTGTAAGTGTGATGGGTTTGGAAGTGAATGAAAGGGTTTAAGAGACATAGCTCCACACATTTAATTTTACTTATTATTTGTTTTAAGGAATAGGAGCCCATGGGCTGGCCCGTTCAACCCACAGATCTACACGGATGAGCCACAGACCTAGTCATGCGAAAATGGGCCTGGCTCACCAGTTGAGGATAGACCACGGTAGGACGGAGTAGATTAGCTCGTTTAACTTTAATAGGTGATACATGCGCAAGTTTTGATCACAAGTTTGGAATGCCTCTTGCAGCATCAGATTTGACTAGCTTTCCAATCATCTTGTTGATAACATGTCATATCCTTTCTGTGGATATTGTCAATGAACGGGACAAGATCTCCACCAAATTACCTACATCCTTCAATACACTCAACAAATGATCAAACAAATCGAGGCGAAATAAATTAGAATTAACACTAAACTAACTAATCACATACGAATGAACATTTTTGAAAACCTTTGGCAATCCCCGGCAACGACGCCAAATTTTTGAATCGAACTTTTTACACTTACTTTTTTTATTAAAATAAAAGTTCGTCCGCAAGAGAATGGGGCGATTGTAAGTGGTAATTTTTACTCGAGTCGAATCTTTCGAGGAAGACTAATCGGAAGTAAATTTTTGCGTTTGGTTCACGAATAAGAAAACAACGAAAAGCTATTTTAGACACGTGATCAAGTTTTTGTTTGAGAAGTTGTAATAACTAAGACAATGATTTAAACGACGAGCAATGAAGTCAGAAACTTTGAAAAGATTAATAAAATAGGGACCTAGGGCTCTAGAATCTTCTTCATGATCAATTGTCATTTAATCGAACACTTAACCTACGAGCTGGGTTGCCAGTCCCAACTTGTAGATTAAACACCCAACAATACCCATTGATGGTTCTAAATGATTCTAGGCATTAGACCCATGAATTCTAAACACAACTAATCAAGAAATGCAACAATTCAAATTCAACGCAAACATGAACATGATTCAACAAAAAGCTTGGAAGAACGCAACAATGGAGAAATAAGATTTTAAGAACAATAATTATTTTCATAAGAATTTCTAACAATCATATAACACTAAATCATGAAAAATGCAAGAGAAAAAATTACTAATCAAGAACATCATAGTCCTAACATGAAAATTCATGAACAACGCAATCACGAAATAATAATAATAAAACAAAGGAAATGAAAGCTTACTAATAAAAATGGAGGGTTCAATGTTTATACGAGAAATACGTGAATCTAAACTAATTTGCGTGAAAATTCATGAAGAAAAGAATAGAAAACTGAAGGAGAAAATTGATTAGCACGGATTTGTCTTGGTTTTTATTAGTATTTTAGTTTATTTTTCTTATTGTTTTTGGTATAAGTTGGACGATTTAAGCTTAATCCCGTATTTTTATAATTCCAGCTTATTTTACCGAATTTTGATCGTAATTGATGCAAGTAGGTAATATTTCATTGTTTTTCACATTACAGCTAAGTAACCGGAAGAGTTTAATGCGTAATAAACGAGGTTCGATGTTCAAGAAGTGAAGAACAAGCTTTTCAATGAAACGAGTAGCAAAAGATCGAGAATTGGAGACAGACGCGCAGTCACGTCGACTGACGCGACCGTCGATGCCCCGTCGACGCGAGCCATGATCCGCGTCAGTCGACGCAGCGTTGACGCACTGTCGACGCAACTTGCTGAAGCGTCGATGTCGACGCACCGATGTCGACGCAACTTGCTGAAGCGTCGATGTCGACGCACCCGCCCAGTCGACGCGCACGCCCAGGCAGCACCGACGCCGAGCACCAGCGCGCGTCAGTCGACGCACCGTCGACGCGACGGCCCAGAATTCGGATTTTAGGCTTTCTTGTGTGCCAAGTCATGAAATAACTATATAAACCCTTCATAATTCGGATTAAACATACAACCACGACCCAAAACACTTACCTAGGGTTGAGAAACCTATTTTCAACACCCTACAACATATTTTCAAGATCTACGTCGAAGATTCAAGATCTGAAACACCAAGACGAAGACGTTCGTTCAAGTTCCGATTTTTCGACGAAGAGCAACCACCAACAACCCGGATTCGCGGAGAACTTTCAGCATCTTTAGATACTTAATAAGTTCTCTAAACTTTAGTTAATTCTTAGTTTAATTCTTAGTTTTTAGATTTTAATTGCTTTCGTTTTGAGTTCTTGAACCGTTTAGTTATTTTGAATCGTTTGAACATTGAATCGCTGAGTTTTGAACCTTGAGATTCTTAGTTTTAATAATAATTAGTCRCTKCRTTTATTCTCTTGTTCATGCTTGGTGATRATTTGTTCATGATTAATTTAATTATTGCTTTAGTTTTGATAATTAGTTAATAATTGATTCAYGCTATGTTATTGCTTGAGAATTGTGGATTTGATCTTGTTCTTAAGGAATCACATGCTTAGATTTAATTTGTGGTAGTTTATGCATGCTAGTTTATTAGTTTTGAATTAATTGTTTTTAAAAGCATTTGAATAATAATTAGATAATTAATTTAGAATTAATTCTAGTTGCTTTAAAATCCCTAGATTAATAATTCTTAGATAATTTAGTTTTCAATCTTAGGTTAAATTAATTAGTTAATAATAATTAGTTGATGCTTTTAAATCTATTAGTAGTTGATAATTTTCAAAAACCAAATTTATACAAGTTCTCGTGTTAAACATTGTGATTAAACAAACATTAAGAATTCCGAACATCAGTCCTTGAGAGACGACTCGAGTTAAGCTTGACAACCTACACGCGATCCCGTTCTCTTGCGGGCGAGCTATTAAATTTCTGACAATTATTTATAAAGTAGGCACACACAAAAGCTCGAATCAAAAAATTGGCGCCGTTGCTGGGGATTGAAGTAGGTTTTGATAATGTTTGTTCGTGTTATTTGCTTTTCTGTCTATTTGTATAAAGGTTCTTTGTTTTCCACTCGATGCGTTGATGTTATTTGCTGTGGATGCTAGGATGTCGAGAAGTCAAGGATTTCAATCGACAGTCGAACAATGGTATGACAATCCATTCGATTTTCCTGTTCCTGGACCGGCCATTCCAATAAGCCCTTCGATGAGAGAATACGAGGTAGAAGAATTTTACTACAAGAGACTGCCGGAATTTGGTGGGCATCCGAGCGAGGATCCGGCGGAGTTCATCCAAGATTACGAAGACGTCACCCGGACTTTTCCTCTTCTCGGCCTTACAAGGGAGCAAATTAGAAGGCGACACTTTATGCGGCAACTAAATGGTAAAGCACGACAATGTTTGGTACATTTGTAGCCCAATTCCTTGCCAAATTGGGAGGATGTGTACGAAGAATTCATGTTGAAATTTTACACTCCTAGATGGCAACAATACTACTCATGGCGAGACGATGCTCCATACACCCCACAAATTTTTATTGACGAGTCTTACATTTCTTGCGACCAGTTTTCAAATTCTTCCTTTTCAATCCATAAATGTAGCCGTTGCGGAGCACTTGGTCATTGGGCGATTGAATGCCAAGAAATATTTACCGAGGAGCCACTGGAGGATGTGATTGTTGAGCCTCACGTCGTGCCGTTGGAGTTTCCAGTGGACGTTGCGGACTCAAGTTTACTCGATTTATTTGAGGATGATGCCAAGGATAAGMYRATTTTAGAAGATAAATTTACTCCTCTTGTGTCGGATGATTTAGACGTCGAGGACAACGACGAATTTTTAAACCGTGCAGCAGCAATTTTGGGGATGAATTTGAATGACATTGTTGTGGACGATGTCAATTTTGATGAGGTGTTCGAGAAGGAATTTATTGAACCTCTTGTTATCCCAACCAAGCCGTTAATAGATTTTAATTTTAAAGTGGTGGAGGAATTAATTAAGGAAGATACGAAGGCCGAGTCTATTTTTGAGCCACCCAAAGCTTTCAACAATGTAGAGATGGAGATGGTGGATGATAAAGTAAAGGGACTTGGAGTGGAGGATGATAAATTCTTGTGTTCGACGGATTTCCTCGTTTATCCAAAGGTTGCGGATCACCATGTGCCCGAATTGATTGTTGATGTGTTTATGGTGATAGATTATTCATTTTTTCGACCCCTGAAGCGAGTTAATATTTTTTTTCTACGAATTGCTTACCATGCGCTCCTTGGAGGAATACATTGCCTATGCTTACTGTTGGAGAACACTAAGGCATGGCACGATCGTCACCTTTTCTTAGATTCAGGATAGCAACGTTCGTATAAGGCGTCGAGCTTTCGACGTTAAACAAGAGCTTCTTGGGAGGTGATTAGAGTAGATTTGTCCTTATTTTTATTAGCTTTTTAGTTCGTTTTTCTATTTGTTTTTGGTATAAGTTGAATGATTTAAGCATAATTCCGTAATTTTATAATTCCAGCTTATTTTACCGCATTTTGATCTTAATTGATGCAATTAGGCGATGTTTCGTTGTTTTTCACCTTACAGCTAAGCAACCGGAAGAGTTTAGCACGTAAAAGACGAAGTTCAATGTTCGAGAGTAGAAGAACAAGCTTTCCGGTGAAACGAGTAGCAAACGATAGAGAAACGGAGACCGACGCTCAGTCGCGTTGACTAACGCGACCGTCGACGCACCGTCGACGCGAGCCATGACAATGAGTCATGACCGCGTCAGTCGACGCTCCATCAACGCAACGTCGACGCTACGTTCTGAAGCGTCGATGTCGACGCACCATTTTCGACGCAACTTGCTGAAGCGTCGATGTTGATGCACCCCGTCGACGCTCCTGCCCAGCCGACGTGCGCACCTGCTGACCAGAACTGCCGAGCGCTGCCGACCAAGTCTGCCGAGTCCCGCCGAGCGTCAGCACGCATCAGTCGACGCTCCGTCGACGCGACGGCCCAGAATTCGGAAATTAGGATTTCTTGTGCGCCAAGACTCCTAATATCTATTTAAAACCTCATTTTTTCGGATTTTGGGGTAAACACGGAGAGAGCCACCAGAGAGACGATATCCTAGAGTATTTTAGCGTACAACAACAATAATTCCACATCTTATAACAAGATTTGGAGACGAAGATCACGGATCGAAGAGCGACAAGTCCGAGACTTCAATTTCTCATTCAGAACTCAATCTTCTACCAAGATCAGCGTTCAAACTCCGGAATAGCTGGAGCTTTTCATTGCTTTCCTTAGTTTCAATAAGTTCTCTACACTCTTAGATAACTTTCTAGTTGATTGTTTAGATAAATTCTTAGTTAATTCTAGTTTTAATTAGTTTAATTGTTTCTTATGCTTGGATATTGGATATTGGTAATTAGTTTATTTATGCGATTTAGTTTATGCTTAGTTAATGGTTCTTGGATTCGTATTATTCAATTGCTTAGCGATAGTTTCTTAAATTCATGCTTTAGATACGTTRATTAGCTTTTAATCTTCGTAGCGTTAATYGATAATTTAGTTATTGCTCTTAGTTGATAAATTAGAGTAATTAGTTTAATCAGCTTTAGTTTACTGCTTAGTTCGTAATTGATAATCTAGTTTAAAGTAATTAGTTTAATTATCGTCTTAGTTTATAATGATCGAATCAATCTATCAAATCCCCAACTGTATATGTATGTTATTCGTAATTGAGAAAAACATTGATAAGACCGAACAGTTGTTTCCTCGAGCGATACGACTCGAGTCAAACTCATCACCCTACAGTTACCTCGCACACTTGCGAGCAAACTGACGTGCTTTTAAATTAATTATTAAAACGGGGTGCACAAAAGTTTGAGTCAAAAATTTGGCGCCGTTGTCGGGGAAGCAACGAGTAGGAATTAAAGATGTTTTTCGTTTTATTTTCTGTTTAATTTATTATTTTATTTATATTGTTTTTACTTAGTTTTTTCCATTTGGTACGTTGACGTGTTGTTGAGTTTATGCAAGGAAGGCGATCACTTCAACGCGACCTTGTACCATTCATTGACAACATTCACCGTTCAAATCCGCCAAGACCAAGACCCGYTYTTATTCCCGAGGAYAATTCCTCGACAGCAACTGATTTTTCTTGCGATCAAGTTCCCGACATTATGTTAGGAGCACATTCGGTTCGAAACGGCGATTCACCACCGAGATCACCACCACGCCCCATTCGAATTGGGTATGGTAGTGAACCAAACAAGTCACACTCTACTAGACGCGATGAAAGGAGAAACGAAGGAGTTAACCAGCAGCACAACATAGTCAATCACCCGCTCAACATGGAGAATTTGAGGCAAAACGAAGAGATAAACAACGATGTCATGCGTCAGCACAACGTCGAGAACGTGGCATTTAGGAATGAGGATGTTTTGCAGCGAAACGCCTATGTTAACAATCAAAGGCGCGTGAACGAGTGGTTGGAAAACCAAGATCATGGTTACGAGAAAAACAATTTCGGAAGGAGATACGAGCGCGAGCACCGTTACGCACATAAAGACCACTACGAGAGAGCATACGACCAAGTTCGAGAACCAAGGGGAGATCGAGCACTTAGACAGCGTGACTTGGCACGTCCAAAGGTTGTACCCTTTAGGTCCTCCATTGTTCTTAGACCGACCGCGAGGGCAGTGGAAATTAAACCGCATCAACTCAACCTACTCCCAACCTTTCATGGGAATGCGCATGAAGACCTTTTGGCATTTTTAAATTATTTCGTTGATGAAGTTGGCCGATTCGTAGTTCATGGCCTTCATCAAGAAGAAGTGCAAATGATTTGTTTTCCATACAGCTTGAAGGACAAGGCGAAGTTATGGCTGCTGTCCTTAGAGCCTGGTTTGTTAACCAACTGGGATATGATTAGCGAGAAGTTTCTAAACCAATATTATTCAGCCCAAACGACGGGGCATCTTCGGAGGAAAATTGCTACTTTTGAGCAGTTAGAAGGAGAGCTATTTCAAGAAACGTGGGAGCGCTACAAAACACTTTTGCAAGCTTGCCCCCACCASAACTATTCTCCGGAGATGACTAACCAGTTCTTTTTCGATGGTTTATTGGACCATGGGAAACGAGAGGTAGAGATTGCAGCGGGAGGAGATTTTGGAGATTTGACGGCACACGAGGCAAGACAAGTGTTGGAGAAGCAAAGCGAAAAGTCTAGACAAACCAATTCTCGGCCTCGTAAGATGAGAGTTAACGAAGTTTCCATCCCCGACCCTGATTTAGATGATGGCAAGTTAGTTAAGGCGAAATGTGTAGAGATTTTCGACGAGAAATTAGCTGCTTGGAAAGCCGAGCGAGCTAGCAAGGCCGCTGCACAGAAAATGGCTGCGAATTGCAACCAGTGTGGATCCCTCCAGCATTTAGCAGACGCATGTCCTAACAACAGTGAACAGCAAGAGGAGGTAAACACGATCCAGAATTATTCAAATCAAAAGAAGTACACACCACAACGTGACAATCCTCTTTTCAAGTGGGGTCCGGGCAATCCAAATCATATGCCGCCTGATCCGCAATTTCCCCCACCGCATTATGCTCAAGTACCAGTCCCACCGGCACAAAATAATTTTCATACGCAAGGGCAGGCGTTGTGTGCAACTCAACCAAATGATCAGTTGTTGGTTTGGCAGCAAAATCAAGTAGCCGAGACGATTAGCAATAGAGAGGGGCTTACAAAGGTGAATGCGAAGATAGACGAACTTTCGAAGAAGGTGAGCGRAATTGACCATCTTTCCGGTATTGTGCATGATCTAGCTAAAAACATGGATAGGATGGAAAGAACTATGGGACAAATAGCGACTGATATTGCTAGGTCAAATAAGGAGAAAGACAAGCTACCAAGCCAGCAGGAGCAAGCGTCGGCGGTTCACGTCCTTCGCAGTGGGAAGAAGATCGATAATGGCATAGAGAACCAAGATGAGGAGCTTGTTCCTAAACCAGTGGACAAGATACATAAATCCACCAATAGATACGTGCCTGGTTCTATTCAAGGAAAAATTCCGAGCGACACCTCTGGCAACGATGAACCACCGCAACCGAAGCAAACAATGATGCAGTATAAGAATGATGTTCCTTTTCCGAGCCGGTTACGTCCAGCAAAGGAAAATAAGAAGTTTATGGAGTTTTACAATCTCTTGAAGAATGTGAATATAAACCTGCCACTTTTAGAAGTGATCAAGACGATGCCCGCCTACGTCAAGTTTTTTAAGGAACTTGCCTCGCGAAAGAGACGTTTGGCGACAACTCAATACGTTCCGTTACCGAAGGAAGTTAACGCAATTTTCAAGAAACCATTACCACCTAAGGAACGCGATCCTGGCAGTTTTTGCATAACGATTTCACTAGCTAATGGGAAGAAGGCAGTAGGTATGTTGGATCTTGGAGCGGGCGTTAATCTAATGCCTTATTCGCTTTATCAAGATTTTGATCTTGGACCCCTCAAACCGATAACTATGCGCCTACAGTTGGCCGATCGATCGACTCGATGACCGTTAGGAATAGTCGAAGATGTTCTAGTGCAAGTTGGAGAGCTCGTAATTCTGGTTGATTTTGTGGTTATGGACATTGGTGAAGTCTCGACTGAGTACAACGAGCACACCATTTTATTAGGGCGACCGTTCATAGCGACTTCACACACTCTTATTGATGTTCATAAAGGGAGGATGACAATGACCGTTTTGGGTGAAACAGTGACCTTTTCTCTGAAAGATATTCACAACACTCCCTCTCCTATTATGCAAGAGGAAGATTCATTCATTGATCCCGTTGCATCATGCGTCAACGAATTACGAGAGATCGCAACTTTGAACAAGTTAGGCGACGGAAACGACACTGGAGTTTCTATCGAGGGAAGGGACGAGCGAGTCAATTCGTGTAAAGATTACGAGTCCTATGATCATATGCACTTAAGTGGAGAAGAATTGATCGAGTTGTTGGGAATTGACATACGCGACATCGTGGCAGAATTTGGAGACAATTTTGATGAGGAGTTTTCACACGAATTCGAGCAAAAAGTGGAGTCGAAACCACCAATAATTCGTTCAAGGCACGATTTCCTCGACCATAGCAAAAATTTCACTTTCAAAAAGAACACGGGCGAGGAGTTTTTAGGCAATTGGGCGAAGGAGATGAAGAAATCAAGAAAGGTTCGCACGAGTGAAGTCAAGAACTTGAAACTTGAGGTTGGAGAATTAGTCTTGCATAATAACGAACGTAAGTACGACCCAGCCGATTTTGGAGCTTCATGGAGCGGACCATTCTCGATAAAAGAATTTGATGAGTACGGCGTAGCCACGTTGTACGATGAGATTGGCAAATCGTCCTTTCAAGCTCTCAAGCATAGATTGAAGCTTTATCATGACGGACGAGGTAAAAATAGCAATCGCAAGATGGTGGAGTTTGGAGATCCACCGTACGTGGGGAGATAAACGAGCAAGATAGCGTCGAGCAAGCGACGTTAAAATTTGCGCTTCTCGGGAGGCAACCCGAGCGTTATGTATCCTTTTGTATTTTATTTTTATTTATTTATTGTTTTATTTTGGTTTTTAGTTGTTTAGAACAGATGGAAGAACTCGGACGGGGAGAACTGATCGAACGAGCGAAGGAAAAATACGCCCAGGATTCCGCCCGCATCGACGCCGAGAATGCTCGCGTCGGTCGACGCGACATCGACGCAAAATGCCGAAGAACCACTTTCTGTTGCGTCGACTGACGCGGCGTCGACGCCAGATGCCTGGAAATTTACGTTCTGTCGCGTCGACTGACGCGGCGTCGACGCGACCCGCGGACTGGCCCAGAAACATTTAAAAATAGGATTTTTGGCCCACGACCCGACCCATATTCGGTTGACCCGCGGAAAACCCAGGAAACTGCTTTTAAAAGCAGCCCTTTCTTACCTCTTCTCACTTTTCCTTCTTTTCTAACTTTCAAATTTTATGTTTCTAACTTTCTTCACAATTTTCTTTGTTTAAGTCCCTGCACTACAAGCTAAAAACCGGAAACACACACTACAATTCAGCTAGCAAGGTCGAATTTTGGGAAGATTTCAAGCTATTTCTCCCAAAAAGCTAAGTAGGGGTTTGGGGCAATTTGAAGCAAATTCGGGCAATTCCGGACAATTTGGTCGTCTCTACGAACAATCAACGAGGTACTTCGCTTGAAACTATCTTGGAATCATATTATTGTTGTTGTTGGTTCTGTGGGAAGTTTTTGGTGCTAGAATTACTCAAGTTCTTAGTTGGTTGAACACGCACGCCAAGTGTTCGACGGAATTCCCCAAAGAAGCACAAAGTTTTATTTTCAAGGTTTTTCAATCCCGTTCGTTCTCAAATTGTTTTATAATGTCACGAGCGGGTAAACGTAAAGATATCTCGGGGAAATATGGAGCACCGTTCCCGATTTTCGACAAGAAGGAAGGGGACATGTTCAAGAACATTCTGAAATGGGGATTTGCTACGCACCGGACTTTGAACGTCCAAGGGATTGCGGATGAAGCCTTGAATGGGTCGGACCACCACACCGATCTTTCGCGATATGTGGATGGCCTCGGTTGTGGGTACTTTGCCCAAATGCACTTGCTCGGTTTTCGAGAACTCATGCTCGAGTTTTTCTCGACTTTGGCGATTCGGAACGACGAGACGTTCTCTTGTCGGCTAGGAGGGAATGATGTGGTTGTCGACGAGGAGGTTTTTGGCAACATTTTCGTTTTTCCGACCGTAGGGGACCACCCAGTTGGAGTTCAAGGCTTCGATTTAGCCTCTTTTTAGGGGATGATTACCGGGGGAAACACGGGGGATTGTAAGAGATTTCCTTACTCGAGGATTCGAGACGACGCCCTCTATGTCGCCTACAAGATTCTCGCGCACATCATTCTATGCAAGAATGAGGCCACTTACGCGACTAAAGCCGAGCTTTATGTTCTACAATGCCTCGTTGATGGTCGTCAAGTCCGGTTGTACCCGCTTATTTTGCTAGGACTTTACAATGTCACCAAGGGTACTCCGGGAAGCAAGTCGCCACTTCTCTCATTTGCGCCATACATTACCGGCCTCGCCCATCACTTAGGGTTCGATCCGGCCGGAAGCGGACTTAGCCCGCTTGGGACCTCTTCCCTACCACTCGCGCGTGCGCCGGCACCCAGAGTGAGGTTGTCGACTAGAGGAGGATCTTCGTCTCGACTACACGATGACGACGATGATGGCTACGAGGATATGGAGCAAGCCCGCCGTTCTACTTCGGGCCCGAGTCCCGATTGGGGGCAATTTTTCGAGGAGAACC
Source organism: Phtheirospermum japonicum (assembly GCA_014905375.1). NCBI lineage: Eukaryota > Viridiplantae > Streptophyta > Magnoliopsida > Lamiales > Orobanchaceae > Phtheirospermum > Phtheirospermum japonicum. Next base: position 2,008,345 of record BMAC01000149.1, on the reverse strand, counting down.
GAGCATTTCAAGTGAAGATGTTCGATAAGCTCCAAATTATCGACGAGAAAATCGATACAAATCACGAGAAGAACCGTCGTAGTTTGAAGAAGATGCGTGCTCGTATCTCAAAGCTCGAGGAGCGTTTCGAGGCAGCTTATCCGACGCCGAGCATGAACGTCGATGAGAACCCCGAGGATGATGAGTCCCGCGAGTTCTAAGTCTTCTATCTTTATTTTTATTATTTTTGCTTTCTTTATGAAAAATAAAAAAAAAATGAAAAATATAAAATCCAAAAATATTGTTTTTTTCTTTGTTTTTGTGTTTTTTATTTTTCTTTTAGGGCATTTCATATCACGTACGTTGAAGAAGTGGCCAATTACACAAATCACGAATAGCGGCTCAACTACTATTATTTCAGGGATGTTTTCTTTTTCCTTCCTCTTTTTGATTTTTGGATGTATTTGTGGCAATCCGGAGATTGCCCGGATTTTTAGAGAGGGGGGTGGTCGAGTGTGATTTGTATTGATTAATTGTGTAATTTTATTTGATACTTGGCCTGTAATAATTATATGCTTAAACGTGATTAATTATTATTTCTACGCTTAATTGTGTTTGTATGGCATGCCTGTCGAAGTTGACTAAGTATGATTATTTGTTTTCGTCTTTGAGCGTGCATAAGTGCATAATTTTTCAAAATTTATTATTATATATTGTAAAATGGTACTTGGACGCAATCGATTTCGCAAAACCTTAAAAGCAGCGTCAATTCAAAAATTTTCATGCAAAAAGCCAGTGAGTAGCCTGAGTGTTTATCATCATTGCATGTACGTGAATAAGTTTCAGTTTTGATATCTCTTTGAAACCGCTGTGTGTAGTCGACTTTGAAAATGAAGTTAAGGCACATATAAAACCTTATTCCGGCCATATCCATATATTTTTAGCCACTATAAATTCCGAATGAGCCAATCATAGCCAAATATCCATGCCTCGAAGATTCAAGATCCGAAACACCAAGACGAAGACGTTCGTTCAAGTTCCGATTTTTCGACGAAGAGCAACCACCAACAACCCGGATTCGCGGAGAACTTTCAGCACCTTTAGCTACTTAATAAGTTCTCTAAACTTTAGTTAATTCTTAGTTTAATTCTTAGTTTTTAGATTTTAATTGTTTTCGTTTGAGTTCTTGAACCGTTTAGTTATTTCGAATCGTTTGAACATTGAATCGCTGAGTTTTGAACCTTG
>BMAC01000149.1:1975944-2002836 GCA_014905375.1 Phtheirospermum japonicum | reverse complement strand
TATAGCCATGAGTGTTTCTGAGACGACCCTACAACCCATTAAAAGCGTGGGAGATTCTTAGTTTTAATAATAATTAGTCACTGCGTTTATTCTCTTGTTCATGCTTGGTGATGATTTGTTCATGATTAATTTAATTATTGCTTTAGTTTTGATAATTAGTTAATAATTGATTCATGCTATGTTATTGCTTGAGAATTGTGGATTTGATCTTGTTCTTAAGGAATCACATGCTTAGATTTAATTTGTGGTAGTTTATGCATGCTAGTTTATTAGTTTTGAATTAATTGTTTTTAAAAGCATTTGAATAATAATTAGATAATTAATTTAGAATTAATTCTAGTTGCTTTAAAATCCCTAGATTAATAATTCTTAGATAATTTAGTTTTCAATCTTAGGTTAAATTAATTAGTTAATAATAATTAGTTGATGCTTTTAAATTTATTAGTAGTTGATAATTTTCAAAAACCAAATTTATACAAGTTCTCGTGTTAAACATTATGATTAAACAAACATTAAGAATTCCGAACATCAGTCCTTGAGAGACGACTCGAGTTAAGCTTGCCAACCTACACGCGATCCCGTTCTCTTGCGGGCGAGCTATTAAATTTCTGACAATTATTTATAAAGTAGGCACACACAAAAGCTCGAATCAAAAAATTGGCGCCGTTGCCGGGGATTGAAGTAGGTTTTGATAATGTTTGTTCGTGTTATTTGCTTTTCTGTCTATTTGTATAAAGGTTCTTTGTTTTCCACTCGATGCGTTGATGTTGTTTGCTGTAGATGCTAGGATGTCGAGAAGTCGAGGATTTCAATCAACAGTCGAACAATGGTATGACAATCCATTCGATTTTCCTGTTCCTGGACCGGCCATTCCAATAAGCCCTTCGATGAGAGAATACGAGGTAGAAGAATTTTACTACAAGAGACTGCCGGAATTTGGTGGGCATCCGAGCGAGGATCCGGTGGAGTTCATCCAAGATTACAGAAGACGTCACCCGGACTTTTCCTCTTCTCGGACCTTACAAGGGAGCAAATTAGAAGGCGACACTTTATGCGGCAACTAAATGGTAAAGCACGACAATGGTTGGTACATTTGGAGCCCGATTCCTTGCCAAATTGGGAGGATGTGTACGAAGAGTTCACGTTGAAATTTTTACACTCCTAGATGGCAACAATACTACTCAAGCCGAGACGATGCTCCATACACCCCACACATTTTTATTGACGAGTCTTACGTTTCTCGCGACCAGTTTTCAAATTCTTCCTTTTCAAGCCATAAATGTAGCCGTTGCGGAGCACAAGTGTGACAGTGACCAGGAAAAGTATCACAATTAGATGTTCCAGATGCAAGCAACCTAATCACAATACTGCAAACTGCCCTATACTTAAGCAACCACAGTCCAATGAAAGAATTAACCTTGCAGCAGTTAATGAAGAAGTTGACCTTGTAATAGTTAATGAAGGAGTTAACCTTCCAGCAGTTAATGAAAGAGTTGACCTTCCAGTTTATGAAAGTGAAATTCAACCTATACAAGCAATATTAATTCCACAAAGTTGTGTAACTTGATTAGTTTTTAATATTTTTAGTGATTTTTACTTTTCCGAATTTCTGAACAGGCAAGGAAGAAGAGTGAAATGAAAGAAGCTGCAGAGTCAACCGCATCCTCTACAACAAGCAAAAGTCAGGTAAAACTTTTCATTATGCATATATATTTGTAGTGATTTTACTTATCCAGATTTCTAAACAGGGAAGGAAAAATAGAATAGTGAATGAAGTTGAAGAGTCAAGTACATTGAAAAGACAGGTAGCATATTTCATTAACATGAACAATTCTCCCTTTTTGATGCTCTTTTATTGTTAACATACGATTAATTTTGAATCCTTCTGAAAAATATTGGAAATGTGGGAGTTTAGAAATCACAAGGAGTGCAAACAAAATCATCTGCAGTGGAATCACTCCCAAGAGTCAAGGTTAGATAAAATTTCAATAAATTAATTAGCCTGGATCAGTATTTAGATATTTTTTAAACCTATTTAATTTGATTAATTGTGTATTGCAACCTAGGGCAAAAGAAAAGGATGTCATCCTCACACAACTGTCCCAAACTCAAATGACTAGAACTAGTGTAAGTTATTCCAATAAATTCTCAATAAATAAATTTGACTCATTTTTAAGACATATTTAATTTGATTTATTGTGCATTGCAGCCTAAGGCAAAAGGAAATTCTGTCATCCTCACACAGCAGTCTCTAGATCAACAGACTAGAACTAGTGTAAGTTAGTCTAATAAATTCTCGATAAATAAATTTGACTCATTTAAGACCTATTTAATTTGATTAATTGTGCATTGAAGCCTAAGGCAAAAAGAAAGTTTGTCATCCTCACACAACAATTTCAACTTAATAAATTTACAAGAAAAAATCTATTGCAAAGGCGAAGCAGGCCAAACAGAAGGTCAGTAGGAAACCACAATCGAAAGTTGACAATCATCCTCAAAATTAGCTATCACCCAACAAACAAGACAAAACTCAGATCCAAAGTCACTATGTATCCAAATAGCTACAAATGCACCTCCAGAGTCACTGGGAATCCAAAAAAAAAGGTCCAAATTAACCTCTTAAGAGACTGTCCAACTCTAAAGTTACCATGTTGAAGCATCAAGGAAGAAGTAGCAGTTAACCTTTGTTATTCTTAACAACCCTTGTTTCAGACTATAGGTCTTTGTATGATCACCCTTCCTTTGTACCTTGACAAGAACAACCACCACCTTGCCATAAAATGTGAAGATGGGGAAACTGATTTGGAAGTGTTTTGCCTTTTTGAAGCCCTGGTGTTTCGTCTTTTTTGATAAACTTTCGACCTATGTATTGAATGTACATAATTTGTGTTTGATCATTTATAACTTATGTTTGTGTGTTGTTAACCATGTAAACTGGACTTGGTATGCAAGTGTAGGGCTATCAAACTTTTAGTGATATTTTGTAATTTAGAAACCTGTAAATTGAATATTTTGTAATTCTTCATAATTTATGAGATTCTTTGTCAGTTTAGTCATATAGGGTATGAGAAATGTGACCTATTTTTCATATGTCCAACAAGTCTTGATCTCATATTTTGCAGTGATATTAATCTTATTTTATGTATGAGAATGGTCTTCTGAACCGTTTCTTTTATGACATGTATTTTGTGCATTTGAATGGAATGTTGCTTTGTCTATTTGTCTCTATGATAGTTCATTCAATACCAATAATACAACTATGAGTAAAGAAAAAACAACAAACTTAAGAACTAATAACCATTACATATAACTGAGATAAAGTCATAATCATAGTACATAAACACACATAAACCCAAGCACATTATGGCTTAACCCATCAAATTTTGAAAATTGGGATTGGTCCATGATAGTTAAGACTATTACAATCACATAGATTGGTACACAATAAAAATCCACGACAATACTAACGCAAACCAAAGCCATTTCTCTCTCAAATGCCTACGCTACAACTCATCCTCAAGTATATAAACTCTTTTGTGTAATGCGTGTTGGGGATTTGGGTATTTGGAAAGTTATTTTTGGCAGCTTTGGTCCAGTATTCCAAATATGGAAAGTTTGTTATTTCTGAAAACGAGTTTCATATTCTTAATCTACGCTGTGAGTAGATGAATGTGGCATATTCACTTTCACAAATACATGTTGGGATGAGTGAGTAATCAATGTTCGAAGTTGGTTATTTAAGAAGTGAATTTGGAAGTTGAAGAGGTAGAGGGATTTCCATTTGAGATATAGAAAGTCCCACATTAGAAGGAGTCCCATTTTTAGATGGATTTATTAAATGAAGTGAGATGGGCATTGGTTATAAGTTGATTGGGGTTGGGAACCACTCGCCCGCCCGCTCGGCTCGGCTCATCTCGGCATTGCACGACTCGCGATTTTCACAATTTTCGCGCCACATGGTTTGTGGTTTGTGGTTCATGGTTCCTTACTGGGCTTGGGCTTAAGTTTTGGACCAGTTCCTGAACCTTCCAGTATTTCTTGTGGAGAAAGATTAGGAGTCTGACTTGGATTAGGAATCCTAATTCCTGTTATTTACTTCCTTATTTAAGGGTTATCTCTCAACTATAAATACCACCCCCTTTGCAGTGTAAGTTCATTCATCCGAGAATCATCAGCATCAATGTATCTCATAATTTCCCTACCTGCCTCACGCATCATATAGTTTGCAACTAGGGTTTCGCTCAGTTATCTATCCAGTTCTCGTTCGCCAGGTTGACTGGATCGTCTGCTCCATCCAGCTCCGTTTGTCGTTGTATCTTGGGAGATTCGTTGCTATCAAATCGTGAGCATTGAGTACGGGGCAACAATATTATAAGGAAAGAGTTCGCTTGCATCGACATCTTTCTTATTTTTGTTTGCTCTTTGCTGATTGCTGTTTCTGTTAATTATTTCCCCGCTGTTATCCCAGTTTTTTCTGTTGTATACCCTATAATGCGGGAATAGTTTTTCGAGTGCGTGGTCACAATGCACCATCAATACACACACGATAGTTTCACCCAACTATTTTTTATGGAAGAAACACATTGCAATAACAAATTAACAAGCAAGGCAAATCAAAACCAAAAAAAAAAAAAAAATTATTTATAATAACCATAAAATATTATATTTGTTAAAAACCAAAACAAAAAAACCCAAAATAAAATATAAATACTCACAAGAATAATTTTTAGCATCATTGCCTAACCTTTCAAAAGATCAATTTTAAAAAAAATTAATTGTCATCCCCATGAATTTCAAAAAAAAAAAAAAAAAAAGGTTTAAGGTTTTGATTTACTAGAAAATAAACACATGTGGAGTACCTCCGTCCGGGGTTCAAGTTGCTCCAGTAAGTCTTTTTCACCGTGTTTCTTCAACAGTAGCATAATTCATCTACGAGTACCTCAGCTGTTTGTTGTCACATTTTTTTTAATTAGAGATGAGTTACAATCGTTTGGGAATAAAGGTGTTGCCCTCTTTTGTGTTTTAAAGAGTAGCAACGATTATTCTACCAATTTGAAATAACGAATTTGTCCCTTAATTGTGGTTATAATTGATAGAAAATCCCTTGAGAAACAATGTGCCTTGCACGTGATGAGCATTTGGCCAGAAAATCCTACCGCCAACATTGATATATGGTAATGTGAAAAAAACGTGGAGTTCAGAAGGTAAAATTTAAATTTTTCTTGTTTATATGGTAAAGTGTAAAAAATGAAAAAGCTGAGGAGGTTTACTTTTTTTCCCCCTAAATACAAATATTTATAACTAAATGATAGAGATATCAATGGCAAAAAAGCTCCCCTCATCATCCAAGCCATCTCGGTTGATCGTCAAATCCATCCACTACATAATAGTTAGGTTTCTATGAACCAGACGATCCGCTATATGCCTCGTTATCACTACTGACACCTTCAAGTACAAGTATTCTCGAAGGTTTGCCACCAGTACCACCCACACACAAACCACACCGTCTTCTCAATATTATTCTCAATTTCCTGTTTACAACACCTGAAACATTGCATTTCCCCTTCGACTTATTACACGCTTCATCATCATCAAGAGGCGTATTGCGTGTTGATGGTTTGTTTATCATCAAATATGATTTATTAAAAATGGAGATGGATATTATTGGGTTGATAATTTAAACTTTTGGTAAGAGATTTTTGTAGGTAGCACACCTAGAAAAGTCAATTTCTAATTTTTTTCAATGATGATTTACGACTAAGATTGACAAATGCTAGTCACTGCACTTTTTAAGCTCACTTTTTAAGCTCATGAATTATTGTAGAGATTTACCTCCTAAAGCTCCGCCTCAGAAATTCCCAAATCAAAAAACCTAAAAAACTTCCCTAGAAAATGTTTACAAAATGGAACAATCACCGGAAAAAAATAGCAAACCACCAATCGAGTTCCATAGCGGATTATGTTCTACCTCAGAACATGATTCTCTGCATCCTCATACGCATCCCCGTGAAATCGATCCACTGCTTCAAGTCCGTCTGCAAGTGGCATCTCCTTCATCTTGTCCAGTGTCACTGATATCTCCGCCCTCGTCGTCTTCATCACCGTCACAACCTGATCCCCCATCTCCTTCACCTCCGACGAGGTGTCCTTCATGCTGTTGAGCTTCTTTCTAATGTAGGTGTCTCTCTCGTTCTTGAATTTGAGGGTATTTATGTCATATTACATAAAATATGTGTTAGTGGATAAAAAAGAAAAATAAAAGAAAATGGGGGGCTATTGAGGATAAAACCTCATTACCATATATCTATTAGTCATTTCTCCATATATTATTGTATATCGACTTAATACATTTTATTTTATAATATAATAAAGGGGTAATTGTTTTCCAACTCCATACTATTGCATTTTCTCAATTTACTATACATACTAGTATTTATGATGAATCGCCATAGGAATTATGCGCGAATTACAGTGTGACCTTTAGGTCAAAATTGTTGTGGTTTTGGGCACAATACCACTAAAATTCTATTTTAGGGGGCAAATTGTAAATTGCGCATAGTTCGTGTGACAGTTTGTCCCACAAATAGTTTGTATTAAAATATGAAAAAGACCATAGTTTAAGGGGCAATTCTTATTTCCTACAATATAGAGAATTTCTTTTACCTCCTGAATTATGATCATTTTGACACTTCGCCTTCTAAATATTTTTTTTGTGCAAATTACCTCCTAAACTGTACAAATTTTGCACTTAACCTCTTGAACTTCCATTTTTGGTGAAAATTTTGGTCGGAGCTCATTCGTGTGACATGCACGCTTACATATAAGGGGTAAACCGACTTTCCATCTCTTACTGATGACTCCTACTCAAATCAATGTCACGTGAGCACTCGTGTGACCTGTTAAGATAATGCTCACATTAATATATTTATACACGTAGGATTTGGAACCTACGTAGTGCTCACGTGCCATTATTTTGAGCGAGAGTCATGAGGAGGAGATGGAAAGTCAATTTTACCCCTTATATGATAGCGTGCATGTCACACGAGTGAGATCCGACTAAAATTCCCACCAAAAAATGGAGTTTAGGAGGTTAAGTGCAAAATTCGTACAGTTTAGAAGGTAATTTGCACGAAAAAAAATTAGGAGGTAAAGTGTCAAAATGACCATAGGTCGGGAGGTAAAACTTTTTTTTCTCTACAATATATACTTAGTGACACTTTTTTTTTTTTTTTGGCAAAACTGGAGCTTTAAGTCACAGTATTAAAGAACAAGATGAATTTATACACGAATCTTAAGATTTTAATCCATATAATGATCATATACAAGTCTTATATTTTCATGCAGTCTCATTCAAGTCTTTTTTTTAATAATTAATTAGCCATTGTCTATTTATTTCAAGAGGAAAAGTTTACTTTGTGAGGTTTACATGCCCGAGGGAGATTTTACAATGACGTAACTATATCATTCTTTACTAAATTATTGGGGTAATTGTCAAATAGTCCTCCAAGTGGAGGTCCATTTGTTAATTAGTCCTTTAAATCAAATAGTGCCCACTTTTTGTCAAATAGTCCAAAATTGTGATACGAATATACCACAATACCCTTACTATTAAAAAAAACTAATAATAATAATAATAATAATAATAATAATAATAATAATATATTATTATTATTAATTAATTAATTGGGGCAGCAGGTGGCTGCCGCCTCACCTACTGCTGCCGGTCGCCACCGTCGGCCGGCCGAAAAATATTCCGGCAGCTATAATTTTTTTCCGGTCACCGATTTTTTTCCCGATCATTTGAAAACATTTTTCGACCACCGAAAAATTTTCTTGATGCCAGAATTTATTTTCGGCGTATTTTTTTTTTCGCACACAAAACTTCTTACTGTATGTCTGAATTTCTTACTACATGTCTCTGGAGTCAATTTAGTAAGTTTTTTTTTCAACTCAGATAATTTCTTATTATATGTCTGAATTTCTTACTATTTGTCCAAATATTTCTTACTTAATGTCCAAAATAACTTCCGGTCACCGGTAATATTTCTTACTATATGTTCGAATTTCTTACTATATGTAACCGATTTTTTATTTAATATCCAAAAATACATACTTGATGACAAAAAGTATTTTATTTGATTGTAAAAAGTTTCTTGCTTTAATGTGCAAATGTTGTTATGCATTTCTTACTTATTACACACTCTTTTTTACCAAAAAAAAAAAGAAAGAAAAAGATTCTTACTTAATAGCAAATTATTATTATGTATTTCTTATTTAATACAACTATATATTATTTTATAGTGAAATTTCGAATTTTATGTTCGAAAATATAATAAAGTTCCTTACTTTATATCCTATAAAGTAAGAAATCTTGTTATTTTATGTTCGAAAAATTAAGAAAAAGTCTTTTTTATAGTGAAATTTCTTACTTTAATTCCTGAAATAAAGACATTCTTAATTTATGTTTAAAAAAAAAGAGAAAATTCTACTTTATCGTGAGAGTTTCATACTTTATGTATGGGAAAGTAAGAAAATTTGTTACTTTATAGTGAGATTTCTTACTTTATATTTGTTGGGCAAAAAAAAAAAAAACTCGCCGAAAAAATCTCCGGTGGCGGTGGCCGGACAGTGGCAGCGGCAGCGGCGGGGGTGGTCGGCGGGAGGTGGATTGGGTAGTGGTGGTGGTGTGTTATTTATTGATATTATTATTATATTTTCTTAATAGGTGTAACCTTATAATTGTATATTTATGGTTGTACTATTTGACATTTTGTATGGTTAGAGTATTTGACAAAAATATTTTTTCCTATGTAATATTTGACAATTGCCCCTAAATTATTTTAATAGATAAATAGTGAGGTAGATTAATACATATAAATATAGGAGGATAGGTGGCATGCCTTTACCGTCATAATTATTTCCAATGACTGAATGGTTTGTAAGTTATAGCTAAAAAAAGAAGTTATTGCATAATAATAATTTAGGGAAGTTTTACGGTACCGTGAAGACACCATACTTCATTTATTCACAACCGTTAGATTAATTTTAAGTTTTAAATATTAAAAGATTGAAGGATATAAATGCACGGAGGGTGATTGTATGATACTGTGAATAGACCGCAGTTATTTCCAATAATTTATTCCGAAAACTTGGGAGCATATAAAAACTGCCCACACAATAGCCCGCTTGGCTAAAGGCCTAACAAGCCAATTTTAAAAGTCGGCTTGAGTTGGGCACGGAGTTTTCTTCCAAAAACAAAAGCCCAACTAAGTCTATGCACAGTGTTATATACGATTTTCTTTTTTTTATTAAATCTAGCCGAGCTAAAATTGGTCTAAGCCTGGTGAATTGAGTCAACCGAATTAGGCCAAATAGACATCAGTTTCTTTGGGCTACAAAATCTGGGCCAGGCCGACACTAGCCTCAAAGCCGAGCTGCACTTTTACAATTCTTATTTAGATTTCAAACTGGTAGCCCTAGCAGTTTTGGGCTTGCTAGTGGGTTTTAAGTCAAAAAAGTTCTGATTTCAACTTGCTATTAATACGGGAATCTAACCTAATTCGATCGGGATTCGACTTAAAAAGCCACCAACGGTTTAAAAATCAAAATTTAATAATTATATATTTAAATTAAAAATCTTGAATTTAAACATATGTAGCATTTGGATTTAATATGTATATTTCATAAAAATATATATTTATAATATAATAAATAAGTATTTGCTTTTTCATAGAAATATCTTATGTTCTTTATGGTAAAGTAAATTAGCCTCTAATTGTGACAACAAGCAACCTACAAAACTGAATTAATTTTTGTTTTTCTAAATAATGTCTCTTATCTCTGACAACTGATTTGTGCTAGCCCTTTTCAATCGTATTCTCTCGATTCTTTCGTATTTACAACCCATTTCATATTGTTTTTCAATCGGTTAACAAGAATTGTGTAATTTATACACAAAATTATTATTTGAAAAATTATATATATATATATATATATATATATATATATATATATATATATATATATATAATTTTGGGCTAATTTTTTTTTACCCTCCAACGTATGCAATTTTTCTCACTTTGCCCCCCAAAGTATTTTTTTTTCTACTTTGCCCCCTGATGTACAATAATTTTCTACGTTGCCCCCCAAACTTTATTTCCGGCGGAATATTCCTTCTACATTCCATCGACGGGCAGCTGGGGGGCAAAGTGAAAGAATCTTATAGTTTGGGGGGTAAAGTGCAAAAAATCTTATAGTTTGGAGGGCAAATTAAAATAATATAAATATTAAATTTTTATTTTAAAATTTTATATTTGAAAAAAATATATAATTTTTATCTTATACTCTCACACACACAAAGATGTCAATACAATTCCAATTTAAAAAAAAAAACCCATAAATTCTCAATTAATATTTATAATCTTCTAAATACAAATATTGTCAATACATCTTTTTATATTATTAAATATGAAACACATGACTAAGTATTATGTAAATTATTAGGCTAAGTAACATAATAATATATTATTATGTATTATGATTGAACAAAATAAAATAAAGGTGCATTTCGTATATGCATTATAATATTATGATACGAAARATAAAATTATCATTYGATAWTATTATTTKTATAAAWRGTGTGATTAAATACTATATTAATCATGAGTACATTATTATATAAGATTATAATTATCAAATGATTAATATAATTAAAATCTTGATATTATAAGATTTTAATTATATTAATCATTCGATGATTATAATCTTATATAATAATTAATGTACTCGTGATTAATATAGTATTTAATCACACTTTTTATACGAACAATAATATTGAATGATTTTATTTTTTGTATTATAATAATTTACATAATACTTAGTCATGTGTTTAATAATTAATAATATTAAAAACGTATTGATAATATTTATATTTAGAAAATTATAAATATTAATTGAAAATTTATGGGATTTTTTTTAAATTTGGAATTGTATTGATAACTTTGTGTGTGTGTGAGTATAAGATAAAAATTATATATCTTTTCCAAATATAAAACTTTAAAACAAAAAATTAATATTTATATTATTTTAATTTGCTCCCAAACTATAAGCTTTTTTGCACTTTACCCCCCAAACTATAAGATTCTTTCACTTTACCCCCCAACTGCCCGCCGATGGAATTTAGAAGGAGTATGCCACCAGAAATAAAGTTTGGGGGGCAACGTCGAAAATTATTGTACATCAGGGGGCAAAGTGGAACAAAAAATACTTCGGTGGGCAAAGTGAAAAAAACTGCATATATTGGGGGGCAAACAAAAATTAGCCCTAAAATTTCTCCCAAAAAGGAATAGTAAAGTGAAAGAAAGTAAGATTCAGTCTTAACTTTTCTATATATTCATTCAATCATTTTCTCAATGATTACAGTAGAGAATGTTACAACTATTTATATCAACATGTATGACAAATGCAGCCCTAGAATATGTGGTTAGAAATGTTACAATATACTCTATAACGTTTACCTAGAATATGTGGTCACTAATGTTATAATACTATCTGATAGCTGTATTGAGCTGAATGTACGGACTAGGGCTGACGTCATCAGCTGACGAAGTGTAGGTCGCCCGCATATGAGACCCATTGCTAGTTCCCTGTATGATCTCTTGGCGACCTCTTGTGCGACCTGAATGGTCGACAGTCGTGCGACTTGATGTTGCACACATCTTCAGGTCGCTGAGCTCTATATGACCATGCGACCTGAATTTATCAGGTCGCTCTCCATTATCCCCCTCATTGCGAGTGCTACAAGAGGAAGAACAAATAATTTATCCCGAAGCCGTATGAAGAATTGATGAGATAGCGGCCTGGTGAAGACATCGACAGTATGATCAACAGAGGGAACAAACTGAACCTGCAGCAAGTGTTTCACAATGAGGTCTCTAACAAAATGAAGATCTAATTCAAAGTGCTTGGTATGAGCGTGGAGAACAGGATTGGAGGCAACAACAATAGCACTTTGATTGTCAACCCAGATTTTAGGAGCAGCAGGAAGTGTGCCATGAAGTTCATAGAACAAGGATCAGATCCATATTATTTCTGCAGTGGCATGAGCTAAGATGTGATATTCAGCCTCGGTACTGGCTTGGAAATAGAAGTCTGCTTTTTAGAGCACCAGGAGATAATATTTCGGCCCAGCAAGATATTAAACCCAGTAACAGGTTTTCCATCATCCAGATCGCCAGTCCAATCTGAGTCTGAAAAGCCTGTGAGAGTAAAGAAGGTGGTTTTACTATAGGTGATTCCAAAATGAATTGTACCAGCCAGGTATCGCAGAATTCTCTTGACAGCTCTCCAGTGGGTGCTGAGAGGACAGCTCATGTATTGTCACACCTTGTTGACACTGTAAAAAAAATATTCGGCCTAGTGATGGTAATATACTGAAGAGCACCAACAATACCCCTGCAAAATGATGGATCAACGGTTGGTTCCCCTTGGGACTTAGATAGGGCAGGAGAGACAACCATAGGTGTAGGGGTGACTTTATCTCCAACCATACCAGCTCTTTCCAAGAGATTCATAATGTACTTGCCCTGATTCAGATGTAGACCCTGAGCTGTGTGTGAGAACTCAATACCAAGGAAATGATGCAGTTCACCTAGGTTCTTTAATGAAAAGGCAGAATCAAGGTGAGTATAAGCTTCACAATTCCAGCTTTGTTATTTCCCGTGACGAGGATTTCATCAACATATACCAACACACAGATGCAACCGAATGAAGTGTTGGAGTAGAAAAGAGAACTATCGGCCTTGGAAGTAGAGAAGCTAAAACAAACAAGAACAGCTCGCAATTTCCCAAACCAGGCTCGGGGAGCCTGCTTAAGCCCATAAATTTCTTTAGAGAGTCTGCACACCTGGAGGTTATTACTAACTTGTTCAAAACTAGGTGGCCGAGCCATGAAGATCTCCCCGTCCAGCTCGCCATTCAAGAAGGCATTATTAACATCCAATTGCAGTACCAACCAATTACAGTTAACTATTATAGATAGAACCACTCTAATAGTGGTATCCTTCACAACAGGGCTGAAAGTTTCAGAAAAATCAAACCCTGGCACTTTATTGTACCCTTTGGAGACCAATCTAGCTTTATACCGAGCTACAGTTCCATCAGCATGAGTTTTCAGTTTGAACACCCACTTGCAACCAATCAAATACATTCCTGAAGACATTTAAGAGAGAAACCATGTTTGAATCTTAATGAGAGCTTCATACTCTTCACACATAGCATCTTTCCATCTGGGATGAGTTAAGACTTCAACATAGGAGGAGGGCTCCCTGAAACCAAGGAGCTATGCGCTGAGCACCTTGGGATTGTAAACTCCTGCCTTAGCTCTCGTTATCATGTGGTGTTTACCTACAAAAAGATTAGTACCTGGCCTAGAAGGAAAATGAGAAGTATGTGGAGAAATCATAATTGGTAATTCAACAGTAAGATGAACAGTAGAGAGACTGGATTTACTGGAGGGTAGTGAGATTGGATGATTAGTAGGACTGGTGTGATGGGACATACGAGGTTGTGGTGAGGTCGCGGAGGACTGTGATGAGGTCGCGGGAGAGAGTGAAGTGAAACTGGTGCAGGAGAAGGTGGTCCAAGTATAGATGGTTGAATGGAAGGTTGTGGTGAGATCACTGGCAACCTTGGTGAGGTCGCGGATGGTGTAGTATCTTGGGGAACTGTTATTAGAAGTGGTGGACCAAGTATAGATGGTTGGATATTAGAGCAGGAGGGAGGTCCAGAATTCTCGGAAAAGGAAGATTTGAGCTCGTAAAAGATCCCATGTCTGGTAATTATGACCTTGTTATTTGGGAGTAAGACTTTGAATCCCTTGCAGTGTTCACTGTAACCAAGGAAAGTACTCGGTTGAGACCTGAACTGAAGTTTGTGTTTACTGAACGGTTTAAGATGAGGGTAACAGAGACACCCAAAGGGTTTAAGGTGAATGTAGTTGGGATTTTGATTTAGTAAGAGCTGATGAGGACTTTTATACTGAGTGTTTTGGAGGGTAGTCAGTTGATGAGGTAGACAATAGTGGCAAATGCATCATCCCAATATTTGATAGGTAAGTGAGAGTGAGAGAGGAGAGAGAGTCCTTTTTCAACAACGTGTCCATGCTTTCTTTCTACAAGACCATTTTGTTCAGGGGTGTAAGGATAATAGATTATGTGATGTATCCCAGAGGAGTGAAACAATTTTGTGAGAGCTACCGACTTTATTTTAGATTGAAACCGAGTAAGAATGAGGTTTTGTAAGTGAGTGAAGGCATTGACCACATCAGATTTGTGTTTAAGCAAATATATCCAAGTATATTTAGTATAGTGATTGGCAAAGGAAACATAGTAAGAGAATTCATTATTGGATTTTATAGGAGCAGGGCCCCAAACATCTCTATGTATGAGATCAAAGGGCTTTGTATATTCAATTTCTGAGAGAGAAAATGGTAGATTATGGCTTTTACCCTGAAGACAAGCACAAAAAGTGGAAAAAGTGATTTTATTATTTGAAAATGTGAGATTACAGTCATTGAGAACTTTAAGTAGTACATTATTGACAGGATGACCTAGTCTAAGAGGCCATAACTGTAAGTCTGCTTCCTTATTTTTATTCTCGAGCTCGGTGATGAAGGTACTAGGGGCTTGACTTCTGGGAGAAACAGATGCATGGTGGAAAGCGGCAGTGGGGGTGTTGACGAGTTGTATGTCAAATTTGTAAAGGCCATTCCTAAGAGAGCCTTTGAGAAGGGTTTGATTGGTAACCTGATCTTTAACACAGCAAGAAGTACGATGAAATTTAGAGTACACAGAGTTATCTTGAGCAAATTGAGAAACACTAATGAGGTTTTTAGTTATGTGCGGAACATGAAGAAGTTTTTTTTAAGAAATATATGTTGCTAGATTTAAACTGAGAATTACCAATATGAGAAATATACAAACCTGATCCATTTCCAACTTGAACCTTATTGTTTCAGTGTAACTCTAAGGCGATGTTGAGGTTGGCAAGGTCATTGGTGACATAATTAGAGTCTCCTGAATCTGCATACCAGCTCGCATCACTACAAGAATTAGACATTAGTGACAAAGCATAGGGTCAATGAACTGAGTGTCTGGATAGGCGGAGTAAGATCTCGCAAAAGTGTTTGAGCCATTCTGAGCATTATTGGATGGAGCAGTGTAGGCAACATCAAATATGTAATATCACTTGTAAGCAGAGTGGTTAGAGTAGCCACAAGTTTGACAAGGCGATCTGTTTTCTTGTCTGAAACCTCTTCCACCTCTTCCTATGTTGCTATTATTCATTCCTCTGCCACCTCTTCCAAGGTGGCGACCTCTTCCTCTATTAGTTCCTGCAGCAGTCAAAGTTTCTCTCTTCTGACCAGAGAACTGAGTAGTAAAATTGATAGTAATAGTAGGGCTTGATCCTTCTGTGTTGATGATATTTGATGAATTTCCAGCTTCCGGTCTGGTTTCATAGCTTAGTAACATAGGCAGAATATTTCTGAGTGTGAGAGAGTCACTTCTAGCTGTATCTGCGACCACCACTGGGTCAAAATCTCCTCCTACCCCAGTAAGAACATGCATTTCTTGGTCTTCTTCAGAGATTGGTTGGCCGGCAGAAGCTAGCATGTCGCAGCAAGTTTTTACTTTGTTGACATAATCTCTAATGCTCATGGTTCCTTTCTTAATGGAGGAGAGCTGCATTTTCCTAGCTGCAGTCTGACTGGAAAAGTTGGCTTCAAGAGTTTGTCATATATCTCTTGAGGATGCAAGACCAACCATCATGGTAAGTAAGTTTTCAGAGAGAGAAAAGAGAAGCCAGGATGCTAACAGCTGATCTTGTCTAACCCAGAGTAGGAATCCAGGGTTTACGGATCCCTCGGCGATCTAGGATGGAGGTCTGATTTCTCCAGTGAGGTAGCCTTCAAGGCCGTATCCTCTGACGGCTGTGTAAACTTGCATTTTCCAAAGTAGGAAATTTGAATCGTTTAGCTTGATCGAGATAAGCTGATTTTGCAGCTGAATAGCTGAGTTGAATTTTGTGAAGACAGAGTGTTGTTCTGTATTACTGAGTGACAGCTCACTTGAGCCTCATGTGATGGAGTGATGTTATCCTCCATGAGAGATAAGAAGAGGAGAAAAGAATAAAAAGGGAAGAGATATTCAGAGTCAAGTAAAAACACGCTCTGATACCATGAAAGAAAGTAAAGAACTCATATTTGGAAAGATCCAGTCTTAACTTTTCTATATATTCATTCAATCATTTCCTCAATGATTACAGCAGAGAATGTTACAACTATTTATAGAAACATGTATGACAAATGTAGCCCTAGAATATGTGTCTAGAAATGTTACAGTATACTCTGTAACGTCTATCCAGAATATGTGGTCACTAATGCTATAGTACAATCTGACAACTGTATTGAGTTGGATATACTGAACTAGGGCTGGGGTCATCAGTTGACGAAGTTTAGGTCGACCGCACCCATTGCTAGCTCCCTTTCCGACCTCTTGGCAACCTCTTGTGCGACCTGAATGGTCGACAGTCATGCTACCTGGTGTTGCACACATATTCAAGTCGCTGAACTCTGTATGGCCATGCGACCTGAATTTATCAGGTCTTTCTCTATTATAAAGAAAGGATTTGGTAGTGGCCAAGCGGTTGTAGGGCTTTAAATGGTGTTTTAGACCAAGGATCAGATTCCCCTTGCTATAAAGAAATGTCCAATTATATTTGCACTGTGTTATACATTATATGCGAAATAATCTAAATTAAATTATAATTGAACTAATAGATGAGGAAAGAGATGAATTCATGTAATGTATTATTTTTCTTCTCGGTTAAGAAGTAAATACAAGACCGTTGCACATTTTATAGATGAAATGATCACATAAGAAATAATGTATATAATTAATGTGTCCCCTTAAATACTACTTGTATGTTGACAATGAAATGATGTGCTACGATTCATATTTTATAACACTCCCCCTTGGACGTAGCATTATCATAAGTTGGATGTGTATGCCTCATTAAAAACTTTAAGCCAATAAAACCCAATGGGAAAAAATCGGACAGAAGGAAAAAAGAGTACACTACTTAACTCCAATGTATGTGCTTAGGTTGTCTCATTAAAAACCTTATCAGTAATACCTCGTGGGACAAAACTGTAATAAGGGAAAAATAGTACAACCATTTAAGCTCCCCCTCAAGTTAACAAGGGCAGTTATTTGCATAAATCTCGTAGGTGTCGCATCTCAATATTGCAAACATGTTTCCTGAAGATTGTAGTGGGGAGCGCCTTCGTAAATAGGTCTGCCAATTATCATTTGATCGCATATATTGAATATTGATGTTTCATTCTGTCGCTTAAAACATACCCTTCCTTGATTTGAGAAATACAAGTGACATTCTCTATTATATATCTAATCCATATATATATATATATATATATATATATATATATATATATATATATATATATATATATATATATATATATATATATATATATATTATCAATTTATTTCATGAAGTGCAATGATCTCAGGATGATTTGAAAATGCGGTAACTATTGTTTGTTTTAAGAAACGCTCGACAGTCGACGCACCAATAATGACATATTACGTACCTCCAAGCTTGAGCTTTAATTTTAGAGCATGAATAGCTCTAAGAGCTGATAATCCAAGAGTCACAGCAAATTTTCCTCCATAAGACTCAGCCATTATGTAAAGAGGGATCTTTTGTGAGCGCTTATTTTTGTTAAAAACTGAAATTAACAGTGTGGTTAAATCACATGCAGCCTCATCATCAGATTTTACCAACAAACTTCTATTCTCCACATAACTATACCCTATCCCAAATTATATAGTCAATTATTTCGAGAGTCGAGAACGAGCTTCCCGGTGAAAAAGTAGCAGAAAGATCGACGCACCAATCGACGCTCGACGCTGAAAATGCATTTTTAGGGTTTCTTGTTGCCCAAGACATGGAAAAACTATAAATACCCTATGTATTTCGGATTTTTCTCATACATTATCATATTCCTAGGGTTTTAAGGCCTCTTAGGGGCTGACAACCCCAACGAGTGCCCTTCGATTTCTTAGTTTCTCTTCATAGTTCTTAGTTTTAAATTCTTAGACTTTAGATTAGTTTAGATTATCTATTAGATCATTTAGATTCGAGATCTCGCACCAAGACGCTGTTATTCTTCTTCATTTAGTGAGTAAGCTCTCAAATTCCTTAGTTTAATTTAGTTTAATTAGTTCCTTATGCTTTTAAATTTTTTGCTTACTAGTTTAATAATTCAATCAAAAAAAAACAAACCCTCCAACATGTATGATAAATTGTATGATCTTGATTGGATTGGTGATTGAGTTGAGTTTATTGATGATGAAATTGATGAGATTTGTTGGCTAGATCTAATGGGTCTAGAGCCTAGATTCGTTGTGAACCATCAATTGGGGTTTCCCAAGAGATCGTGGAGACGAATCGAAGCTCTAGAACCCTTGATTCTTAAAACTTTTCAAAACCCTCAGTTTTTATTGTTCTTTGTTTAAATCAATTTCTTGATTTTATGTGTTTAGATTAGGTTTTTATTTTTACTTCTTATTCGTGAAAAACAAACACAAAAGGAACTTCTGAATTTAGTTTTCCTTGAGAGACGACTTGAGTCAACTTATCAACCTACACGCGATCTCGTTCTCTTGCGGGCGAGCTTTTAAAATTTGACAAATATTTAAAAGTAGGTACACAAAAGTTCGAATCAGACTTTGAGAAAGTCGTCAATGAACTCGGTGAAGATGGATAACATGCATCGCTAGAGCATTGCATGTGTGTTGCACAATCTGAATGGCATTCTCCGGTAAGCATACGTGCCAAAAGGACACGTGATTGTCGTCTTCTTTTGATCTTCCGGAGCTATTGCTATTTGATAATAACATGAAAGGCCATCCAAAAAGAAATAATATCCGTGCCCTGCCAGTTTATCGAGTATTTGATCCATGAATGGGAGTGGAAAGTGATTATTTCTTGTTGCTACATTGAGTTTTCGGTAGTCAATGCACATGCGCCACCCGGTGGTTAAGCGCGTTGGAACAACCTCTCCCATCTCATTTTCAACAATTGTTATGCCTCCTTTCTTTGGAACGACGTGCACGAGGCTAACCCACTCGCTATCGGACATGGGGTAGATAATTCCTTCTTCAATGAGTTTGAAGATTTCCTTTTTGACTACCCTTTGAAGTGTCGGTTTCAAACGTCTTTGCCCGTCCCTTATTGGTTTGGCTCCCTCTTCTAGTTCAATCGGATGGATGCACGTCACCGGGCTTATCTCTCTAATATCTCCGATACTCCAACCAATGGCTTGTTTGTACTTTTTAAGTACCTCGATCAAATTCTTTTCTTCATGCTCGGCTAGTTCCATGAAAATTATCACTGGTTTTCTCTCGTTGTCTTCGAGAAAAACAACTTGAGGTGGCTTGGAAGTGGCTTCAACTCCATTTTGGGTTCTAACACGGGCTGAATAGATGTTTCGCTCTCGTGATCCTTTTCGATCTCAAATAAGTCGACCACCCCCTACGTGTTAAAATCATCGTCCTCGACGTTCCATTCCTCAAAGGGTATGATACCAAACAATTCTTTCGCGCATTGAGCTACTGAAATGAGATATGAGCAATCGGATTCTATTGAATGTGAAGGAATGTTTTGAATGTCTCTAAGTGAAAACGTAACCAATTCGTCAAACACTGAAAGTTTCATCTTTCCTCAGCCCACGTCGATCAAGGTGTGTGATGTTGCCATGAAAGGTCTACCAAGAAGAATCTTGTGCTCCTTGCTTGACTTTGTAATTTCTCCGACGTCTAATATCACGAAGTCCACGAGGACTACTAAGGTTCCGAATTCCACCAAAACGTCTTCGACTACTCTCAAAGGATGTCGCACTGATCGATCGGCTAACTGAAGTCTTAAACTCGTTGGTTTCATCTCCCCAAGGTTGAATTGTTTGTAAAGGGCGTAGGGCATCAAGTTGATCCCCGCCCCTAAATTGAGCATTCCTCTCGCTTTTTGCCCACCCTCAAGAGTTATCGTGATGCAGAAACTCCCTGGGTCGCCCACTTTCGGTGGTAGTGGTTGATGGCAAATTGCACTTACTTCCTTTGATAGGATTATTTTTTCGTTTGCCTCTAGTTTCCTCTCCTTTGACGCTAATTCTTTGAAACATTTCACGTATCCCGGTATTGCCTTGATCACATCAAAAAATGGTAAGTTCAGATTCACGTTCTTCAACATTTTGTAAAACTCCATGAATTTATTGCTCTCTTTCGCTGGCCTGAGTCTGTTTGGAAATGGCACCAAGTCTCGGATGACTCGTTGCTGTTTTAGAATGCTCGGATTTTCCTGCGTATCAGTGTCATCCGACCAGATACGTTCTTCTATCCGATCGGATAACACTTCTTATTTTCTGGTCCGACCGAAACTTGGCACCATCCGGTCGAATAAATTCTTCTGTCCAACACCCCGATCGGATTTTTGCTCCATCCGGTCGGATTCCTTCTCTGATTTCCCTTTCGAACTGCGTTCGTCATCATGATCCTCCCTTTCCGTCACTCCGGTTCTGTTGTTCACTTTTTTGCCTCCCCGTAGCACATGTACGGCCATTGATTGCTCGGGTTGACTGGGGAGTTTGGTGAGGTCGGCTCCAAGTTTTGCTATGGATGCGGAAAGTTAGCCTATCATCATTTCCAACTTATCCATTTGTTTCTCCGTTTGATTATTTTCCTTGATGGTTCGAAGAGTTTCCTCACGATTGCGTAGCGTTCCCATCTCTTGCCTTTGCCTCCAAATTCGAAGTTCTCCTTCGGAATCTTGGGGAAGTGGAGATTGTTGTCGTTATGGTGAAGCTTGATATTATGATTGTTGCGGTGGACCTTGCCTTTGTGGAAAATGTTGTTGATAACTACCTTGCCCCTTATTCTGATAGGAGTTATAGTTGCTCGATCCTCCTTGACTTTTGTTCGGTGGTGGTGGTGGCAAGTATTGAGGATCCGTTGGCTTGAGTGGTGGTGCATAATTTGACTTCCCGACCCATACCTAAGGTTTGGGTGGTCTCGGATAGACGGATGGTACGACTTGAAGGTTTAAGTGAATTTTTGACCAAACTTGTTGTTAGATTGGAATTCTTGCATGGAGTTCACCTCCTCGTCCTCATCTTCGTCAAATACTGCGTCAAAAGTGTTGGCTCCATGTTCAAATGCTCCACAAATTCCACACATTTCATGTGATGGTTTCATTGCTTCTTTCTCTCGCTTCATCATCCCTGCCAACATGGCAACTTGTTTCGTAAGCTCCTCAAGTTTGCTATTCTCCCCTTTAGATACCGACACTTCATTCACTCTAAGTTTCCTTGGTCTTTAACTTATTTGCCTTGACTTTTCACCCAAAAGTTCGAACAAATCCCATGCCTCCATCGCGGTTAAGTCTCCAAAGTCTTCGGCCTTGTTCTCAACTTGTTGTTTAAAGTTTGGTAACAATCCTTCGTGGAAATAGTTATTAACCATTTTGGGACTATTGTTATGATGCAGACATGCATGTAGGAGTCTTTTGTATCGTTCCCACGCCTCGTGGAATGATTCTCCATCCATTTGTTCGAAGTTGGTAATTTCTCTTCTTAGTTTCGCTTTTGTTTGAGCCGAATAAAATCTGCCCATGAATTTCTTGAACACCATATCCCAATTAGTTAAGGAATTGGTTTGCAATGACAATAGCCACTGTTTGGCCTTGTCCTTCTACTCGGAAAATATCTCATCCTTAGTTGGTTCTCGTTCAAGCTGAATGCTGGAATTCCGGACACCACCGCGTATAATTCCTTAGTTGGTTGTTTCGGGGTTGGGGCCCTCCATTTCCAACATGATTGTCTTCAAATCTTTGATTTGCCCATGCGCTGAAAGCTCGGGATTCCTCTCGGTTTCAAAAATATTGTGGCATCCGATCGACTGGTTGCTCCAGCCACAAAACCCGGAGGTCATCATGGGGTTGTGGTACCCTATTATGCGCCGGTGGATTAACATTCTCAAGGAATTCATGTCCTCTCGGTTCTTCGTCACGATCATGCTCTTGATTTTCATTTTGAGCAAACGCTCGTGCATCCTCATTTTTTATTTCATTTTGTGGATCTTGATTTTGCATGTCCTCTTCGGGTGGCATGCCATATGGTTGATCGTGAGGAGGGTTGCGATTGTCTTGCCCTCTTCCTCGACCATTTGTTCTTTCTCCTCTCCGTCCGTTTCCTCGGCCGCCATTAAGTGGATTGTTCGACATGATGGCTTGAGTTGCGTCAGATTGATTCCCGTTGAGGAAAGGAAAAAGTCTCCTTGGTTCTCCTACTCGTTCGATGTTGTCGATGAGTGGTACAAGCTCACCTCTTAGGCATCTACGACCTTGCATACACAACAAACAAATTAAACGTATCGAGCGGTAACCAAAAACTATCATAAATGTGACAAACATAAATTTAACACGAATAAACTTTGTTAACACCTTTGCCACTCCCCGGCAACGGTGCCAAATTTTGAGTCCGAGCTTTTGTGTTATTCTTTTCAAAATTAAAAATCCAAGATAAACTAATGCGCGTTTACATTTGAAAAGGTTTAGCTCGCCCGCAAGAGCGGAGTCACTTGTAGACCGGTAAGTTAAAATCGGCTCGATCTCTCGATGAGTAAACATACAGAGTCAACGATGTTTATTAAAACACAAATTCTAACACTAAACACACTATCAACGGGATTTTTGTTTCGAAAATCACCAAAGTACTTCATTTTAAGAAAAAGTCGATATCCTATCTTGCTCTGACCTCTTCGCAAGAGTGGTTTAATTGATGAACAAACTCAACAATGATTATTATAACTTATTCTAAAGACCGTTCCACCAAATCTCATTCAGACATTCAATCGAACAGTTGATATGCATTCACGAAAAATGTAATAGCCAAACCAATTATTCGAAACTGAATAATACGAATCACCAATGATCATAAAACAAAATGTCAATAATCGTTCATGGGTAATCAATCACAAACGATCCACGTGAAACATCCAACGTAATGTTACTAAAACGTTATCTAACATAAACTAAGAACTAGACTACGAGATAAAGTTTAGAGATTACTAAATTGTGAGATTTCTCAATCACGATACTACGGTGAATCTTGCCGAATCCTTGCTAATCTGGGAAGTGAAATGAACCTCACTGAATCCGGGAATCTTGTCACAAACCTCCGTGTTCAACGATTATCCAAACCGACCGAACTTCTAAATATTATTGCCGTAAGGGCTATAGGTCAAAAGTTGAGAAAGTCGTCAATTCTCTCTTCCAATGTATATGATCCAGTCTTATGGGTGAAAGGATGATTATTCTCTGCAGATTTCTGAGTTTAATAGGCCCAAGAACCGTTTCGTAACTGAAGAACCCCCAAAATCTGCATTTGTAACGTTCGAATCCGATCAGATTGCTCATTAGTCCGATCGGATGATAATCTCTATCCTCTTGACCGGTCGAACGCAGGTCTTCTCCGATCGGTGCGTGTCCTGAAGGTCAATCCGATCGGTTGTTGATCTTATCCGGTCGGATAATTGCTCTTCTGGCTACTTCGAGCGCTGATTCTTGGTCTTCATCTTTCGGGTTTTGTCAAATGATTCGGCTGAAAGAGGAAAACAAGAAAAATGGCTCAAAATTGCCAATTATTGAATAAAAGTCGAGAAGATAAGCAAAAGGCTAAATAATGCAAAATCATGCAAAATAGCTTATTCTTGACAAGAAGACGGTAAAAAGACTAAAACATGACTCGAAATATGTACAAAAGCTTAACAAAAACGTACGAATCACTCTTCGGGGCAAATTGCCATTCGTCATTTCGGCAACCTCAACTACCTGGATTATGGTCATAAGGGCGACCTCCACCTCGACCTCTAGATCTACAGCTCGGGCTGCTAATGTTTTGACGGGGGATGAGTTGGGTTGTTGGATAGCCTTTGTATCTTCTGAGCTTGAAGAGTTGTCAAATACGAATTTTTATGTAGAATAAAATAAATGGTTGAGTATCATTATAGTATGAATCAATAAGAATTGAAGACCTAAGTAATATTGACGTGCCGAACTCTTACTCTGACATTGGGTCAAGAGGTCAGTGGCTGAGACCCAAAAAGGTGTATACCCTTTTAGACAAGGTAAGTTTCACCACGTAGCAGGGATGTTTATTACACATTACGACTAGGTCCTTATATTTTTTGTTGGTCGTAGAGAGAGGATCTCTTACAATTATTGGATCCCAAGGAGGGTTTATCACTTCCTATTGAGTAAGGAAGGCTAGGATTTAGAAGAATGTAAGAAGAATATTTTTGCTTGCCATTCACGAACCTTGGACGAAGGTTGACGAGGAAATGGGCTCCATTACGGGAGGAAAGGTAATACGATTCTTTGGCTTTTTAATTGATAACAAAAAAAGAAAAAGTCTATATCCGAGTCCACCTTATAAAATCGGCATAGGATCTGGTAGATGGTGATAAAGTGGATAGAATTAGGAATCATTTGGAGAAGGGGGACTCTATATTTAACAGCCAAGATGACCGTGAAAGGTTGCATAGGAAATTTAATTCCTGCTGCGATAGTAATGTTCTCGGTTGGAGGGTTGTTAGTATAATTCTTATCAGCCTTAGGGAAGACTGGGATTATGGTGTCGGGAATATGGAGGTTTCTTATAAATATAGGAAGAAATGCGTGTTCAGGAAGGATCCAAGGGTTTTCCATGGTGATCTTAGTGCTTTGTGGAGAGGAGGTAGGTCGGCATGAGAAGTAAGGGGAACTATAGTTACAGGGTTAGGTCGATAGCAATCTCGGTCGGCAGGAGGATGGAGAGTTTGTGATTAAGTTAAGAGGATGGCTTCGGAAATTTGTCTAATTAGTATTCGGGCATGGGTTTCTAGTTCAGACCAGGTCGGGCTTCCTTCTAATTCGCCTATACGATTAGTGGCTGGTCGGCTAGAGTTTTTTCTTCTATTTCTCCTAGTGAGGGGGACTTCAACGGATTCGCTCTCAGATAATGTATCTGCAGTACGTGCGAGATCCATAGGGGAATCGGGATTGGGGTTTTGCGAATCAGATAACGTATCTGGAGTAGGATCGAGATTTATAGGGGAATCCGAATTGAGGTTTTGCGAATTAGAATTCTAGGAATTAGAGGATGCTAAAACACAAAACATAAAATGAGGAAAGGAGGAAGGAAATATATTCAGAATACAGTAAAGTAGATCAAAAATGAGGAAATTCAATTAAAATAAGTGGAATTAGGGGGACTTACTAATATTATTGTAGATTTGAGGGATCGCGGAGGTGGTTTGCTGGCCAGGTAGTTGACTGAGGATTTGTCTGCTCGAGAGCTTTTGAAAATCGTTAATGCCATATACTAAAAATTTTTTACAGGGAATACAAGGTAAAAATGTTAAAGTTATGAGGACAACGACTATATGTATTTAGGGTTAATTGTGGGTTTTTTGTTTCAGGCCCCACAAGATTACTTTATTACGGGAAAACAAGCGTGTGACGTGTGTCCTACACAACATAAGTATGCATTTAATAACTAATGTTTGGGGTGTTTTCACGACTTACTCATTTTCTAAGAGTCGCGTGGGGTTAACTTACATTCTATCTGATTTCCTACATCTATCAGATAGAATTTGGGGGACTAGCTGATACAATATCAAATATTCAGGTCGGTATGCATGTTGCGCTAGGTCAAGAAGGCGACCTCTCTAAATGAATTACCGAGCTCCTATAAGGTGAAATGATTTTATGTCTTTAAATCAGGTCGGCTGGAGGAGCTGGACTTTATAGTTATGGTATGGGCCCGGCAGGCTGGTATGGTTGTTATGGTATGGGCCCCGGGGGCTGAAAGTATGAGATGGTCAATGACCCATGATTATTATGGTAACTTAATAAAATACTAAAGTTCTAACAATTATGATAACTTAGCATAAATAAGAAATCCTAATTTTAAGTCGGTGAATTGTTTATGAAATTATAGTGTGAATAGGAGATGAAAATCTTGTATTGGGAATACGTCGGGACTGTTTGACTTAAATTTTGTTTTACAAATCACTTGTACTCGGAAAGATAATTCGAAGAGTGCCGACTTCTTTCTTGGTAAGAAAATCTTTTTGTTCAATCAATAAATCAAATTCTAACCTTCGCATTTCCGTAGGATAACAACACTCGAATGTATATTTAGTTGTAATTTGAGTTATATAACCATTGTCATCCATCGTTATCAGGACTTGTATAAATCTATGGGAATATTATATACGTTGTGAAAGTATAAATTGAAGTTGAGCACACATTGTTGTCAACAATCATTTGGGCGTTGCGAAAAATCACCGCCGGGGCCCGCCGCCCCTAAAGCTGCCGTGGCCCGCCGTCACATCGACTGATAGACTCCCACCACCATCTACACCACCACCACCATTGGAATTGTGTTATAATATATAAATACTTCCTTTTGTTTTGAATCAATTATATAAACAATTCTACTACTATCCCATTTATTTTCGATGCTATGATTCTACCATTACCATTGTACTGTGAGTTTGGTGGGCCCTAATTAAACAGTCTCATTTCATGTCTCTCAATGTCTCTGCTTCCTATTGGCCCCCACTCCCACATGGCTACATGCCAACCTTGCCGGTCTTTTTTTTCTTATTCTTTCATTTTTGCCTATAATTAGTTAATTACAATAACT
This sequence comes from Phtheirospermum japonicum, assembly GCA_014905375.1. NCBI lineage: Eukaryota > Viridiplantae > Streptophyta > Magnoliopsida > Lamiales > Orobanchaceae > Phtheirospermum > Phtheirospermum japonicum. The sequence continues at coordinate 1,976,009 of BMAC01000149.1, read as the reverse complement.
AAAATCTCATCATAACATTCATTCTAAAAGAACTAGATTAGTTAGGAGTAATTTTGACCAACTAG
>BMAC01000149.1:1925052-1947015 GCA_014905375.1 Phtheirospermum japonicum | reverse complement strand
GCTAATTGATGAAGCTTTGTATAGGAACGTTGGGGTGTTGCCGTTGGATGGCCCGTAGGATGTTGAAAATCTTAGTCTTCTCGATATTTGTGAGGACGATGACGAGGGGCCAGATTTAGGAGATATTGAGATGATCGAGCCTCTTTTTGTTCCACCCGAAGTTTTGTTCGAAATTGAGATGGAGGTGGTGGAAGAGATAGTGGAGAAGGAAACTGATCGCCCTCTCTATGCCCGGTTATGGCATTAAGTATTTTTCAGAACATTAAGGGGGATATCAAAGAAGTAAAGGTGTTAGCGTTGGTCGATGTTTATGCCATTTGTTCGAAGGATTTCCTAGTTTTTCCAGTGATCTAGGATCGCCCCGTGCTCCGATTGACTTCTGATATCTTTGTGGTGATCGTTTACTCGCGTTTCCGACCTCCGAAGCGAGTTGAGGTTTTCATTTTTCTTATTCTATGACTTGCTTTCCGTGCCCGCCTTGGTGATTTTAATCACCCACTCTTACTCTTAGAGAACACTAAGGCGTGGCACGATCGTCACCTTCTCTTGGATCCCGGATAACATCGCTTGTATAAGTCGTCGAGCTTTCAACGTTAAACAAGCGTTTCTTGGGAGACAACCTAAGCCTTTCGTATCGTTTTGTGATTTTTATTTATTTTATCTTTCGTATCCTTTATTTTTAGAATAATTGGAGGAGTTCTCGCTAAAGAACGTTGATCAATCGAGCGAAAAATGAGGCAAAGAAAGAAGTCGTCGATCGACGGCAAGCGTCGACGCCACATTGTTGACGGCGTTGATCGACAGGCTAATTGATAACCTGTCGATGAACTCTCTGTTACAATCGTCGACCCACTCGTCGACGAAGACCCGATTTTGGCCCATTTCTTGACTTAGAATGCAGATTTTCCGACCCGACTCGCCCAGGAATAAAAGACCCGCGGGATTCCCTTATAAACTAGCCCCCTCCTCTCATTATTTCACCAAAACACATTCAAAAACCTACAAAAAATAATTCTTCTTTTCCTTCCAAACCAACATCAAAATCCTTGTCCATCTTTAACAAAAATCATGAGTTTCTGGCGATAAAAACATAAACATCATTCAATCCGGGGAATCACTGACACCATCTCCACATTCCTCAATTCTCCTCCAATTTCACCAAAAAAGGGAGTTATAATTCCGATACCAAACCATTTTTGAGATAATTCTTTGAGGTAATTCGCTTGAACCGATCTTTGGGCCTTATTGATTATCGATTGGCTGTGTTTGGGGTGCTTTTGGTTCAAGATATCTTATACCTCTACCCTTTTGAAACACGCACACCACTTGTTCGACGAAATCCCTCAAAGAGCCCATCCTTGATATTTTCCACCCTTTTCAAACTCTTTCGATCCAAATTAGAAACCATGTCTCGGGCGGGTAAAGGAAAGACATCTCGGGCAAATACGGTACCCCATTCCAATTTTTGAAAAAGAGGAGGGCAAGACTTTCACGGCAATCAACGGGTGGGAATTTGCGTACCACCAAGTCATCGACCTTGGAAACATCGAGGCAAAAGCCGAAGCGGGGTCGGAACACCATACCAACATCATTCAATATGTCCAAACACTTGGTTGCACCCAATTCGAACAGATGGACTTGATCGGTTTTTGCAAGCTCGTGCTCGAATTCTTCTCTACGTTGAAAGTGTATGCCGATAATACATTCTCATGCTGTTTAGGCGGTAATGATATTAAGGTGGGCGAGCGTGAGTTTGAAAGAATATTTGGGTTGTTGAGCGCGGGTGTCCACCCGATTCCCCAAGACAACGAGTTCAACGAAAGTGACTTTTGGGCCGATATTGCAAGTGTGCTACCGAGAAGTCGCTCCCGGTATCCATGCACGGCTATTCGAGACGACGTCGTGTACGTCGCGTACAAGATTTTGATGCATTGGGGTTTTGTGCAAACAGGAGGCCACGAACGTGACCAAGCCAGAGCTTTTCGTGCTCCAATGCCTACTCAACGGTCGCCGACCCCGGCTTTATCCGCTTATTTGGAACGGACTCCATAATATAGTGGAGAAAAAGCCGAGAAATAAAACTCCACAACTCTCATTTGCCTCGTACATCACTGGCATCACCCGTCACTACGGGTTCAACCCGGTCGAAAATGGTCTCGTACCTCTTGGGACCTTGAATCTCCCGTTGACGCGCACCCCGGTGCCTCGAACGCAAAATGCCGGGCGAGGCGGATCATCATCGCGACTCATCGACGAGCAAGACGAGGAGGCTCTTCCAACCGATTAGGGCCTGAGACCCGATTCAAATTGGTTTTTTGAGGAGAATCGGGCTTTCCAGATGCAAATGTTCGAAAGCTTTCAGTTGATGGACGTGAAAATTGACACTAATCACTGACGTAATCAACGAAGCCATCAACAGATCAATGCTCGACTCTCTCGCCTTGAGGAGCATTTCAACAAAGCTTTTCCCCCTCCCGTAACTGAGTCTCAGTCAGAGATGGATATCGACGATGATTTATCCAACGAATTCTAAAGCCAAAACGAGAAAAAAAATGAAAAAAATAAAGAAAAATCAAGAAAATCCAAAGAAATTAGTTAGTTTGTTATTTGTTTTGTTTTTGTAGTTTGTTGATCAGGAAAACCACAATCACACGATTCGAGACGATGGATGATTGCACAATTCTATTTAGAGAGGCTCGGCCTTTAGTTTTTAGGGACGTTTTTCTTATTCCTTTTCTCTTTTGATTTGATTTTTATATGTACTTATGGAAATTCGGAGATTGTTGAGTTTCTAGGGAGGGGGAGGATAGTTGAGTAATAGTTTGTATTTTATATTTGTGCAATTTGAATTTGTGGTTTTGTAATAGTTAGTATTGAACGTGATTAATTGCTATTCCTGCGCTTATTTGTGTATGTCTAGTTTATCCTGTCAAAGTTGACTATGTGTGATTTGAGGTTCTTGTCTTTGAGCGTGTATAAGTGCATAAAATTTCTCAAAATTATTATTATATATATTTCAAAATGGTACTTGGACGCAAATGATTTCGCAAAACCTTAAAAGCAGCATCAATTCAGAATCTCTTCATGCAAAATCCTGTGAGTAGCCTGAGTGTTTATCATCTTTGCATGTACTTGAGTAGGTTCTATTTTGAAATCGCAGTGTGTAGTTAGCTTTGAATATGACGATTTGGTACAGAAATTTCCCTTATTCCGGCCATATCCAGATATATTAGCCACTATAAATTTCGAATGAGCCCCTCATAGTCAAATATCCATTTCCTATAGCCATGAGTGTTTGTGAGTTAACTCCTACGTCATAATAGCATGGGGTAAGAGTTAGTTATTTTTGTTGGTTATTTTTATTTTGGAATTATGATCAAAAAAATAGAAGAAAAAAAAAAGAATGAATAAATAGGATGATGAATCTTGTTGATTTGTTGCCTATGTTTATAAAGTATTGTGTTTAGTATGTATTCTACCATTTCTGCTGCAATGCCTTTTGTTCATGAAGTGGTGTTAGAGTTCTTTGCGAACATGCTTCCTTCTGTTGTTGATCCTAAGTCCGTCAGTTTCGGTAAGGTTTATGTGCGTGGAAAGTTTTATGTTTTTACTCCTGATTTAATAAATAAACTGTTTGGGACTGAGGATTATCATGGGGACTTTGATATGAATGATCTCCTCGAATTTTTTTCTGGGAGCATGCATAAAGAATGACACGAGCAGTTGTCTGGTACAAGATTATCCTTGTTGTATTTGGTTTTGCACAAGGTGGCAATTATTAATTGGGTGCCGACGAATAATGCCACTGTTGTGAAGCGTCCTCAAGCCCAGTTTCTGTTTAAACTAGCCCGTGGTATCAAGTTCAATTTTGGTCAGCATGTGTTTGACATTGTCACCAGGTTTGCTACGTCCAAAGAGACTTCCTCCTTTTGCTTTCCTTCCCTCATTATTAGCCTCCTCAAGAATCAAGGTTTTCGGCCTAAGAGGATGATGTGTATACTGGTGATCCTGATTGGTTTTCTATGTGTGGTCAACATACTGCTGAAGTTCGAATTGTGGATCTTCCATGGCAGCCTCCTTCTCGAGCTGCTGGTACTTCTGGTGTTAGTTCTGGTGCTGTTAACACCAGTTCTAACATTGTTCAATTTTCTGCTCAAGTAGCACGGACTCAGATTGTGATGCTTAATCTTCAAATTGACCAGTTGCAGGCTCAAGTTGCACAGATGAAGGCACTACGTGACTCGTTTGTTGAGGCCATTTTGCTTTCGGAACAAAAAGGGGGAGATGATGAAGACGCGACAAATGATGATGATGAGGATGTGGCTGCAGCAGAGGATGATGATGAATCAACTGAGAGTGATGAGAATATGGGTTGGTTGACCAAAGGCAAGAGGAAGGTTAGAGACGAAATGCCTTCTCCTCGTCGTTCGATAATTTATTGTGCTTTCAGACCAATGATTATTTGATTGTGTTTTGTGTTTTTGAACAATGGTTATTTGTCAAGGGGGAGTATTGAACATTTTATTGCGTCTTGGGTATTTTGTCAAAAAAAGTAAAAGGTGGAGATTGTTGGGAATTTTATTCACACTAGTTTCCTTATTTTCATTCTAATATTATTTGCCTTTCTTGGGCCCAAAATTTTAGGAAGCTATATTTGGTTTTTATTTTGTTTCCCTGAAAGAGTTTTAAGTTAGTTAGCATGTTTATCAAGTTTAACACTCTTGTCTATTTATGAAAAGAAGTAGTCATGTAAAATTGGGGATTTTCACACGCATCAAAGGGAGACGTAAAAAGGGTAGAACACAAGCACGAGAAAACTTGAAGCCACAATTCAAAACTCGCACATCTTTGAAGTTGCGTGACCAACGAGAAGATCATCATAGCGTGGCCGCAAGTATTTAGTATAAAGTGTTGATATTAATATTTTCATATATTACTTTATAATTTTATGTTTGGGCTTAAACAAATTAAAGTAATATATCTCGGGTTTGTATACCCAGTTCGTAAGCACGTTGCTTACGAACGAAATTTATCTGATGTGTTCTTTTATTTTGTTAATTACTCCTGCATTTTATTAGAATATTATTTAGTGTTGATTCTAATATTATTAACATCAAACTTAACATCGATTTACTAATACTTATTTAATAACAACTGACCAACAAATTTACACACGTGTATATATATATATACCACCACATATAAAAAATAGAAAATTGTATTTTTTTTCTCCCGTAAATTTGACCCCTTTTAATTCTTGTCCTGTAAATATAGGCGATTCGAAAATTGTCCTGTATATTTAAAATCTTCGCGTTTTATGTTTTCTAAATATAGGCGGTTCGAAAATTGTCCTATATCTTAAAAAATTTCGCGTTTTTTGTCCTCTAAATTTTCACTTTTTATGGTCTTAGAGGACATAAAACGCTAAGATTTTTTAAGATACAGGGCAATTTTCGAACCGTCTATATTTAGATGACATTAAATGCGAAAATTTTAAAAATATAGGATAATTTTCAAACCGCCTATATTTACAAGACAAAAATTAAAAGGTATCAAACTTAAAAGACAAATATTACGATTTTCCCTTTAAAAAATTAGTACACCCTGTGGTATAAAGCCAGCGAGAGTATACCATAGACCCAGGTGCACCTTGTAAGGTGCACCTGTAATTTAACTTATTATCGTACATAACTGGCATATATCATCACATATAACTGGTACATATCATCACATATAACTGATACATATCATCACAAGTAATTGAAATCTAAATCTAAAATTTAAAATCCTATAATTAAAGAAAATAAACCTAAAAGAAAAAAATAAACCCTAAAAATAGAAAATTAATYCYTAAAATAAAAAACTAAACCCTGAAATTGAATATTAAACTCTAAATYCTAAATTTCTATCGTATATCATCACATATAACTGACACATATCATCACATATAACTACAACATATCATAACATATAACTACCACATATCATCACATATTACTGGCAGAATGATAGATTCTTGTCRGGACCCTAAAATGAAAAATCAAATAAAAAAAATAAAAAACTAAACTTTAAAATGATACATTAAACCCTAAAAATTGAATACTAAACCTTAAAATGTAAAACTAAACCCTAAAATGGAAAAGTAAACCCTAACTCTAAATTTTTGACACATATCATCACATATAACTATCATATATTATCACCTGTAACTATCATATATTATCACGTAAAACAGAATTCACCTAGCAAGATGCACATAGGTTCACCTAATAAATTGACATAAAGCCGAGCTTCTGATAAATGGTTGATATTGTCATCCATGATACTAAGTGCTTAGTTGGCGTGTGCGCAAAGACTCAACGCAAGGAGCAAAAGCCTTTTATCATAGCATCGAAAGTAAAAAAAAAAAGTTAAACAAAATATTCGGTTCCTTTTTTAGTCACATCTTACTGTTGAAACTACTGTTTTATTTTCCTTATTCAACTAATTAAAATAATCCATTTCCGTTTTTAGTTTTTAGTCAATTCTTCTGTTGAAATTACTGTTTCCCGCTATTCGAGTGATTAAACTAATCAACAATCTTCTCTTACGGTCAAATGCTTAACAATGAATGACAGTTGTATTATATTATAATTAATTAATTGCTCATGCTTAGCAGCTGGATGTTAATTGGATAAATTTTTTAGACCCATTGATTCATGAATTAGGGAAACTAATATGTGAATGAGGCTAATACACGTAGCTCTTCTAGCAGTTTTATTCGTTTAGATTTTCTACATTACTAATTTCTCTTTGGATGCTCTTGTTGCCTATACTTGATTGGTTAGCTTAAGCAATACTTTAGGGTAACTTGTTAAAGCCTATGAACGAAAGTATACATTAAGCTTATATTCTTCCGAGTAATGATATTCTTATTTCCATAATTTATCATATGACATCCGATGATGAGCGCAAGTAGCATATAATTTGAAGAATATTTATAATTTTTAAAATAATATAAATATTTATTTTAAAATTATAAATTCTCAATTTACAAATACGAACATTTACTTAAAATTATAATATTGCATGAAACTGACAGGACAAGATAGACCTACTATTTTTACTCTATAATATTTCAATTTTTAATTATTACAGCCTAAGTATATAATTATTCGTTACATGCTTTTTATTACAAATTTTCAAATGATAATTAGACGCAAACATCACCCGTATATTTTAATACAAATTCTCCCTAATTTACGTGTCTGTTTAATATGCTTCATTTGACAAATAAAAAATTTTGGTGTTTCGATTGGTTATGTGTCATCCGAGCCTAATAGTTACTTAATTTAATCTTTTATTTTTATTATATATTACTAAATTTAATATTTTCTTTTTATTATATTTTTCTTAATTTATTATTTTTATTTGATTATTAAAAAAATTTATGGAGGCTTCAGTTACTTATGTGTTATCCGAGCCTAATATCTATCTAATTTAATATTTTCTTTTATTATATCTTGGCTAATTTAGTATTTTTATTATATTTTACCTCATTCAATATTTTTTTATTATGTTTTACCTACCTCGATATTCCTTTTATTCTTCTACTATAAAAATATAAATAAATAATAAATAATTAGTAAATAAAATCTAAATTAATTATCTTAATTAAAAGATAAATTACGTATGAAATCATTTTAATTAAAGAAATTAATTATGAAAATAATTATATAGGTTGTTTTTATAACATAAATTAAAATAATTTTATTTTTGGAATTCCAAATATCCTATATAGGTAAATTACGGGTTATTTGAAATAATCTAAGTATTAGCAATGAATTCAGTCAAAACATAAAAATATAAAATTATGTAATAATAATTAATTAATATTGATTAGATACCAATACAATGCAACACAGGTTGATAGTATGACATTTCTTAATTTTTTCTAAGTATGTAGTTAATAATTATTAACGAAATTAATCTAAATATTAAAATATAAACTATTTAATAATAATTAATTAATTAATAGAGATTAGAAATGGGTTGAGAATGTGACATATTTTGTATTTCTCGAATTTCCTCCACTAACTAGTAGAAGCGGTAAGCAAGGGTCGACCCCACGAGGAGTGTGGATTAATTTATGACTATTCATATTAAAATAATAGAAGGGGGTAAAAGATGATAACTAAATAATGAGAACTAAGAAAGAAATGAAATAACAGTAAATAAAATCAACCAAACGAAACACGTAGAAAATTAATAAGAGATTGATAATGAGAAGACTCCAGTCCAATCTCAGTTTTCACCCTCGATCGATTCAAACCAATTGTAATATCATAGTTCACTTTTCATATGAAACTACTAGCCCTAAATAGCAACAAGCTCTGCTACTCGAATTTGCCCTTACCGAATATTTAATCAAAACAAGCTCTTCAATTAAAAGTAATTAATGAATAATCTAGAATAAGCTCTCTAGATTTAATCCAATTACATCATTAGAAACCAGGAAAATAGGCTAATCTAAGCAATAAACTCATAAGGTTTAATACACTTATATTGTGTTATCCCCAATGATGCGCGACCATTTGTTGCTACAAGGAAAATAGAAACCACAATAATTACACAGGATGTAGCTCTCTTTCTAGCAATTGATATCTAATCCCTGAACTAGGTGATCAGTCCAAATCAGGAATCAGACAATCATGTCATGAAAATAGAATAACACAAACAATCTCATATGAAGAACGAAATAAATATTACGGAAATTATTAAAACATAATCAATCGATGGGTTTTAACGTCACAAGGACCGGAATAAATAAACTACTCACACTGGTGTTCATGAAATTATAAAAGAAAAATAGAAAATCAAACATTGTTCTTGAATAAGAAGGGAGAAAGAAGGATTAGATCTTGATTTTCTTGAATTTCTTTTATCTCTTGAATCTCTTGGATGGAAGAAGGAATATGGACTCTTTTTGATGCCTTGGAACCCTAGGAATGTCAATCGTCTCGTTTTGCTAAAGTATGGAAGGATATTTATAAGTTTCCAAAACTTCGAGCAGAAGTTTCCTTAAAAATCTCAATTCTGGGCCCGTTAGCGGTAGCTTAGCGGTAAGGGCTACCGCTAATGCTACCGTTAACCTGTATCTGAAACTCTCTATCCATCCTTAACGGTGGCGATAACGATAAAGCTACAGTTAAGTCACTGTTAACTTATCTCTGAAGCTTCCTATCGGTAGAGCTAACGGTTAAGCTACCGTTAACACCTCTCGGTTGTCTCCTAGCGGTTGTTGTAATGGTAAGGTTACTGTTAATCCTACCATGAACACCTTTTGATTCACATGAATTTGTCTTGATTTTTATATATATTTGGGTATTATTTTAGTTGGATTTGTTATTGAATTTGGTGTAAGTTGGATAGATTGAGTATATTTTCATATTTATGTGTCTCCGGCTTATTTTACCATATTTTAATCTTATTTAAAGGATTTTTAAAGTATTTTGGTCTTAAGATGGATGAGTGTGGGCTTGCGAGTGAGGTTTTAAAAAAGATTGGTCCTCGATTTGATATGTTACAACTAACATTAGGTCTGTTATCCATACTGGGTTACCCAGTGCCAGCACAATTTTGGGAATTTAGAGTCCTAGGCCGTAAAACAAGAAAGTCCAACTCCAACGCGCCCTTAAAAATGATACAACTATATTATCAGTAGATGGGGAGACTTGGTCAATGGTAGAAGACCTTTCCTTTGAAGGATTAAAAGAGAAGAGTTATTATTGGAAATAAAATCAAGATACCTTTTTGAAGAAGGATTAGGTGATTGAAAAGGATACCATCATATCTTATTGAACCAAACTTTTGTGTTCCTTTCAAAATTAAAATCTAGTTAAACAAATGCGCGTCTACGTTTGAAAGGTTTTAGTTCGCCCGCAAGAGAACGGGGTCACCGTAGACTTGGCAAGTTAACTCGAGTCGATCTCTCGAGGAAGGCTAATCGGAAGTTATTTATGTGTTTGTTTTTACGAACGAGAAAATAAAGGAAAAAGACTAATCTAAACACACAGACAAAAGGGTTTTTGTTTTCTCATTCGAAAGGTAACCATCATTAGAACTAATCTTGCTAGAGGGCGTCAATCTCTTCGCAAGCAATTAACTACGTTTATCAAACTAAGCAACGAATTAAACTACTCTTACTAGGAGGTCGTCAATCTCCTCGTAAGAACTTAACTACGAGATTTAAACTAACAATTGTCACTCAAGCATTTTGTCGAACACATAGAAAGTATTAACTAATTTACTTTTAAAACTAGCAATTGTAACCAAGAACATTACCAACTAAATTAACCAATGCGGCCATTAATCGCACGATTAAGAAATATTGAAATAATCATTAACTATCGAAACCAAAAACGTTCAAACATTCAACCATACAACTAAAGTAGAGTTTAGAGAGTACGAAATTGATATGTTTGCAAGAACTATCTCTAGCTATTCCGGAGGGATTATCGTCCACGAGTCGAGCCTTGGAAGCTGTCACGGACACCCGAGATGCTACGACCGCCGTGGTAACTACCGAATCTACTATTCAAGAACACACTTGGGTTGTCATCCCTAAGAGGTTCGAGAATGTCTTCTCGACCAATCTGTCACGAACCGGACGAGGGATCCTTCGTCTATGGATGGATGGATGAATGTGGCTGAGTTCTTGGCATTTTGTAGCCTTCAAATCCCCCCTTTCACTTCTCTAATATTTCTGGGGTTTAATGGCTTTAAAAACCATTTCGTAACTGAAGATTCTTCAAATTTCGAGTTTGTAACGCCTGACACTGGGTAACCCAGTGTGGACGACTTACCTAGTGTCGTCCGGTCGGAGTCAGGCCCATCCGACCGAATGGTTGTCCAGTGATTTTTATCCGATCGTTAGTGCGGTCAATCCGACCGGATGTTCTGACACTGAGTAACCCGGTGTGGACAACATACCCAGTGTCAGCGGCAATACGTCAAATTGGGGTCCAATTTCTTTGAAACTCCACTCGCGGGCACATACTCGTCCATCTTACAATCAAAACACTTCGAAATCTCTGAAATAAACATAAAACACGGTAAAATAAGCCGGATATACATAAACACTAAAAATGCTCAATCTATCCAAATTATACCAAAATTAACAACAAATCTAACTAAAACACACTCGAAATATGTACAAAAAGTGTGAAAAAAACGTGTGAATCACTTATAAAGGGGGAGGCATTTAAAAGGAGAAAAGACATCACCCAGCGCCCAGATCTTCATTCTTCTTTCTTTTCGAACCTATTGGATTGACAACCCAAGAGTGTTCTTTGTTTTCTTTCTTCTACCTTTCAGTTTCAAATTCTAGATCTTAGTCTGTTCTTAGTTTTAGTTGATCTTAGATTAATTAATTAGTGGATCTTAGTTTAATTTCTCGCTTGGACGATGTCACTTTTCTCCATTAATTAGTAAGTTTTCAATTTCCCTTGCTTATTTAGTTTAATTTCTTGATAGTTATGAACTTTTGTTGCGTTTGTGATGCTCTTGATTCATATTAGTAGTTGAGTTCCTTAGTTTCGCATACGTTTAATTATATGCTTGTTAGAAACTCTTAATTAGAATAATATTTCTCCACCCCACCCCCCCACCCCCCATGATGCTTCTTCAAGCTTTGCATGATGTATCATGTTCTTGATTGTTTTGGGGTTGTGATATTGAAATTATTGATAATTGTTGGCTAGAACTTACATTTCTAGTGCCTAGAACTATTTAGAACCATCAATTGGGATTGTTGGGTACTTAATATACAAGTTGGGATTGACAACCCTGGCTCGTAGGTAAGGTGTTGATGAAATTCCCAAGTGGTCGTGGAGATCACTCTAGAGCCCTAGACCCTTGTTTTCCTAAATCTTTTCAAAGTTTAGATCATTCATTGTTCGTCGTTCAAGTCAAAGTCTTGATTCTAAGTGTTTAGATCTTTTTCATTATTTTCTCATTTGTAAAAACAAACACAAAGAGAGCCTCCGATTAGTTTTCCTCAAGAGATTCGACTCGGTTCAACTTGCCAACCTACAAGCGAACTCGTACTCTTGCGAGTGAACTTTGAAGCCTGACAAACTTATTATTTAAAAGTAGGTGCGGAAAGTTCGAATCACCTTTTTGAAGCCTCCTAATGGTAGAGCTAACGGTATGTACACCGTTAAGCTGATCGTTAACATGTCTCTGTATGTCTTTGTTGGCACTTAGTGGTTAGGCTAACGGTAAGGGCTACCGTTAAATCCACAGCTAACATATTCTTGGAGCTCTCTGTTGCCCTTTAGCGGTTGGAGTAGCGGTAATGGGACCACTAAGGTCCTAGAGGTAGGATCTACCGCTAAGTAGGTAAATTTGCTTCTTCTTCGTTGAATCGCTCGTTTTCATCTCTCGGTTCTTGCAAAGGTTTGCAAGCTTCATCTATTAAGTCCTAAGCTTCCTCGGCTACTTAGCATCCTTCAATCATCGTCACACTAATCCAGCAACTAAATACTGCAAAATAGATGAAAAATATACAATTGGTGCTCGTACATCCACAAGAATATATATACAAGAAATAAATATATATAACAATATGCAGCGCACAAAAGTATAGTTTTAAATCATCATAATCTCTCGCATATCAAACTCCCCCAAACTTAAATCATTGCTTATCCTCAAGCAATATAGAATTAAAACACAATACACACAACATCAAAAAAATGGTTATTTGCTCAGGTCCTTGCACTTTCGAACTAGTAAGCCACTCGAATTCTCAAAGGAATTCATCTGGACTCTAGACACCCTTATATTTCTAGAAATCGCAAGCATTTCAAGTATCGACCAAAGTGATCCTAGTAGATTGGCAACCCCTTTTCATATACACTACATCAATGTACTATGGTGCCTCCTCGTTAATTGATGGTTTGGCTACTATACATTGTTGGTTGCGATCAAATATCTAGTAAACCCATTTATTTATTCTATTTTTTTATTGAGGCCTGCAGCTCCGCATTACCGTTCATGACTTGATAATTAGGATTAGGCGCTGAGCAGGAGGATCATATTAGTTAGGAATTTGATTTGTCGAGCCTCACCTATGACTTATTGGAATTGAGATTAGGATGCGCCATTTGATTATAAGCATATGTAAGTGAAATGTCGGGCCTCTGATCATGTCTTCATTGGAAATTGCCCATAGAATAAGCGAAATGCACTTGGTTAACCACGGATAGGAAGCTGTTTCAGCACCTCAATCTTTTCTTCTTTTTTTTTACTTTTCGACTACAACCCGCCGGTATTTCTCCAACAAGACTTAAACAACTTCTGTTTCGACTAACGAGATATTCTCGCACAACCGCCAATTTCAAGGCCCCACGCAAACTCGCATTGAGTACCGAAACCACAAGGACACCTCAACAACGCAAACATTATAGAATTGATGCCCCAAAAATGAATCACAAAAGTACTAAAAATCATGCTCTTGATCCCTAAATCAAATGATGCCTAAAGACTTTAACCGAAACATAATTTGCCTAAGCAATGCAAGTAAGCACTGTTACTATATAAATCAACTCTCGGATCATCATAGCAAATAGACCATTAACTATTTTGTTATTCTTTTTCTCAAACTAAAAACATTCATCATTAGAAGACTTATCACACATTCATGAGCAGAAATGCAACTAAATTTCAGCACCACATATATCATAGACCATTGACTCCCCCCACCCCCCCAAACTAAAACCTTGCTTGTCCTAAAGCAAGCACAAGACAATGATAAATATGAGGGAAGAGTAGGAATAGAAATCACCCGAGTAAATGGCGAGAAGGTCCCGGTGCTGAACAATCACGATGAATTTTCTTCACCAAGTAAGCCTAAACATCTAAACTTTTCAACAAAGCATTTCTCCCCCTTCAACTGTGAGATAGAGAGAAAGTAAAGAAACAAAGATAAAATTGAAAATAAAACAATGTAAACATTGGGTTGCCTCCCAACAAGCGCCTTTTTTTAAAGTCGTTAGCTCGACTTCGTACACCCTCGTTTAAGTTGAAGGTGGTGCTTCCAATTCCATCCGATCTTCGTTGACTGTATGAAGCCCTTCATAATACGGCTTGAGTTGGTGTTCATTCACCTTGAAAGTTTTGCTCGTTTTAGGGCTATAAATATCCACTGCACCATGGGGGAATACATGAGTGATGACAAATGGCCCAATCCAATGGGAACATAACTTTTCTGGAAACAACTTGAGGCGAGAATGAAAAAGTAGCACTTTCTCGCCCTCGACAAAATATTTTCTTGAATTTTTTAGGTCATGGAACGCCTTCGTCTTTTCTTTGTAGATCAAGGGGTTTTCAGACGCGTCATTCCTAATCTCCTCCAATTCTTGTAGCTGCAACTTTCGATGTGACCCATCTCCATCATAATCATAATTTCTTTGCTGCACCGCCCATAATGCCTTATGCTGGAGTTCCACCGGCAAGTGGCATGGCTTCCCAAAAATGAGTCGGTATGGAGACATCCCAATTGGTGTCTTATAAGCTGTCCTATACGCCCAAAGTGCGTCCTTCAGTTTGATGCTTAAATCCTTTTGGTCCGCATTAAAAGTCTTTTCTAAGATGGATTTGATTTCTCGGTTTGAAGTCACGGCCTGACCACTCGTCTGCGGATGATACGCTCTAGAAAGCTTATGGAAGACACCATACTTCCTCAGTAACATTTCCACAGTCTTGTTACAAAAGTGAGTTCCACGATCGCTTATCATTGCCCGAAGAATTCCAAATCTCGAGAAGATTCGAGATTTAATAAAACGCACAACAACCTTTGAGTCGTTAGTCTGAGTGGCCTTCGCTTCCACCCATTTCGAGACGTAGTCGACTTCGAGCAATATGTAGAGGTTCTTGAATGAACATGTAAAGGGGCCTATAAGATCTATACCCCACAAATCGAAGATTTAGAAAATTATTATCGGATTTTAGGGGATTTGATTTTTATTCAAAATATTCCCTGTTCTTTGACAATTATCGATTTATAGAAATTATGCACATCTCAAAAAAGAGTCGCCCAGTACAAACCACTATCGAGCACCTTATGGGCAGTTTTCTTGGATCCAAACTGTCCTCCGCAGGCTTGGGCATGATAAAAGGATAGAATTGAGTGGAACTCAGAATTTGGAATGCACCTTCGAATTAATCCTTCCACCCATTTGGAATGCACCTTCGAATTAATCTTAGATTTATCGACTTCAATTCCCTTCAACGAGACGATGTGTCCTAAAACTATACCTTGTTCCACCATAAAATGACATTTCCAATTTAACACAAGGTTCGTTTCAACACATCATTTCAAAACTAACGAAAGACTTTCGAGACATACCTCAAATGAACCACCATAAATGGTGAAATCATCCAAAAAGACTTCTATAATGTCACCAAAATATTCCAAAAAAATACTTACCATACATCTCTGGAATATGGCCGGTGCATTACATAGTTCGAACGGCATACGACAATAAGCGAATATGGCAAAGGGGCACGTGAATGTCATCTTCTCTTGGTCCTTGAGAGCTATAGGGATTTGAAAGTACCCCTAGAAACCATCCAAGAAACAATAGAAAGAATGACCTACTAACCTCTCGAGCATCTGATCAATAAATGGCATAGGGAAATGATGTTTACGAGTCATGGCATTCAGCTTACGGTAGTCGATAAAAACTCTTCATCCATCTTGCACTCGGGTGGGCACCAAGTCTCCATCTTTATTCGGAACAATGGTTACCCCTGATTTCTTAGGTACAACTTGAGTCGAGCTTACCCATCGGCTGTAAAAAATTGGATAGATCACTCCCACGTCCAACAACTTGAGGATTTCCTTTTTCACCACCTCCATCATAGGTGGCATCAGTCGTTGTTGAGGCTCCCTAGATGGTCCGACACCTTCCTCAAGCAAGATGCGATGCATGCATATGGATGGACTTATTCCCCGCAAGTCCGCTATCGTCCACCCAATCGCTTGTTTGTTTTCCTTTAATACTTTTAATAGGGATGCCTCTTGAAAAGTGTCTAACCGCGATGATACAATCATAGGGGATGTCTCATTCTCACCCAAAAAGGCATGTTTTAGGTTTTCTGGTAAGGACTTGAGTTCGAGATCCGGCGTTTGTATAGTCAATGGCATAACCTTTTCGTGCGACTTGGGAAGTTTAACAAAGTCCACAGCATATCTACTAGGTTCTGGGTTTAGTGCTTGCAAGGCCAAAATCATCTCAGGCACCGTATTCGTCCAGCTTGGCTCCGTTATCGGGCGACCCGACAACAGAGAGTCTTCCCCCAAACTTAGTGTGATAGTCATCACGAGCTCGTCTCTATTTGAGCCTCTAAAAATTCTTGCGCTAAAGAGTTAAAACAATTATTTTCATAAATAGAGTTATCGCAATCAGGAAATTTCATAGCGTCAAGGATGTTAAAATAAATAATGTGACCGTCGAACTCCATCGTGAGAGTGCCTCGAGGAATATCAATTTTCGTCTGAGTAGTGTTCAAGAAGAGTCACCCTAACAAGATAGGTGGTGACTTTGAGGCGGTGTCATTCATACTCAGCACATAAAAATCAACCGAAAAGACTAGCTCATTAACTTTGACAAGAACATCTTCGATGACACCATCAAGATATGTGGTGCTGCGGTCGGCGAGTTGGATTACTACCCCAGTCTTCTTCAAGGGACCCATGTTCAAGCAATCAATAATGTCACGCGGAATAACATTGATCGAGGCCCCCAAATCTAACATGGCCCGCTCGACTCTCAAATCACCAATTGTGCATGGAATAAAAAAACATACCCGGATCATTTCGTTTTTGCGGTAAATTCTTTTGAAACTCAGCTGACACATTCTCCACCATTAGAACTTTTTCATCTCCCTTCAACCTTCTCTTGTGGGTGCAAAGGTTCTTGAGGAATTTGGGTTATCGCATCGGTGAGAGGAATAGTGATCTCCACCTTCTTGAAAACATCTCTCACATGCTTCTCCGTGTCCTCCTTAACTTGGAGCTTAGTCCTTGATGGAAACGGCAATGTCTCAACTCTAGTAGGGGAAACTATAGGATTATGGACACCATTTGTATGTTTAGGCGGACTGTTATTAGCGTGTGTCTGCTCCGTTTCTCCTTTCTCTTTCTCGTTTCCATCTTCCGCTTCAAGTGCTGGATTCTCTGGGCCTTCTAGTTTCTTACCACTCTGTAATGTAATGGCACTCATATTCTTTGAATTTTCCTCAGCTTTAGGAGGTAATCGGCCTCCTCCTCACTCATCCAGCCGGCTTATGTGGTCCGCCATTTGACTCACTTGAATTTTGAGATTCATTATACTAGACCTATTGTCGTGTTGATATTCGTCCATTTTTTTTGAATCTTCAGGGTGTTTGATGCCATGGCCTTCACCATCTCCTCAAGTGATGGGGACGAGTCTTCCGCTTGCGGCCGGTTATTATATTGTCTCGGAAAGCTCTGCCCCCTTTGAAGTGGTCTCGAGTCTTGATCGCCGAAGGAATTCCCTTGCTGATTTTGATAGCTAGAATTTAGATGGTCTCTCCAGCCTGGGTTGTAAGTATTGGAATATGGATCGTATTTCCTCCTTTGACCACTGCCAGCCCCCACCACATTAGCATGTGCTTCGATCTCGGCATGGAGTCGTGGGCAATCATCAGTGACGTGTTCTACCGTCTCACAAAGAACGCATGGTCGAACCTTCGAAAGTCCCCACGTAGCCAATTTACTAATCACGGATGTCAAATAATTTATTTGGGCTTGAAACGGGCCAGCGCCTACCTCATTTACTAACTTCTATGAAACATCACGACTGCCGAATTGTTGGGAATTCTCTTCCATGTTCGAAATCAACTCCTTCACTGTTGTTGGTGTCTTGTCCTTAAGTTTTCCTCCACTCGCTGCATCTATCATGTTTCTATCCGTGAGACAAATACCTTCGTAAAAGTATTGTATGAACAATTGCTTGCCCATTTGATGTTGTGGACAACTAGCAACGAGCCTCTTGAATCGCTCCCAATACTCATGCAATGTCTCCCCCTGTGACTGCCTCGCTGCACAAATGTCTTTACGAAGGTTCACCACTCTCGAGGCGGGAGAATACCTCTGTAAAAATACTCTTTCTAATGCTCCCCACGTGGTGATGGATCCCGATGGCAAGTAATAGAGCGAATTCTGGCTAGGTCCTTCAATGAAAATGGAAATGCCCGTAGTTTGATTTGTACATCAGTTACTCCGGCGGGCTTCATGCTCGTGCATATGACATGAAATTCCTTCAAGTGCTTGTGAGGATCTTCGCCACCTAGTCCATGAAACGACGATAGACGATGGATTCCCTGATCTCAGTTCGAATGTAGCATCCTTCACGGTTGGAAATGTGATGCAAAGTGGTTGTTGTGGGAGATCGGGATTAGCTAACTCTTTCAAGGTGTGTTCTCTGGCTCCTGCCATTGTTACATTCTCTCTAAACGAAAGTGGATCTCAAGTATCCTCTCGTTCTTCGCTGTCACTTGAAGACTCCTTGGATTTGGTATCCAATGCTTCTTCTTCTCGTCCAAATTTCTTTCTCAATTCATGATCTCTCTTGTTGACCTCCGAATAGTATTGCAAATGTTTCGATCCGGATGATCTCAAGTTCATTCACCTGAAAGAAATAACAAACAAGAATTTCTCAACTCGTTCTAACTAAATATACTTAATACGTAAAAATCACAATTTAATATGCGTCACTCCTCGACAACGGTGCCAAGATTTCACCGCGCGTCGTTACGCGATGAATTTAATGTAATTATTTTTCCTCGACTTTCCTCCACTAACTAGTAGAAGCGGTAAGCAAGGATCGAGCCCATGAGGAGTGTGGATTAATTTGTAGAGAATTAAAATAATAGAAGGGGGTAAAACATGATAAACTAACTTATGAGAACTAAGAAAGAAATGAAATGAGTAAATAAAATCAACCAAATGAAACATGTAGAGAATTAATAAGAGATTTATAATAATGAGAAAACTCTGGTCCAAGCTCAGTTTCCTCCCTCGATCGATTAATCTGAATAATTGTAATATCATAGTTTACTTTTCATATGAAACTACTAGCCCTAAATAGAAACAAGCTCTGCTACTCAAGTTTGCCCTTATCGAATATTTAATCAAAATAAGCTCTTCAATTAAACCTAATTAATGAACAACCTAGAATAATCTCTCTAGTTTTAATCCAATAACATCATTAGAAACTAGGCAAATAGGCTAATCTAAATAATAAACTCATATGCTCGGTTTAGGACACTTATATTGTGTTATCCCTAATGATGCGCGACCATTAGTTGCTACAATGGAAGAAGAAACCACAACAATTAAAAAGGACGTAGCTCTATTTCTAGAAATTGATATCTAATCCCTAAACTAGGTGATAAGTCCCAATCAGGAATCAAACAATCATGTCATAAAAATAGAATAACACAAACAATCTCATATGAAGAACAAAATAGATATTACGGGAATTATTAAAACATAATTAATCGATGGGTTTCAACGTCACAAGGACCGGAATAAATAAAATACTCACACATGGTGTTAATGAAATTATAAAAGAAAAATAGAAAATCAAACATTGTTCTTGAATAAGAAGGGAGAAAGAAAGATTAGACCTTGAACTTCTTGAATTTCTTGAATCTCTTGAATCTCTTGGATGGAAGAAGGAATAGGGACTCTTTTTGATGCCTTGGAACCCTAGGAATGTCAATCATCTCGTTTTGCTGAAGTATGGAGGGATATTTATAAGTTTCCAAAACTTGGAGCAGAAGTTTCCTTAAAGATCTCGATTCTGGTCCTGTTAGCGGTAGCTTAGCAGTAAGGGTTACCTCTAATGCTACCGTTAACTCATTAGCACATATTTGTCCTTATTTTTATTAGTATTTTAGTTCTTTTTTCTATTTTTTTGGTATAAGTTGGATAGTATAAGCGTAATTCCTTATTTTTAGACTTCCAGCTTATTTTGCCATATTTTGATCGTAATTAGTAAGAATAGGTGATTATTCATTGTTTTTCACCTTACAGCTAAGTAACCAGAGGAGTTCAACATGTAAATGGATGAATTCTGATGTTCGAGAGTCGAGAACGAGCTTTCCGGTGAAAGAGTAGCAGAAAGATCGAGAGAATGAGACGTGCAGCGAATCTACGTTGGTCGACGCAGGCGACGACGCAATCCATGCCCGTGTCGATCGACACTACGTCGACGCCAAGCCGACATTACTCTCTGAAGTGTTGATCCATGGGTGTGTCTGTCGATGCACAAGTCGACGTAGCTTTCTGTAGCATCGATCCATGCCCCCGTCCGTTGATTTGCATATTTTTGTAAATGTTTTTGTTACCGTTTTTGTATCACGTTGCGTGTGTTTCACTTGCTTTTAGGTGTTTTAGAAGTCGAGTTGGTCGTTTTTTGTTATTTCTAGGCTTTCTTAGTTTTTGTACATTTTTTTATTAATTTTCGTAATTTTTCACTCTTTCATTTTTTTTCTTGGCCGTAGGACGTCCAAGCGGGGCCCGCGCTCGTTTGGGGTCATTTTCACTCGACTCGGGAATGGACGGACAAGCAAGGAAGCGCAACAGACGAGGCTCGATAAACCGACGGACGTAAAAAGAACGAGAAATCGAGCCGAGTGCAGCAATCCAGTCGACCGACTGGAAGTGCAGTCGATCGACTGGCTTTCTAGTCAATCGACTGAAATCCCAAGATCGACTGCATTCCAGGGACTTTGGCCATTTTGGACAGCGCAGTTGATCGACTGCCGACATGACCGATCGACTGCCTGTCGATCGACTGCTTTACAGTCGATCGACTGAAAAGCAGATTTTCCACTACTTTTAGACATTTTTGCCCCTGCGTGAAGGATAAAAAGAACCAACGTCATTTCACCAGGAGGCAACTTGCAGAGGGACCTTTTCTTCACAGGAGAGCTCCTTCAACCCATAGACAAATTTCCCTTTGTATTTTTGATCATTAAAATTCTAGTTAATTAGTTAAATTAGTTAGTTTCCTTTAGTTAATAGTTAGATCCTTATTAGCAAGCATCTCAAGCTTAGTTTGGTATATCTTTTGAAGAATTCCTCAAGTTGATGTAKYCATTGTTGACGATCAAGCTTTMCTTTTCAAGCTTTTGTGGAATCATATATTTTGTAGTAYTTCTCTATTTATCTTGTTTTGTTTTCATGTTATTGCTTTAATCTTTGTTTTTGTATGTGGATTATAGTTTAGGTGTTATTAGATTCTCAAACTTCCTTTCTTTTCATTTTATAGCTTTTGAGCTTTTGAACTTATGCTTTTAAGTTGTTTGCTTGTTTAGACCAATTTCTCAATCTTTTAGAAGCCTTAATAAAATCTTCCTTCTTAAACTTTGATTGTTGCTAAATTAATGTTGTTGACTTTTTCAAATAAGCAAGACTTTAATTTTTCCTCCCTTTTCCTTAATTCAAATTATAAGCTTTCTTAGTTAGCTAGTTTAGATTAATCGTTTTTAAGTAAGCTTTAATTCCCTTTTCACATTTTAATGCTTTTAAAACTTCTATTTCAATTTAAAGTTTAGTTATAAAAACTCAAACCAAATCAATGACTACTGCTTTCCTAGTTTAGATTAGTTTAATTTCAATCGACAATAAGAGCAAATAAGAAACCGATAAGCCGATAGCATCCATCCTCGAGAGACACGACTCGGGAAGAACTCGCCGCCCTACAACCGGTTCCGTAGTCTTACGGAGACGGATTCTGAAATAGCGCGTCGAGAGTTCGTCGATCAAAAATTTGGCGCCGCTGCCGGGGATGGATTAAGGCCAATGGCGTTCTTAATTACTCTTATTGCTATTGTAAATAGTAGTTAGTTAATTGTTTTACATTCGATACACGTAATCTTTTGTTG